>OZ020285.1:1858879-1988419 GCA_963971205.1 Aethes cnicana
CTAATTCTATGTCCCTATTCCAGACTTTTACTACCCCCATACCAAATTTCATCTAAATTGGTCAGTGTTTGTGTCTATCTTTTATCAGTCGTCGTCGCAGAGTTTGCGTTCTGGCTTACCGACCGTTTTTAGACTAAGAATGAATTCATTGATAGTTTTTATTTGATGTTTTCAGAATTTCGAAAAAGCCCTAGAAGCCCTCAAAGAAGCTACTAAATGCCTCTCGAAAACATCTGATCCAGACACAGGTAATTTTTATTATATTTGCTAAAAAGATAGTTGATTATTAGATATAAGGGTTTATTTGATTCTTGAGCCAAGTCAAAAGCAAAGGATAAAAGGTCTTTTTAACTGAAGGAAGTTTTAAATGTTGTAATGGCATTGCAGGGTCGCAAATAATGGCTCTGCAGGAACAAAGCTCGCTGCTAAAGAAATTTTTAGAGGCTAAGAAAATATTGGAGTCTGGTGATATTAACGCAGGTACTTAATATGTTTTACATCACCCTTGGCCATAAATTGGGATTTTCTGCCCGCTACGCGGAGAGAAAATCTCACTTCTTGGCCAAGGCAAGACGTAAAACTTTTGACAAACCACGGGCGGTAATTCGTAAAGCCCCAGATCGCATATTTATGGCCCTCACCTTCGGTTCGGGCCACAGAAACCTGCGATCTGGGACATTTACGAATTCACCACCCTAGGTCTGTAATGTACTATTATTCTTATATTGTTCACAAATCCAACAGGAGTATGCTAGTCATCCTAAGTCCTTTTTTTACTATATTTAACAGGTACTAAACTTTTATTATTATACTTGCCATCTTGCTGATAATCGTGGCAATTTATTTGTCTTTCTATTTGCTTAACATTTTCCGTTCCCCTTTACATGTGATTGGTACTACGTATATGATCGTCCCGCACTCCACCGTGATGTTGGAGTTACAGCCGCAATGTTAGTAAAGGTAGTCCCCGCAGGCGTGGCGCTGGGCCGGCAGCTGCTGCGAGCGTCGGGCCGCGGGCTGCTCAGCGAAGAGCGCGTGCTGACGATGCTGCTGCGCGCCGCGCCCGCGCACCCCGCCCTCGCCGGTCAGAACAAATACTTAAACCACTTTCCCACCAAATAGGGTAGCCATAATACAGAGTCGGTAAAGGTAGAGGGCTGAAAAAATAAAACAAACTGATGTAGAGCGTGGCTCGAGATTATCAAGGCCTTAAAATTTAATCTACTTTTGGAATCATTAGACTGATTCAATTCTATCACGCGGTTTGTAGACACTTGACAACTTCTCTAATAAAATACTTTGTAGTTTACTAGCTTCTGCCCGCGACTTCAGCCCCGTGGAATTCGGTTATCGTCTTCTTGCGGCGAGTCGGGAACTACACGTTGAAGCGAGATAAAAAGTAGCCTATGTTCTACACCGGGACTCGAACTATCTCCGTACCAAATTTCATCTAAATCGGTCCAGCGGTTTAAGCGTGAAGAGATAGCAGACAGACAGACAGTTATTTTCGCATTTATTATATTTGTATGGATATTCGGCCAACCTGTAGACTCTTCAGGGTTTATTTAGTTGTAGTTCTACTGCGGATGTTATCAGCTCGCAGAATTGATGCAGATTGGGCTAGAATTTTCTTTAGCGATGGTCATAGACCGGGTGACGCAAAGTCGATTCCTCCCACAAGATGGAGCGTCACTGAAGGTCGCCAATCTTGGAAGAGGCCTATCTTCACATCTTTCTGCTGATATGGCATTTATAGAACATTTTTTTGGTTACAGAATTTGAAGAGCAATTGAATAAACTTAATCAAAAACCAGAAGAAGACGTACAATCAGCTGATTCGCCCGAACGGAGCATAGAAGAAGTTATTTAAGATCACATACCTAAAGATAAGTACTACACAACATGACAATGTATCTAATAACAAACTCGAAAGATACAAAAACGCTGGTGTGAATTAAACATTCATGCCATGTTATGAAGTTCGGTTACGGTAGATAAGAGTTGATTTTTAATGTCTTTTAAAGCTTTAAATTTTTATAAGGTATTGATAATTATGGCAAAGAACAGAGAGGAGTGCAAGAGAGGAGGGGAGGCATTTGCAGCAGTGGGATCTAATAGGCTAGATAAGATAAGATTGATAATTATAATTATGTTAGACATAAAAATAAGTGATAATATTCCGTCCCAATACACGTTTAAACGATCCGTCCTTACGTACCTTAAATAAATAATAATTTTGAAGTAATTATTGAACTTTTTTATTAGTAAACCTATTTAGACGACGTTGTTTATCCCCGATTTCATTTAAAACCTTTTTTTAAAGCGAACGAGACAAAATATTCGTGTAGAAATTGATACCAGGTAGCGTTTTATACTTCATACCTCAAGAAAACTCAATCGAAATCAACAATTCATTTATTCAGCACAAACTTAATCTTCTCCCCATCTTTATCGACCGCTGTGTTTTCAATAATAGACACGTTCACCATTTCACACGAGCACAGAACATTGCAAGTATTGCAGCTTCTCTGTTCTTGTATCACGGTGACTCTTTCTTCTAGAACTTTGCTCGGCCTCGGTTCTCTTACTGGGGGGTTGCAGCAGAACTCAGTGTCTAGACCCATGGTTTCCCCGTCTTCCAGGGTCTGTGGTAGGTGCTGGTTCAGGGTCTCGGGGAGGAGTAGGCTGGTAATTCCTCCTGCCACCAGGAGGGCGCCCATTATGATAAGCGGAAGTACCATGATGTCAGCACCCTGGAATTGTTTTTTTTTTTATTTACAAAGAAGGTGGTGCTCTTTGGTCATGTATTTGACCTTGATAGTTTTGTTAATTATTTTTGGGCGCCTTATCTTATTTTTTTATTAAATACTAAACTTAGTGTGTGTAGTAAACTAAGGATAATGTGTCGGATTTGCAAAAGTAAGTTATTTTCGTTCACCATAACTTTTGGCGCAATAATTCACTATTTAACATGGCATACCAAAAGTATTTTTTATTTTAAACTATACAATTTTAAGTGAATTTCGCACATAAGTAAACTTAGTGGTGCAAGCTGGATTAGACACCCGATCCGGCCCTCTGCATACGAGGCGAGGAGGAGCTCCAACCACTAGGCCTCCACGGCTTTCAAAAAGGAGATCTAACTTAAACTATATACTCAAAATGACGGAACAAATTCTGTTAATGAAACAGCTGACAACTGAAACAAACGTTATTCAGTAAAGTCTCGTAGTTAGATATTGGCTCACCAAATAGTTGACCAGTGGGATGAAGATGGGTCCCAGCATGCCCAGCACTGAGCTGAGACTCATGCCGAGCCCACGCACCACCGTTGGGTACAGCTCCGACGCCATCAGAGGCAGAACCACGAAGGAGGAGGATATGCCCATCTTTCCCACACAGTATAGCGCTAGGGTCACGTACTCCTCTGAAATGGAAAAGTCGTCGATATAAATTCAAGAATTTCGAGTTCATCAGGAGTTTCGAGATAGATTGGTAATCGCAGGATCGATAGAAATTAATCCATTCTGTAATTCTGTACAGAAGATCGGAAAAAGATATTCACTTCCGACACCTAGTCATAGACCTACATTATACAGACAACCATCAAAGGATAAATAACGGGAAAATACCCAAAAATACCTTTCTTTATATCATACTATCATACTATTTCGAGCGTCAAAGGTAGGCAGATTAGAGTAATATCTATCAGGGAAATTTACTTTACTTATTCTTATTTAATTTACTTTAGGCCGTACTAGAATGGCATAAGTCACCATACTAGTATTTATTAAGGAGCTATCGATCCCCCGATTCACATGGTTTTGTAGAGGAATTAGAGATTTTCATCGGGTAAATATCTAGAGTAATATCTATCAGGGAAATTTACTCAGATATTTACCCGGTGAAAATCTCTAATTCCTCTACAAAACCATGTGAATCGGGGGATCGATAGCTCCTTAATAAATACTAGTATGGTGACTTATGCCATTCTAGTACGGCCTAAAGTATTGTATTACGTCCAAGCCAACTTATCCGTCTTACCATGTTGCACCAAGAAGGTAGTAAGGCAGGCAATACCGCCGACAACCATGCTCATACAGAGCGTCCAGCGCCGACCCAGTCGCTCCATAGCCGGCCACAGGAACAAATAAGTCGGTAACTCCACCACCCCAGCCAAAAAGAAGTTCAGAAACTCATCGCCGCCGAGAACAGGCGCGTAATAACTCAGTCCAACGTATACACTAGTGTTCGTAAACCAAATGAAAGTGATTATGATCGTCTTCTTCCTCAAGTTGGGCGTTCGGAACAGATCCATGATGCCGTATTTGCGAGACTTCTCCTTCTCGAGGTCTAGCTTGAGTTTGTCCGACTCGTACTTGCGACGGAGGTGCACCATGTAGTTGGCTGGGAGAGATTTATTGTTGATTCTGGAAATTTCGAGAGACCAGCTTCAGTATTTAACGGAATATTTCACCGAAAGCAAACACATTTAGAAAATGATTTATTTCTCTCAATTTTATTTAGTTGCAAAAATCGACGGAATATTGACTAAGTTAAACTTGGAAACATCTAAGCATCACTTTTTATTGGAGTAATGACCCACATTTAGTCGATGTGATTTCCCAAGAAAGAAAATAGAGCTTGAATGTTAGAAAGACCAAAAAAAGGAGACACAAAAATTCATTTTGTCTTTCAAAAAAATATATAGAGAAAACTTTGAAGCTTAGTTAAGTAGTTACAGTCCATTAATATTTGGCTACTAAACCCAATTACAGAAGTACTTAAAAGGATATCTGACCTGGCCATATTCCTTAAGATAACTTCGGCTTTCTCGAACTGCCCTCTAGCCAACAACCAACGCGGGCTTTCAGGCATCGGCCAGAGGTAGAGAAAGAAGCAGAGGAAGGGCAGGGTAGTGGCCAGAGCCAGTTGCCGCCAGTCACGAACTAAGTATACTACACCCGCTAGCAATATCAGGCCCAGGGAATATGCTATGTTTGACAGGATCGTGCAGAGCGTGCGATCTTTTGGGCCCACTAGTTCTATGGCTGGAAGAAAATAAATTAGGTATACATTTGATTGTGGAATAATTAGGAATGTGCTTTGGTTAGCTTTGGAGTGAATTTTAAGTATTTTGGGCCAATATCAATATCGTGTTACTTCAATAGGAAGAGTGAACGTGGGTCTAAGTCGGTAAATTCATGTCTGACGTGGAATTGAGTCTTGAATAATAGGCGTCCTGCAGAGGTGACCAGCGAAGTTATTTCTTTTATTATTATTATTTGGTCTACAGATTGGATGATACAGCTTTTAATACTTAGGAGTATAATACTCCTAGGTAATTACAATTTGTTATTTTACTTACCCAAAACGTAAGGAGTTGCCATGATGGCCGGTACTGTGAACCCAACCCCAATTCTATAGATCACCCAGATGACATAACTCTGCGCAAACGCCGTAGCAACTCCGAAGACGCACTCGATCAGCAGGTAGATGAAGAAAGCTGGCTTCCTTCCCAGGGTGTCCTGAAGGTACCCGAAGATGTAGTTACCGACTATTCCGCCCACAGCGAGGAGGACCAGGCCCAGAGTGGGATAGAAGTCTTTGTTGCAGACGAGGCTCCACTGGAAATGAAGTTACGGTTGTATCCGGCCATTCCTGTACGAAAATGGCCCAACCACAACCAACCATAGCCACTAGCGGTTAAACCAACGCGTCGTCATTGTCACCTCTTAAATATAATGGCTTCTGTCTAGATGCAACACAATTTCGCCAACCAATGTCAAGTAAGTAAATGGCTTATAGTTAGAGCAGTGTACGGTAATAATGATAAATGTACGGTATAAAAGATAAATCAAGTAGAAATGGGGAAGCTGTCGCCGAATAGCAGTGTTTACACTGTTTTGTTCCGGTAAGGACTTAAGGCAGCCAGTGACAATGCTGGCACAGAGGCATTCCATCTTAGGCCTCACAGGGTGGTCAATGCATACGAGATCTTATGAGAAATCATAAGATTTCGGTGTCCATGGACCACAGTGAGGTGACCGCTGAATGGTATGGTGGCCTTGTGTTTGTTTTCCTACAATTAAAAATACATCAAAAAGAAGATGTCGCTACCTCGCTGACGATAGTATTCCGGTACACGCTCCGGTCGAAGGTCCAGCTCTTGCAAGGCACGACGCTGGCTGATGCAGGCGGCTCCGGGGTCGGGCTCTTCAGCAGCTCCGAGTAGTTCCTCTCGTACATAGTGCACTCGGAGTATCGCAGCACCTCGTTCCTCAGCTCTAAGGGGATGCTGGAAAAATATGGAGTATGTTTTGTGGACCTCAGGATTGGTCCCTTTGGCTGATTATTTATAGTCATGCGGATCAGTGGATAAACGTACCGCTAGGTTTCTGTTCTTTCAGAGCAGAGCTGAGCCTCATTTATTATCCTATTTACAGAAACGATCCGGGTTCTTTGTCCTAATTACAGTTGCTTAATCTTTTTTTTAACCTAACAACATCTTATAGGTACTTTAAACGAGAAGAAATCGGTCTAGCTAGGCTTGATATTTTCAACCCAGCAATAATTCGTCGCCCAGACGTCGTACATTTAACAAGGAGAGACGCATAAACTCTGGTCAGACTCCAAATTGACCACAGATCCTCGACCTCGTATCTACATAGTTGTTTGAATTTCAAGCGCACCATCTGCTAAGAATTTTGATTTTGGTAATTGGAAAACTAACCCACTAAGTATTTCGCACTTTCCTAGAGAAAACTGCTTTCAGAGGTGGAAATATGTTACTTACCTTAAATTTTTAACCAGCTCCACATCGCTGATGTGGTCGAGCTCGGGCGCGTGGCACCAGTGCCTCATATCGGCTGCCATGAAGAGCTGCGCGTACGCATGAAAGCCGCACGGCAGCACGGCTGGTAACAGCACGCCGTAGATCACCAGCCGCTGGTAACGCCCCCACGATCCCACGTCTTCGAGGATCGCGTCGAAGTCCATCGCTGGGGGAAGAGACCCATAACCAAATATCGGGACAACTGTTCAAGCGGAGTCATAATCCTCAACAGTGAGGGAAAGGGGCTGATTTTCCGCAAGTCGACTATTTATCTTCGCCTATTTTTCGTGGCATCAGTGAGGATTAAGTGAGAAGAAGACTGACTCACAGAATTCTCATGAAGCCACATGTCTTCGATATTAACATATCCGCCTAACTTCCACTTTTATTTTATAAAAAAAGGCCATTGTACGAAGCACTAGTAAATTCAAAGCTATCGTATAGAAATAGTTACATTTGTGGCCAATGTGCCAAATATGTGGCATGGAAATAAAAAAAAATACGTATCTATACCATACCTATCTAATGAAAACGTAAAAACTTCACCCAACATTTTTTATTCCCCATAACGATAGTTGCGTTGGAATATTTGATGGATGATCGAAATTTCGGTGAACGTTGTCGCACCAGAAATACTATACAACAAACTACACTAGTCTTCTATTTTCTAACACATAGCATGATCCGTATAAAACTAGAGTAAATGAACTCGAAAATGTAAAGATGGACCAGAATGTTTTCGACGATTTCTTTGCCATGTTTTTCTTCACTCACCGACGCCGTAGTATCACGGAGTAGAACTACCCAATGGACAGTTGCAGCCAAGCGGCCAGCAAGCCCGTCCGATGAAGTCTGCGCGGCGCCGGCGCGGGCCGCCGGCACTTCGGCCCTAAGCGCTGCCGGTTACACAGCGTGCTCTAAAATTGGAACCAATATTCGATATTGACTTTTCTAATATACTTAGGTATCGACTTGTAAGGACTGAGAATTGATTGGGGAAGAGAAGTTTAGAACAGTCGGTCTCGTAGAGAAATATTGATTTTTGATCTCACTCAATCAATATACCGCTTCGATGAACGAAAATACCTACCTAAAAAAATACAAAATACCGAGACAATGCAATATGGTTAGCGTGTTTGATGGAAGTCCAAGTATAAGCCTTCCTAAGGTGCTTTCACTGAAGGTATCCACTCGGATCATAGGCTTGTCCACGAGGTTCGTTACATAGACTGGTCCTGTCCTTTTTTTCAACGAAAGTAGGTAATTAAGTATCTAACCTACCCTGACTGCAATCAATAGAAATAGAAAAATATTTATTCAGTGATACAAAGAAATTAAAATACAAAACTGGACACATTTAATACAACATTTTGTTCTACCGAAAATGGGTACCTACTCAGCACAGCATTGGCGTGGCGTCAGAGGGGATGCCATGACGCTATCTTCCGTGGATCCCTTCACAATCGGTAACTGCTACTGCCTGTTGTATAACATAACATGCAACCTTTTCCCCAATTGGCTATGGGTGAAAAATGACAATGTGCTCGTTTTTTTTTTTATGGATAGGAATAACCTTCGATATCAAGAGAAAAAATTATCAGAATTTTCCGTGCCGTAGATTCTGCGTAAAAAATAAAATTGGTTTTGCGTTATGACGATTGAAATAAAGGTGTTTCCTTGGTCCAAGTATGCAGCAGTACTTCTTGAAAAAAAACAATAATGTCAATAGTGTCAACACTTTTTTTCAAGAAGTAGTGCTGCATACTTGGACCAAGGAGACACCTTTATTTCAATCGTTATAACACAAAATCAATTTCTTTTTTTTTACGCGAAATCTACGACACGGAGAATTCTGAGATTTTTTTCTCTTGATACGGAAGGTTATTCCTATCCATAAAAAAATTATCGAGCACATTGTCATTTTTCACCCATAGCCAATTCTTCTGTGTGACATTTCTCCGTTGTGTGGCCTTTCAATTCAGAAATTTTACCAAATTTCTCTATTTTCTGTCCATCTTTAGACGAAGAAGATAAGACGAAGCATTTTGTATCTCCCAAATGAATAATTTATAGATATTTGATTCTGGATATAAACTTATTAGTGGCGAACCCCGGAGCAGCCCGTGACGCGCCGCAATTATCCCATCAACGGACTCGTGCGTAGTCAATTCGATTAGCGACTAATTGGGACGACAAGGACGGTGGGGAGATGGACGTTGCTAACGGCCTTTCATTTTAAATAAATCATTTAGTATTTAATTAAAATTTAGTGGAGGTTTCCGGTGAAGGTAAGCTGCAGGTAAGGTAATTTTGTAAATGTGTGTGATCTGCCAAATCCGCTTCTGCATCGGTAAGTTATTGATGTGGTAGATGGTTTACCGATCATTAGTGTTCATTGGTAAGAAAATATCGGCTTTGTAATGCATGCAAAGTAAACTTATTGTAATTGTGGGGTTGATTAGAGCCCCGCACCGTGTCACGGTCAGATTTCGTATTTGTTTACCATTAACCAATTGGAGAGTTAATTGGCTCGTGGAGGGACGGAACTCCTGCGCAATGGAGATTATCCTGCTATTAAAGTTTGTGGATTTTATGGCAGTTGATCTTTCGATTGATCGGTGCTTGTCATCGTGCCCCCGTGCCTGCCTCCCCCCCTAAATCCGCCCTTCACGTATAACCGGATTTGAATGAAGTTTGGTATGGATATAGATTTAAGACCCTGGAAAACCCGATATTTCCACGGGAACGGGTTTTCCGCAGGTCAAGCCAGTTTTTCAATACTTCTATAACTATAACCATCTTTATGTATAGTACCATCGGGTATACAATTTCTATGTCTACGCGGGACGAAGTCGCGGGCATTGGCTAGTAATGGATAAGGCAATCTCTACTGCGGGAAATTTCGACTTACCGAAATATCTTCCCTGTTTAACATCATTTATATGAGTGCCTTCTATGCCCGGATAGCCAAAAAGCGCTTTCGTAACACCAAAGTTGGCGTCCATGGACCGAAATGATCTCTTACCGCGTAGCTCTTTTATTTTCGGCTAAATTTCTTGTCTGCATGTGCGAGTTGAACCCTCAAAATTTCGGTGAAAATTGTGGTCTCTTGTGTTTTTACACAGGTGTTATAGACAACTTATTAAGTATCATAAAATTCACTAGCAAAGTAAAAACACAAAACCATTCCTATAGCGAAATCTTTATTCATCTTCAAGACACAGAGAACAGCTCAGGTATGCGTAAGCCTCATGTTCCGGAACCACTCCGGGTCATGTTCCGCGGCGGAGGGCGCGCGGCCCCCGCGGTGCCGGTAGTGGAACTCGGAGACCCCGCGCCCAGGGACCCCGTTGACGGTGAACCGGCAGAAGCGCTCCACCATACGCGCCTCCCACTCCGACGACACGTAGTGGACCGCCTCGTATTCCACTAGCACCTGGGAATATTTGTTATCATATGAGCTTTTTCTTTTGCATGTGGCTTTTGTCAGACTTTTTGTTAGCGCTCGTAGCGTAGCCTACAGGCTAGCGTCAGCGGACTTTTCATTTTAGGAGGTCAACCAGGCACATCAGATTGGTCCCCAACTAAAGCGTACCTGGACGTGGTACTCCTCGTCTCCGGCCTGGAAGCTGAAGCCGTAGTCTTTGGGCGCCTGCCCGCCCTCCCCGTGCTGGTACAGCTGCAGGTCCACCCACTTGACCGGGAGGACCTCCCCGCTGGCCAGCGCTACCACGCCCACCTCGAAACTGGGGGAGGAAGTAGGTACTCTTTAACCCTTTGAACGCCGAAGATTAAAAGCCTAAAGTTGCCATGCTCTGCCCTGCCTACCACGCCAACGACAACTAAAGTTGCCATGCTAAGTTAAGAGGGTTTACTCCGAAAGTTGGCATCTCTTATTCTTACTGTTTTCATTAATTTCTGAATATTACTGAATGAAAACATGAATTATCACTCTATGGTTGAATAAAACATTAACTATGGATTGCAACAGTTATCATAGGAACACGAAATTTTTAGTATTACGGACCTAATATCTTTTGAAAACTTTCCATCGCAGTATTCGCAGTTTCCATGCATTTTAATGTAATCTTATCATTTGAATGCCTAACCAACAAATATGATGATATCTTCCTTTTTAATTCAGCAATATTGAGAAATTAATAAAAACAGCGAAACATTTGACAGCTATATGCGACGTTGCCAACTCTCGGAATAAACCCTCTTAAGGTGCACTTTTTTTCATGAATAAAAATTTTTTTTTTCGAATTTCTAAAAAAGAGTATTGGAAAGTATGGGATTGATGGTGTTAGCGATGCATTAATCTATGGATACTTTTTTTATACGGGGTCAAGCAAGACGTTGTGACGATATTGTACCCACAGAATCAGCTATCGATTGTAAGCATGTTTTTTAGGTTATTTTTTGAGTTTGTAAGAAAAAAGGTATTGGTATGGGATTATCAGGTATCAGGATTATCAATAGGGATGACGACAACTTTTTTTCCTTAGTCTATCAGGAAGATTATTGAAAAGTGTTGGACACGTATTTTTTCTTTTTTCACCTAATCAAACTTATACGGAGATATATTGAGTTGAAATGTCGCGTGACGTCACGGTTAGGTACGATTTATACCTAACGGTGACGTAGCCCCCACTCTCCAACTTTAATGCGTTTTAACTTAGTCATTCTTTGTTAATTTGATAAAACAAAAAATACGTGTCTAATATTTTTTTTATTACCTGACTGATGGACTAATTATAATTTCGATTTCTTCACCCTGTCTCGAATAAAAAAAAACCTAAAAAACATGTTTAGAAGCTATAGCTGATTCCGTGAGTAAAAATTATCGTTACGTTTTGCTTGCCGTTGTTTTGGGGCCGGAAAGTTCTCGAGTGGCGCCCGCGAACCGGGAGACGAGCTGTCGGTAGGCCCCCAACAAGATGGAGCGACGACCTCGTGAAGGTCGCGGGAAACCGGTGGAAGCAAGTAGCACAGGACCGGTCGGAGTGGCGAGCCTTGGGGGAGGCCTATGTCCAGCAGTGGACGTCTTTCGGCTGAAATGATGATGATGATGATGATGATGATGACGTTTTGCTTGACCCTAGATTTAGGCACTTACCTCGTGGCTGTGCTGGGTTGGCAGATGACCCCGACGCTGGCCTTCACCCCATTCGTCAGGAAGATGTGGTGAAAGGCGTAGCGGTGCATCAGACTCCAGTCCCTCTTGTCCCCGAAGCTGTGGTCTCTGAAGGAGGGGAGCGCGAGGTTGTACGGCTCGCCGTCGATGGTGAACTTGCAGTGGAGGTCGCCGAACTGCTCGTAGTGGGACTGGTGGGCGCTTCGAACAGAATCAACAGTAGGTGTTCATACACTCAACAGCAATGAAAACGGATCACTTTGTAGACGAAGAAGAAGAAGAAAAACCATTTATTATCATACACAAAATACACAACCGTTTGAAGACAAAATAATACACATGACACAATGAATACAAAAAAAACATAATGAAAGTGCTTATATGTGTTGTATGGAAAATCCTATATAAATGGACCCGTTTTCATTGTTGTTCAGTGTAGTTTACCTAATGGGGGCTATAGCGTGTAAATTTGCCACTAGAGGCGCTAATGTCGCGTGAGGTCCAATAACATACAGTTTTCACTGGTTTTGGCGGGCTTCGTGACGTAAATGATAATTTATTTAAGTTTAAGGCGCCTGTAGCCGTCGATGACCTTGGGCGTTCGAGCTCGATCCTCTCAATAATAACCGCGCCAAATACGCTAACGTAAATTACAACGATACCAATGGTTAATTTCGCCCGCTATATTAAGTCTACCGTGGCCCAGCGGTCCAAATTCATCATGACATGAGAGCGCAAGAGGGGCGCGGGTTCTCAAATCACCGCTTATAATAACTTTTTGTATATTTTTTTTATGAATTGAATACTTTTTCAATTAATTTACATGCTGAACATGGTACTAGTGATATTTAGATATTTTTAATGTTTTTTCGTATCAAAGTCGTAGTTTAAGAATATGCAATGCAATTAGGCATTATGCGTATGTAGGGTAAAACCCCGATTAATGACTACATACATTATAAAGTTCAAACAGCAGGAAAACTGGCCTGTCTGGAAAAAAAATCTTCATGGTTTTATTAATTATAATCATGATTTTTTAATGTCAAATATTCTTGAATAAAGTCATTGTTAAAATCCGATCATTCTGTACAATCTAAACATATATTCTGTACATCTAAATATACATGGTGGGTCAGAAAATATGGCAAATACCTAATTAACCCATAGTATCGGCTATCGATTCTAAGTATATTGTATAGGTAAACATATTTTGTATAGGATTCAGGCGTCGCTCACACAACCAATCCCATATACATTTTTTTTTTACCAACTGGAAAAAAAATTTAAGACCTATACAATATACTTAGAATCGATAGCCGATATGGTGGGTTAATTATTTGCCATATTTTCTGACCCACCGTGTATAAAACTCAAAGGTGACTGACTGACATAGTGATCTATCAACGCACAGCCCAAACCACTGGACGGATCGGGCTGAAATTTGGCATGCAGGTTCCTTAGGGAACGTATGGGAGCGCTAAGAGAGAATTTCCCGAAATTCCCACGGGAACGGGAAAAAACGGGATCTTTCATTTTAATATTTCTGCGCATACGAAGTTGCGGGGAAAAGCTAGTTATCTATAAAAACATCAATTCAGATTCCTTTTCTAAGTTGGTGGACGTGAATTGGGCCATCGTCCACCTGGACGCAATCTGGATTAAGTGGACGCAAACTTGGTAAATCGCCTAATATGCCTATTTGTGTCGTTTTTTTGAAAACCACCAGATGTTTCGACCAAAACTATAAGTTATATTGAAAAGGACTATATAATCAATACATTACGTTCCTTTTATAATCAAAATTTCAATTAGAACATTTTTATTTTCACCTTCAAACTTGCCAACTCCACTAAGTGGACGCAAACAGGCGAAGCGACCCTACTTTTCTGGTTGAGTTCGGGATACCTACCAAGCTGGCAACAGCGCGCGCGACCGCGAGGTAAACAACACGAGTGCCGAAACTCGCAACGTCGCCTTGTTCACATCCACAACTTTCTGTATAATGCAATGAAGTTATAGAAAAATAACACGACTTCAAATCCAATATAAAAGTCAAATTTTTGAAACGAACTTTTCTACTTCTAGCTTTAGTAATCATGATAGTTTAGATATTTTTAAATTAATAAATAAAAATATTTAAAAATATTAAAAACGCCGCATAATTCAACAAAGCGCCTACGTTAACAAGCGCAGCAAATGTGTGTTGTGATACTTGTGATTATACACTAAGTAAGACATAGGTTTTTCGTCTAAAAGCTATTTATCATAAAAGTTAAGAAGGTCAAGCCCTAGATAAAATTCTGAAAAGTACTTGCAAAAAATTTGGCAACGCAGATTTTTTCCTAAGCGGAAATAAATGGTTACATATAGGAGGATTAAGGATTTCTTAAATGACATCCATAGTACAAATCATTACATATAAGACGATATAAAATACCAGAAACACTAATTGACTATATTTGTGTTCCATATTCGTAAACTTTGCAGATGACTACTTGTTACAATTATAGAAAAATGGTTACAAAAACACCTCGATTTTGCATTTTTGCCTCACTACTCACCTTAAAAAGTGATCTCCTTCGCGAAATTATTGCAAATAATAGATTATATTATTTGGCGATGAATATGAACGCTTTGAAACAAAAAAAAAATCCGAACAAAACGGAACTGCATAAATAACATTGCGGCGTAGCTACTCGATATGATGATAGTTATTTATAATTAATAGAGTTAATGACATTCAAGATTTAAAACTTTGTTTCGGCGCCGATCTTATAGAGTCGCCTTTGACAGCTATAGCTGTTATATGTGTTATTAACTCTATTAATTATAAATAACTATCATCATCTGTTGACTAAGGTCCAGAGGTATAGACCTCTGGACCTTAGTCAACAGTGGCGCCAACTGGTGAGCAAAGAAACGATAGTCCCCATTGCATGGTTACTTTTCAGCCTACGAATGGGGTCTATCTATTCGAAAGGGTATTCGGGAGATATGGAGCGACCGTCCATAACTCGAACTAAGTCACTTGTAGTACTCACGTCTTGCGCCCCTCGAAGTACTTGCGGCTTCAAGGCTCGCGCGCGATGAAGCGGATGACGGTGAGCGAGGTTGGACGCCGTCCATAACTCGAACTAAGTCACTTGCAGTACTCACGTCTTGAGCCCCTCGAAGTACTTGCGGCTCCAAGGCTCGCGCGCGATGAAGCGGATGACGGTGAGCGAGGTTGGACGC
Organism: Aethes cnicana; assembly: GCA_963971205.1. Classification (NCBI taxonomy): domain Eukaryota; kingdom Metazoa; phylum Arthropoda; class Insecta; order Lepidoptera; family Tortricidae; genus Aethes; species Aethes cnicana. Next base: position 1,874,086 of record OZ020285.1, read on the forward strand.
CGTCCATAACTCGAACTAAGTCACTTGTAGTACTCACGTCTTGAGCCCCTCGAAGTACTTGCGGCTCCAAGGCTCGCGCGCGATGGAGCGGATGACGGCGGGCGAGGTTGGACGCCGTCCATAACTCGAACTAAGTCACTTGTAGTACTCACGTCTTGAGCCCCTCGAAGTACTTGCGGCTCCAAGGCTCGCGCGCGATGGAGCGGATGACTGTGGGCGAGGTTGGACGCCGTCCATAACTCGAACTAAGTCACTTGCAGTACTCACGTCTTGAGCCCCTCCAAGTACTTGCGGCTCCAAGGCTCGCGCGCGATGGAGCGGATGACGGCGGGCGAGGTTGGACGCCGTCCATAACTCGAACTAAGTCACTTGTAGTACTCACGTCTTGAGCCCCTCGAAGTACTTGCGGCTCCAAGGCTCGCGCGCGATGGAGCGGATGACGGTGGGCGAGGTTGGACGCCGTCCATAACTCGAACTAAGTCACTTGTAGTACTCACGTCTTGAGCCCCTCGAAGTACTTGCGACTCCAAGGCTCGCGCGCGATGGAGCGGATGACGGCGGGCGAGGTTGGACGCCGTCCATAATTCGAACTAAGTCACTTGCAGTACTCACGTCTTGAGCCCCTCGAAGTACTTGCGGCTCCAAGGCTCGCGCGCGATGGAGCGGATGACGGCGGGCGAGGTTGGACGCCGTCCATAATTCGAACTAAGTCACTTGTAGTACTCACGTCTTGAGCCCCTCGAAGTACTTGCGGGTCCAAGGCTCGCGCGCGATGGAGCGGATGACGGCGGGAGGGTGCAAATCAGAGTCGAAGTCGAAGTGGTCGCTGGACGCCGTCCATGTGCCCTCGAAGTCCACCGTCACCACCTGGGACGGGTCGTTCTGGTACCTGCGGGGTTTTCGTGGAGGTCAGTTGAAACTAACACATACCTACTGATGGCCGTCGATGCGCCGAAGTAATTTTAAAAGAAGCAATTTTGCGTTTCTCTCTTACTGTCTCTCTATGTGTTCGTTACAATTAATCTCCGGAACCACTGAACCAATTTGAGTGCCGTTTTCAAAGGTAGATAGAGCTTCGGATATCGGAAAGAAAAGTTATGGTCATTTTTCATATAAAGATATTCCACGCGGAAGAAGTCGCAGGGTACTCCTCTAGTAAATAATAGGACCTGGGCGACTGATCTTTGCTCGGGTGAAAATAAATAAAACCGAGTTCTCTCAGATATGATATCTAGATAGATCGCTTGGAAAAATAAATAAATAAACAAAGAAATATACAAAAGGTTAGTGCATCTAAAGTACTAGGGCCTTCGTCCACGGCGACTTTTTGTAGCGATACTGCCGCGCTGCTCATATAGCTATCCTTTTTTTTACATCAAAGAGTAAAAAGGATAGCGATATAAGTAGCGCGGCAGCATCGCAAACAACAAAAAGTCGCCGTGGGCGAGGGCCCTAAGATATACTACTACTACTACAGCCTATTTGCGTCCCACTGCTGGCCACAGGCCTCCTCTCACCACGACAGGGTTTGGGCTATAGTCCCCACGCGGGCCCAGTGCGGATTGGGGACTTAACACACATCTTTGAATTACTTCGCAGATGCGTGCAGGTTTCGTCACGATGTTTTCCTTCACCGAAAAGCTCATGGTAAATTCTAATTGAATTTCGCCCGTAAGTAAACTTCGACCCGCGGAATGAGAGGCGGTAGGTCGAACCACTAGGCCACCACGGCTTATGAAGATATAGAACAAAGATTTGGAAAAGACCTTGCAAGATGCTCAGCTGGCTGTCCGGAAAACGCTATAAGTTCGTTTCTAGCTATAACGACATTCATTGGTGACCGTCAAGATTACTACTATTTATTTGCATGATCAGATCATTCATGGATAACGTTACGGTGTACGCTATCTTGACGATCACCATTTACTGTAGTCGTACAGCTGTGACTCACTTCATAGGCCCCTTGTAGCGCACGGTCCACCGCTTCATGGGGGCCTCGGGCGTGATCTTGAGCCCCTCGGCCCCGAACTCGCCGACCTCCGCGCCGAATAGCACCGTGTCCGGCAACTTGGCGCTGCAGAGTAACCCTTTGCCTGGTAGCTGGGGAACAAGATATATATACATGGTGGGTCAGAAAATATGGCAAATAATTAACCCACAGTATTGGCTATCGATTCTAAGTATATTGTATAGGTCTTTAATTTTTTTTGAGTTGGTAAAAAAATAGTACATTATTGCAGAGGCCGCCAAGTAGCGCATTGCCGGACGAGTCAGTTAGAAGGCTGAGCGAAGCGAAGCCTTCTATTAGTACGAGTCCGGCAATCGCAATTGCAGCCGAGGTATATATAATGCTTTTCTCAAACAGCGAGGAAATACGTAAGGTCAGTCGGGGCAAGTGCGCCAGGATGGGGTAAATGCGCCTAACATAAATATATCGAAACCTATAAATATTACTCAACTAGTAGTTGGCTGTTTACAAGGCATAGATACGAAATAAATTTAGGCGCACTTACCCCACATAAGTATTTACTCCTTCCATGATCGTGGATGATTTGGCCATGGAAGTTGTACTTATTACCTCCATGGATTTGTCAGTTTCTAGAGGTGTCTCAAATAGTAAGCGAATTAAAAAAAAACACACACGACAATAATGTTTTTGCTGGCCAAGGCCGGCAACGGACAGCCTCGCGTCTTCTTTTTTGAAAGTAACACGAACATTTCCGAGCATGTTTGAGAAAAAATATTTTGTATAGGATTCAGGCGTCGCTCACACAACCACTGTTACAATTTTCTTTTACCAACTCAAAAAAAATTTAAGACCTATACAATATACTCGTACTTAGAATCGATAGCCGATACTGTGGGTTAATTATTTGCCATATTTTCTGATCCACCGTGTATAGATAAAAGATAGATAAAACGTTTATTTGAGTACTACAGAACACAGTAGGTATACAATTTATCGAGTGTTAATAGTAAAAAGAAAAAAAAAACGCGTTGTTCATCATCATCTGCTATTTTGAACGGTGATATATATTCCTGACTAGCCGTTTGCTCGCGACTTAGAATTTGCGTACACGATGATAGTACTGATGGCCACAGGCCTCCCCTCATCATGAGAGGGTTTGGGCTATAGTCCCCACGCGGGCTCATTTGAGCTAATTTGCCCACTAGTTTTAAGTAGTTCATTGTCATAAAAGCATGTCTTTTCTAAAGTATGCTGCAATGGTATACATGTAAAATAACGATCTTATCGGTTATAAGATAGTCAATAATCATAAAATACTTTAACTTTAATGCCAACAATTTGTAACAGGCGAACTCAGCCTCTCAAACCGTTCTACATTTTAAGTTTATATCACCCAGGCGATGTTACTGTGGTGCCGATGTAACTTTGCATTGATGACAAATAAAGATTTTCAAAAACAACAAACAACACATCTTTGAATCACTTCGCAGATGCGTGCAGGTTTCCTCACGATGTTTTCCTTCACCGAAAAGCTCAGTGGTAAATTCAAATTGAATTTCGCACATATGTAAACTTAGAGGTGCGAGCCGGAACCGAACCCCCGACCCTCTGCATGAGAGGCGGTAGCTCGAACCACTAGGCCACCACGGCTATGATTAAACCTATGATATGACCATCGTCTACTATTGCTTATTCCGGGCGCCTCCTAAGTTGTGTCGTACCTACCCCGATGTAGAAGAGTCCGTTGCACATGCCGAGCGGCCGCCGCTCGCAGCCCGCGATCACGTAGATCCCTTTATCTTCATCAGCCGGCCGCGCCGATATGAAGAACACCGCGTCGAACGCCTGCAAATATTGAGGACGTACGCTTAATCACGCTATCAGCGAAATTTTGTTTACTACTGATATGTGCAACAATCTTCTGCAGACAAACTGCATACAAGTAGTTTTGCGGGAAAATGATTTAGTTTTAAGTTTTTATTTCTGTATGATTTATTAATTTTCAATAAATAAATAAATAATCATACGTAAGGTGTAAATTATATCAGTCACTCACCGCATGATTTCTCGCCAAATCTGTCAACTCGACTGGCTGCACTCACGCATTGGTCCGCCTTACTATCTTTTTAATTAAGTAAGGTGAGTCGGGGTAAGTGCGCCTAAATTGATTTTTCGCACCGAGCCAACTGCTTATTGCAGTGGGATTGTATTGTATTTTATTTACATATTTCATGTAGGGAAGATATCGTTATTGGAGTAATATTCATAGTTATCGATACCAGCTGCCTACCTTTTTGAATTAAGTATGTTCTATTTCCAATTATTAACTTGTTTAAATTACCAAGGTCTGAACCCACATTTCACACTTCTTTAAAAATTTGTTAACACCGAACAATAACGGGCACTCGCTGAGCGTAGTATTTGATTATTTATTTAACAAACATGGGAAGTGACCTTTATTCATGGTAGGTGAAAGTATTCCTCACCCTGACGCACTTGCCCCGACTGACCTTGGTTGGTGGGAAGCTCATGTAGAGGGTCTTGCTGGAAAAAGTCGACGGGGAAATGGGTAACGGCGGGGCGAAGGCAGACCCGGAACGCCTTCGCTTGCGCCCATGGCGCTCCAGCGGTGACGGCAGCCCCAGCAGCAGCGTGAACTCATGTATGTTACCTTGGCGTGGTCGCTGAGCGGCTGCGCGCGGTCCAAGAGCGCGGGGTCCGCTATGGCCTTCACGCCCTGCCCCGCGCGCCCGCCGGCCTGCGCCGCGCCCGCCCGGTTGGAGTACTGCAACACGAGCCCGGAACCACGCTTTAAAATTGTCTACGAAGCGCCAACTTGAAATATGTACCTATTAGCGCACGACTTAAACAGGACAGGATCCTATAGCGAACGGAACAGGAATATCAGTATCTCTTTTCGGATAGTCCTGTCATTCGGGACATCAAAGTGACGGCTAAGTGAGTCATTGTATCCCAAAGCCCAAAACGGCGTTCAGCGCATAAGGCACTGGTCCCACCGCCGGCTACAAACTATAAGCGAGTGAAACTATAAACTACAAACTAGTGGGCGAGCGGCGAGAAGCGAGTATAAGTAGTTTTACTAGTTTAGACGCTGAGCTATAAGCGAGTGTTTGCGTGCGACGGGCGATTACTCGCTCCACTAGCTCAGCCGGGTGGCTGATATATATGATTGTTTTAAATTCATTGTAAATACGTGCACTCGCATCCACCTCATAAGGTAAAATGATCGGTCTGATCGCCAAGCAGGCACCGGCGAGTACCGCTGAGCTAGTTTTATAGTCGATAGCTTTTATCGCGGCGGTCAACTAGTAAACAGTGGTCCCACCGCCAACTATCAGCGAGCTCGGCTATCAACTAGTAAAATTATGTACTAGAAACAGTTGACAATCAGCGGGCGGCTAGTAAACATTGTATGGAATTATCGCTTAGATACTCGCCGGGCGGTGGGAGAGTGTCTTCGCCGGCGGTGTGAACAAGCCAGCTATGAACTATAAATATATATCTCTCTCTTTTATTTACACGAAAGCGATTATCTTTTGTTCGTTTCTTGAGCTAGAAAATAGCCGATAGTTCATAGCTTACTCGCTCGCGGTGGGACCAGTGCCTAAAGTGAAAGGATCTGGGCGATCGAGCTTTCCTCGGGTGGAAATGGCTAAAACCGAGGTTTCTCAGATATGAGACTTAGCTAGATCGGTTTTTCGCCCCCGTAAACTCTATATTCCAAATTTCGTCCAAATCGTTAGCCGTTCATGAGATCGCTTGGATAAATAAATGAACAAAGAAATACACAAGTTTTAGCGCGTTTAAAGAATAAGAATAGGCGACCCCGCCCCGGCCAATCGTGAACGTGTATGACGAGACGCACTAATGGATAAAGAGCGATGCCTAGAATTCTAATGTACGAGTGTTGCTCTCTCGCAATCATTGGGAGACTGTCTATCCTTATTTGGGATATGGGAAATCCTATATCCCTGTTTGGACTCGAATGATACCCCAGTACCTAAACTATATTTCACAGGTAGGTACTATATTTTACCAAGATCGCAAAACAGTTTATTAATTAACTACCTACCTAGCACGGGATACGTCATTTTGATTATATGACCAGGTGTTTATCACGCCGAGTTCACTGCAGATAATTAAAAAGATAAAAACACATAATACCTACTCCGCATAGACCGCCTGTTGTCACCCTTCTTCTTTGTTTATTGTATGTACTTGTGTAATTGTTTTTTGGTGTTCAATAAAGTGTATTTGTATTGTATTGTAATACTCTTGACACTGGTTTCGGATTGGTAGATAACACAAACCTGTTGTTAGGTAGGTATTACGCCGTTTATAAAAAATAACTCTTATATCTTCTATTCTATGTAAACTTAGGTAATACTTTATTGCATTTATACTACTACTACTAAAGCCTATTCGCGTCCCACTGCTGGGCACAGGCCTCCCATTGCATTTATGAATGTACACCTATATGTACTGCATTTATTGAACCTTGTCAAAACATCCATAACTGTTGCAATCAGGTTATTGATTATGAATTGACCTAAATACTAAACCGAAACACCATACAGTCTTGAAATGGTAATTACTACGTATCCATCCAAGTATAAAATACCCCAGAACGCTACAGAGAAATAAGCAAACCTTATAATAGATACTTATTTAATTTCTTTACCTATGGATAAGCAAAAATAAACTTGATTTTTCAGTAAACAGCCGACAAAAACTCACCTTTCTGAAATAGTATAAACACGCGAACACCACATACTTCAAGTAATACCACTTTCCCGGTTGAGAATACACTCCAAATATAGGATTAGGATTCTTTTTTTTAATAATATACGTTATTAGTATTAAAATTGTGCCTATTAACACCGGAGTCCACGGCATTGTCACTACAAGTACTGATCGGAGCGCTTCCAATAATAAATATGCATTCAATTGATAAGATTGTCTGGGGCGTCGCGGTCGCGGTATGTGTGAGGCACAAGTAGGTATAATTGGTCGATTTTTATACAGGTAGATAACAAGCTGCCAGCCGTGAATCTGTCCGCGTGGTATTCGGTTGTAACGTTCCCGCGGGAACTACGCGTATTTCCGGGTTAAACGTAGCCCATGTCCCCATCCCCGGACGTCGGATTACCTCCATAACAATTTTTACTAAATTGGTCCAGCGGCTTAAGCGCGAAGGTAACAATAGATAGACAAAGTTACTTTATTAAAATATTAGTATGTATATTAGTATGAATATGATGTAACTGAGGTGGGTTTTAATTGTATGGTTTTAGGAGTTCACACTCATTTTTAATGTAAAATAAATATTGCAAGTCGTCTGCGCCATATTTGTAACTAATTTAAACAGAAGAAACAGAGGTTGACCTTGAAATTTTAATACCTATACATACATTCGACATTGGATGTCATCGTAAAAGAACATGCAAACAGCGGGTTAATTGTGAATGCCTCTTAGTTTGCATGTCGATTCAATAGTAGATTGTATGACTAGGGAGCAAAATGGTGTATTTTATCGCGAGTGACGGATTCAATGATCGAGGGATTCTAATTTATAACGTGGAAACTTGATCTAGCGTAGGATTCTGTCACCCAAGGTGTAAATAGTTTTACATCACCCTTGGCCGTAAAGTGGGATTTTCTGCCCGCTACGCTGAGAGAAAATCTCACTTCTTGGCCAAGGCAAGATGTAAAACTTTTGACAAACCACGGGCGGTAATGTACTATTACTTCACCCTTGGCCAAGGCAAGACGTAAAACTTTAGACAAACCACGGGCGGTCTAGGTCTGTAATGTACTATTGCTACCGTGTTGTACACTCTGCTTTTCATTCCTCATATGAGAAAACCGTAGCAGCAAGGAGCAAAATCTTACTATGCTCCCAGTTAGCGGGGCAGAAATGAAAGTAAATAAATTACGGTGCTTAACAAGATCAATATACTGTTGAAATAACCCTTTCATAGCGTGAAATTAAATTTCAATACGTTTTACAGGTTTACACGACTTAGAAGGCGCGTGGATTAAGCAAAAATAGACTCTGCGTCAACGGCTTAAGTGCTTCACCGCGCGCCTTCTAAGTTGTGTCGTGCTATACTAGATATCAAGCTGCGACAGTTCAAATGCTAGTTCTTAATATTTTATATAATAATAATAATAATCTTTATTGTTCTAAAATGGTTATCACTTTTAGTTTTTCCCTTATCCTAGTAATTTATGAATTCAGATGAATGTGATGTTGACATTTCACATTGATTTACAACAAATACTTAAATATCCTGAAAATAAAAAAAAACCATCCGTCAAAAAAACACCGCGGTATAAAAAACCGTTTATTGATTTAGAAAATAAAGGCGACATTTTACGTCTTAGATTACAAAATTACGAAATCTTAACATATATGTCTGCCTGACTATTCGCTCTTTAATTATTAATAAAATCCCAAGATTCTTATAAAACAAATGCAGTTGTTCTTTCTATGTTTACGTAGATATTATATAAAATTCATAAGCAGGGCTCGGACAAGTCATCGCAGAAACTGATATGGACATGGAACAAGACTATTATAGAGTCGTGACTTAAGATTATTAGCTAAAGCTGATTTATTATTATCGTAATTTATAATTTAGCATTTGACCTTTTTAGTCGCATACCTGTCATGGATTTGTCAAAGTGGCATGCTTGAAACAGTTTTGTGGTGACAATTTAAACAAATACAATTATTTGCTTAATGGTTATTTCTAAATATTTTAAATATGGTGCAAAAAAAACATTAATAAGTGGATTAAGGACTACCCCGAGCTCCGTTATCAGGAAAATGTCAATGAAATATTGTGTACAGCATGTGACATTCGTATTAAACAGTTAAAGAAAGATAATATTGATAAACATATTAGGTCAAAAAAACACAAATTGAAGACAGCTCCGCCAGAAATTTCTTATGAAACTTTTTGCATCGATTTGTTGGTGTTCCTAATTACTGTTTACTTTTTTTATAGGTATCTAACACAAATGATTAAATAAAACATCGGTTTGTTCCAGACAATGCAGAAGTTAATGGTTGCGAATGTGCAATGCAACCATCAGCATTAAAAATAATGTTAATGGAAATACCGTCACACATGTATGATGAATTTTGGGTTGTAATAATAAATGTAATTGAAAAATATAATTAAATAATATTGTACATAATGCGATTCTATTGATCTTGTTCTATTGCCGTCTTGCGATTGTTTTGCGATGACTTGTCCGAGCCCTGTTCATAAGACACTAAATTGAGTAGGTTCATAAACTATAGTTTGAGACAATCCTTCTAACATTAATAGACAAAATAAACTGGTTTCATCCTTATAACTAAAACTAAACTACATTACAATTATAAAAATTTTGTAAATAAATTCTTAACCGAACACTTAAATTCGAGTTTGTTTATACTCCACTCCATGCACTAAGAAAAAACTTAGAGTGTACAAATACAACTATATTATAGTACAGTGTTTCTTAACCTGTGGTCCGCGGACCCCCTAAGATCCTCAAGCATGTATAAGGGTGTCCGCTGTGTCATCTATCGATCACTGCGCCTCAAATCAAATTAAATCAAACGCGTGTTTTTGAGCAAGATATGCGAATGAAGATTGGTGCTTTTCTCAACCACATTTTTGTAAAAAGGCATTTTCTATTCTTGTGTACATGTGATTAAATTACACACAACTCGGTAAAAACATCAACCCAAATATCAGGCAGGTTAGTTGCAAAAAAGCAGCACCAACCTTCACATTAACATACCTACTGTTATTTATTTGTACTGCAATTGTTCCGAAATTTATTACTGATTTTTTTTACTAAGGGGGTCCGCGAGTTGCGGACCGCGACACTATCTTTGATTTCCTAGGGGGTCCGTGGACTGAAAAAGGTTAAGAAACGCTGTTATAGTATATCAATAGCAATTTATGCTATATCTTGTACAGATGCGGCAAACAGAGAAATTGAAATGGCTTTATTCCCAGTAGTACCACTATCTACGTGAGTGATACACGAATAATCGCTTTAGGCACACGGCGGTATTTTTGTATGATACTTCAAGTTTATTTCTAATGGTTATTTTTGTTTTTTTTGTCCGTCCGCCCCTTGTGGCTCCCTCAGAAAAAAAACCTGGATCCGCCCTTGATATGAGATGAAAATAAATTTAATTAGCATGTATAATTCCGTTATCCAGTATCAGTTGTCAAGTTACTGGTTGCTAGATTTCTGATTATTCTGAGAAAATTATGAAGGCTGGTCAAATTGGAGCCTTTAATTGTGCCTGTTTTCTGTGGTAGTGACGCTGCAAACGGCCTTTTTTTCGGGAGAGAATGAGATTTTTTTTCGTTTAATTGAGCAAAAATGTTCTTTGCTGTCGCTTGAGCACCAAAAAATATGCTGAGCAGGTTGAGCACCGAAAACGTTTTGCCGTAGCTTGGGAGATTAATGTCTGAGCTGTGTTTTGCGTTACTCTAGGATCGTAGACATTTGCCTGTGAGAACATAGACGGTGCCGTGTTCTGTAGAAACTCTTGATTGAATGTACTATTTGAATTATTTCGGCCAAATGGTGTTTTTTTTGTGTCGATGGTATCGGCAAACGAGCGCGCAGCCCACCTGATGGTAAGTGGTCACTGTGGCCCATGGAAACCGAAATCCTTTGATCCCCCATTAAGAAACCATAAGATCTCGAATGCGTTGCCTGTTGATAGGAGATAAATACTTTGACCAAATGGTGAGGTGGTTTGATTTGAATTAATGCTTTTTGCGCTACGGAATATTGATGATGCGTTTGTTGATTGTGACCGAATACAATCTGCGGAGTAGCGCTGATGAATGGCGAGGGTGGGGCTTCTCCTTAGTAAAAACTGCGCAGTTTTGGAGATATAAGATTAATAAATGTAGATAGTGGTACTAAAGACAATGATATTTCTCGCTAGAACCACCGGTGCCACAGTTTGGTGGTACTACTGGGAATAAAGCGATGTATGTATAATGTATATCCCAGTAAGTATTTGTTTCAATATTTAACACGTTCCCTGTCCGAAGGCCCCCAATGTAGGGACATGAAGCTTTTTTTCACAAGTCCATGCTCCCACTATAGAGTCACTGCTTCATACTAAGATACGTATACATACGTCAGTTGGACTTGTGAGATTGTGCTGTCATTTTATATGGGGACAGGGAATGTGTTAAAGCGTCATATCACGTGCGAGTATTTTCATAAATGTTTGCCTTTTTTCTTTCTGTCGCACCAGTCACCTTAACAATGACCTAACTAGTAACTAAGAAATCGTATAATAAACATCGTATATAATATAACATATAGCACACTGCGTACAGTAAAGTCATAAAACAATTTTTTACTTAACATATCGTTTGTATACATATATTGATATATGTGTACTCGGAAATGCCCCGAGCTAGTCCATTTTTCAGGCAATGGCGTCATTCATTCAAACTCATTGAAAGAATACCTCAAGCCAAGTTATACTATCGTTCATAGTTCAGATTCAGATGGTTGAAATGCGGGGTTCTCCCTTTAGTAAAGTAGTCCCTAAAGTACGATTCATACAACAGATAGGACATAAAATGATATAAATGCAGTCAAATTAAGGGTACAAAAAATCATTTATCACATTTTAAATTTAGATTCATTTATAACTTCCAACGACTGTGAGAGTAGAGATCAAGCATCGATAAAACGATGATTCTTATTCTATTTTAAGAGATCACTTTTTTCTATAAAGATCATTTTTAGTGTTGTCATGTACTCCAAGAAAGTATTTGGCACTCGAAATTCGCGATAGCGTCGCTTTCTACCATTGATCTATTATAAGTAAGGATTCACAATCAGCCGGAGAAAAATGGCCCGGGTGCCCGAACAACTCGGGCACCCGTTTGGCGCTCAGTAAATTTGACACTTAAGTCTTAAAGTGTTAGGTTTACTTTTGTATAAAATATTTATCTTGACACATACTATAAAGAGGCGTTATTAGCATATTGGAACGTATTTTCTAACGTTTGCTCCATATATTTTTACATATTCTGTTAGGAACTGTTCGTCCATATGTTATTATAGGTCAATGCTTTCTACATATATTAAAAAAGACAAGTTGTTCATACAACTTGTCTTTGGACAAAAAATCACTATTTTAACTGCGGTGCCGATATATGCGTCGTTAGCGTTGAAAAGGTTAACAGAGCAATAGTGCTACGAGCTACGAAACCTGCTAAGGATCAACGGTGTCGATCTACTTGCTTATGTTAACCTTTTGAACGCCAAGGACGCCTGAAGTTGCCCAATGGGGGCTATCGTTTCTTTGCTCACCAGTTGGCGCCACTGTTGACTAAGGTCCAGAGGTCTAGATGTCAAAGGCGACTTTATAAGATCGGCGCCGAAACAAAGTTTTAAATCTTGAATCTCATTAAGTTTATTAATTATAAATAACTATCATCATATCGAGTAGCTATGCCGCAATGTTGTGCAGTTCCGTTTTGTTCTCTATCAAAAATTAAAGCCCTTTATTTTTCAACACTCTAACCAACGGACTAAATAGATTTGCAATAGGGTATTACACACCATTCAAGGAAAAATCGAGAAGTACTGATTTATATAAAAATGCTACCCAAAAAATCGAATTTTAATCGTGAAAATGCATTTTTTTATATAATTGCATTTATAAAATGTTGTTTTTTAATCTGTCCCAAAACGGTAGGCGCCATATTGTTAGCTGCTGTGACGTCACTTCTACCGTAAACAAAACGTTACAAGTACCGCTTTGACTTGACTTGTTTGGTTACTATGTACTTATTTACTATCCTAGTGACGTCACAGACCAAGCTAACATGGCGGCTAGCTTTTTAGCGCGAAAACTGAAAATGAAAATTTAAAAGTACTTTTCAATGTAAATACATTCAGAAAATCGAAATAAAAAAATCTTGTGATTCAATCCGACATCAGGATCATTAAAAACACATTAAAAAAAATGGTGTAATACCCTATTGTTGATGCTGTCATCGTGCTTTTTGTTTTAGCGCAAGAGACGCAGTATTTTGATGAAGATGTACATGATATCGAGGTAGAGGTTGAGAGCGGCGAACACGTACTCTTCAGGCGAGAGAGCGTAGCGGTGTTTCCCTCCGATCATCATTTGGGTATCGTATACTAAGTACAGGCACATAATGAGCACTCCCAGCGCGCACCATACTAGGCGGAGCTTGTTGAAAGGAGTTGTCAGCAGCGCGATACCTAGAGCAAATCATTTTGTTAGGACGTACATACAGTGTATAAATTACATCAAAGTATTTCAGTTTATTAACCACCCGATAGATGTCGCTATGCCGTCCTACATCGCGCTATCAAAGGTTACGACCGTGAATGCATATATATTGAAATAAGGTTGTCAGTAGTAGAGCAAATTAATAGTACTAGAGCAGTGCTCAGACTTTTATTACGCTTTCGGTTCCTCCAAGGCGCCCTTTAACGCATTCACTGCCACCGACGCATATATGCGTTTTGCTGACTTTCCGCAGTGCCTTGAACGCACATGTGCATTGCAATGTTCCCTTAATGACAGATGTGGCACCTGGCGAAAGTTCGTAAAACAGAAGTGGCAGTGAATGCGTTAACATACAGGTTTTACACAACTTGGAAGGCGCGTGGATTAAGCAATAATAGGGCGCCTTAAGGGCCCACGGCGACTTTTTGTAACGATGCAGTCACGCGTTAGCTATATCGATATAGTCGCGATGCGGTCGCTAGCTGTATGGGCTCCTCTACGTGACCGTCGAGATAGCGTACACCGTAACGATATCCAGGATCTGATTGTGCTAATAAATAGTACCTACAGAATATCTAGGTTAAAAAAAATAGTACCCTTAAACTTTTCGAAATATAAGGCCTGTTCACGGTGTACGCTACCGAGCGTCAAGCTGGCGTACACCGCACCGCGTGGATCTCTGGAACGGCTTGGTTTTCAGGACTGATTTATAACTCAAAAAATAGTACCCTACGACCGTCAAATTTCACCACTCTATCTATACTGTGTGTGGGGTCCGGTCTGTTCATGCTTGCAAGGACGTTTAAAAATAATCATTAGCTTTAAATATATTACTAAGTCAAACATTTTAAGCGAGAGACCTCATCATGTTCTTATTGACATGTATTAATGAACTCTTTTATACATGATGTATTTCATTATTTATTGACATTTTGAGACTGTCGACATCTATGGAATTTATATTTATTTGACAATGGAGGCCATTTCCATAATATATTTTTTCTGGACCCTTGGAGACTATACATCTCTAAGATCTTAGATTTAAGTTTAAGTTAGGGACTATACATCCCTTCAATGTCATTTTAGTACGTACATATGTATATTTTATACATGTACTTAATGTAAATTTTGAAAAAAGGTCTTGAATTTGTTGCGGCGCTTCTTCTCAAGCAATGGGTCTAGGAAGCGCTGGTAAATGCTTTTTCTGACGTGTAAAAGTGCCCCTATGTGGCCAATTTGCTGAATAAATGATTGAATTGAATATAATAGAAGCCGGGATATGCCAACATTTAACGGTGTACAAAATTTGGCATCGTTACCACGGAAACTCGCACAGTATTCACTCAAGCCCGTAAAAAGTTAAGTGGTTGATTATCTCAGCTTATATAGATAGAATGGTGAAATTTAATGGGCGGTGGGTACTATTTGGGTACTATTTTTTTTAACCTAGATTATCCGTAGGTACTATTTGGGTACTATTTATTTGCATAATTAGATCCTGGATATCGTTACGGTGTACGCTATCTTGACGGTCACTCGTCTACTGCTACTAACGCGCGTTAGTAGCGACACTGTCGCGCGTTTTGGAAATGCGCGACAGCATCGCTACAAAAAGTCTCCGTGGGCGAGGGCGCTAAGTTGTGTCGTGCTATGTAGAGATCTTCTACTATCTAAAGTCCCGCGCCTTCACATTTCAAAACGCTTCAATGTAATTAAAAAGCACCACCAACACTCCCAACACATGTGTGCGTGCTGAGACAGCCATCAACTATGCGTTGAGTGTTGGTGGTGCTTTTTAAATAATAATAAAAAAATGAAGCGTTTTGAAACGTGAAGGCGCGGGACTTTAGATAGTAGAAGATCTCTAACGCGTTTAGGGCTCACGCAGAGCTCAGTATTTTATACGCGCAGAAGACCTTGTAATAAAATTTTTTTTTAGAAAATATTTAGGTAGGTATTTTAAACATTGTACTTTGCTAAACAAGTTTTTTGAGGTTTTGATTACGATAATAATGTTGATGATAATTTCGATGGTGGTAATGATGATGATGTCGATGACGATGATGATGATGATGATGATAGACTCACCGAAGAGTGCGAAGACCAGCGCCAGGCTGAGCAGGGAGCCGGTGAGGAGCGTGAAATCAATTTTGGTCTGGAACGCGAACAGCGTAAGCGAAACTACTATGGCCAGCGTGATTCCACCCGCTACCATCACCTGCAATAACGCACATTCACAATTACGTATTCTTGCTCACTAGCGGCGAAAAAAGATTTTTATTAAATAAAAACCGACTGAAAACTCCGACAGCCTCCAAAGTCGGTGTCAAGTGAACCGACCCAAAGCTACGACAATCTTACAGTGAACTTGACACCGACTCTGCAGACTGTTGAAGTTTGAAGTTCTTTATTTATTTCAACTTATAGTTATCCCCGTTCAATTTTCACTGAGCTTTTCGGCGAAGGAAAACATCGCGAGGAACACCTACACGCATCTGCGAAGTAATTCAAAGATGTGTGTGTGAAGTCCCCAATCCGCACTGGGCCCGCCAAGGGCGGATCCAGCTTTTGACACAGGGGGGAGGGGTCACGTCATACGACTCCCCCCCCCCTTTTTTTGCGTCAGGGGTTAAAAATAAATAATAGCAGTAGACCTAGTCCTGCTCCTCAGCACCCCCACCCTTTGGATCCGCCCTTGGGGCCCGCGTGGGGACTTAGCCCAAGCCCTCGTGACGAGAGGAGGCCTGTGCCCAGCAGTGGGACGCAAATAGGCTGTAGTAGTAGTACCTCTTGGAAGCGACACTGTGCGCACGCGACGCCGACCAGGGCGGAAAGCGCGAGCGTGAAGGCGAGCAGGAACAGGTAGTTGTACGGCACGCGGCGGCGCGGGCCCTCGCAGCACGCGATGCTCAGCGCCGTCGTCACGTACACGCCCAGCGTGACGCCCCTGCCGGCAGACACACACGCGAATTACAACACACTCACTGAGAACTCGGGGCGTAATGAGGGCACAATATTTAATAGTACTACATGCAGAATGGCCACGGAATCAACCGCTTGAATCTAGCCGGCGCGCAACTCGCGCCCGCGTAGTTGATAGAAACACATGTACAGGTGTACAGACGTCCTCGCACGCAAACATTGACATGTGTTCGAAATCGTGCTTTTATAGGCCGTGTCCGCCGTGTGATGAGGATCACTGGGAAAAAAATCACCGACAGAAGCGCTTGAGTCGCATGAGGTATACTGCTGTGTTTATTTATCTGCCTAGTCACATTATGCTACGTTTATACGTACGCGCCTGGGCTCGTAAACGTGCCCGTTGAACGTCGTTTTGAACGCCGACCGTGTAAACAGGTACCCGAGCACGATCACATACACCTTTGATCTTTGTCGAAAACCGACCGCCGACCGATCGACAGCGTTCACGTGCACATCCACGAGCGCGTTCAAAAACAGCCTGTTTACAAGCTCGTGCCTGTGAACGCGCCCGTGAATGTCGTTTTGAAGGCCGTTCATGTAAACGTACCATTAGGTTGATTAGGTGCAGTGTTGTCAATTCAGCATATTATATAATTTTAAGCTAAATTGGCAACACAGAGGTCTTCGAAACTTCAAATGTCAAGAAGCAAAATACCTGCTGACATTTTTAACAGGAATAACTTTTCCCCTCGATTTTATTCATTTTTCTAGTGGACAACGCTGAATTAAAAAGTAACGTTTTATTCGTTACAAAGACGACAAACAAGAAGCAAAGATATGTAAAGGTAAGATGACGAAAATGTACTTCAAACTTTGAAGTGCATTTTCGTCAACTTATCTTGGATGAACATTACGTGACCGCAATGATTTTTATACTTAGGGATAGGCCCATCCGAACATTCAGTCACCACTTTCTTCATACAACGAAATACAGCGCCGTCTGGTGGTCAACTGCATGAACTACGAGAATGTTTTGCGCGCTATAACCTCGCAGTGACGTAACGAGAGGTGTTGCTGACTTTTTTATTTTATTCAGTACAAACGACGTGAATGCTGTTATATCCTTTTTTCTAATAAAACATGATTCATAAATCAACTTTTGTTTATTTATTGACATAATAATTATTTATTTATATTTTCTTAGAAGTCCAAATTAAACATCTCACGTGAAATTCTTCATGTGTAAAGATGACGTCCTTACAAGGTTACTTTAACAAGCAGTCTCCGTAACTATGGCAACTCCGTAACATGGCGTAAATATGGCGACGTCGTGTCATAAATATATTGTTAACAAAAATATTTCGATTGATGGAATAAACACAAGGTAATGTTAATCACCGATGAAACGATATTTCATGACACTTTTTCACTTTGCCTACGTGATTTCTGCAGCCTTTTATCACGCAAGTCGGCATTTTTTAAGGGTTGCGTATATGTTGTTTGACATCCGCACGCGCCGGTGTCTCGCTGAGCACTGTGTCACGATTGGTGACCAAACTTGGATTGGGCAATTTTGGGCACCAACAAAGTGGGGTTATATGTCATGTGCGTAGACCCGGTCTATACGAAGTATTATATATGTCTATGCGTGACCGTCAAGACAACTATTTTTTTAACCTAGATATTCCGTAGGTACTATTTGGGTACTATTTATTTTCTTAATCAGATCCTGGATATCGCTACGGTGTACGCTATCTTGACGGTCACAACATTACCTAAGTGTGGTCACTTAGGTAATGTCCAAGCGGATTCTATTCTATTCTAAATGATCCTAAATTCAGTAGGTGATATCAAGATTGAAACAATAGGTAAGTACTCACAAAAACACGGGGAAATTTCTCTCCACAGCCAGCTGAAGTCCCCTGTCGTTCATGAACCAAGCAATGACGCCCGCCGAGATGAGAAGTTGGACTGACACTAGCGCGTACACCTAAAACAATGTGTGGTATACATGGTGGGTCGTATCCTATAGCAAATAATTAACCCACAGTATCGGCTATCGATTCTAAGTATATTGTATAGGTCTTTAATTTTTTTTGAAATGGTAAAAAAAAAATTGTATTGGATTCAGGCGTCGCTCACACAACCAATCCTATGGGATTACAATACAATTATATTTTTTACCAACTCGAAAAAAATTAAAGACCTATACAATATGCTTAGAATCGATAGCTGATACTGTGGGTTAATTATTTGCTATAGGATACGACCCACCATGTATATTAACTATTTAGGACCTGGGCCACCGAGCATTGCTCAGGTGAAAATAGCTAAAACCGAGTTTACTAAGACATGAGACTTAGCTGGATCGATTTGTTCGCCCCGATAAACTGCTGTATTCCAAATTTCGCCCAAATCGTTAGCCGCTTTTGAGATAGCTTGGATAAATAAATAAATAAAGTAATACACAAGATATATAGCGCGTTTAAAGTACCTATAAGATTTTCAAGCACAGTGCGACTTTTTTGTAGCAGTGATGCCAGTGATAGAAATAATGTCGCTCCTCGTGATGCGTTGTATTTTTCTGGGGTTATATTCGAAGTCTTAAATAAGGACAGGGAGATTCCCTATAGCATCGCTCACGCGTCACGGCGCTAAGTTGAACTTTAAATCTAGCTGCTTAAAGTTCGGTTGCAACGCCGCGACGCTAGAGCGATGCTATAAGGAATCTCCCTTTCCCTATTTAAAACAACGAATAGAGCCCCTGGACCCGTCACATTCTATCTCAACTAACTATAACAGAACCTGTATGATGAAATATTGCATATGCTACTACACTACAACAGCCTATTTACGGCCCACTGCTGGGCACAGGCCTCCTCTCATCACGAGAGGGTTGGGCTATAGTCCCCACGCGGGCCCAGTCCGGATTGGGGACTTCACACACATCTTTGAATTACTTCGCAGATGCGTGCAGGTTTCCTCACGATGTTTTCCTTCACTGAAAAGTTGTAAATTCAAATTGAATTTCGCACATAAATAATTTCAGAGGTGCGAGCCGGATTTGAACCCGCGACCCTCTGCATGAGAGGCGGTAGGTCAAGCCACTAGGCCACGGCTTGCCATATGCATATGCATAGTAAACAATTAGGTTTAGAAAAGGGCATAGGATATTTAGGAAGGGGATAGGGTATTTCAGTGTGTGAAGAAAGATTCGAAATATCGGGTTAACAGAAGTAAATAAATCTTTTTGGAGTAGGTACAATCGCGTGTATATCCAGTGTCCAGTTACGACTATGTTCCTATTTAGCAACATTTGTTTACTGTGGCATTTCTCGGTATTTAGATGCACACTTGTGTTCTCAGAAAAGTGGTTCTCATATTAGTTTGTATATACAAATAGCATACTTGCTATAAGTGTATATCACCCACTTCAATAATAACTTTTAAATTCTTATGTGTTGAAATTGACCAGAACTGGCAAAGAACAGAGAGGAGTGGAAGAGAGGAGGGGAGGCCTTTGCCCAGCAGTGGGATCTAATAGGCTAGACAAGAAGATAAGAATGATGTGGTACATCTTTTTTTGTTTCTGTTGTTACTACTTATTACTAATGTTTTACTTAGATAAAATTTCAAAACTAGTTAATGCAGAGAAACATGGTTTTGAGTGTTTCTGTAGATTTTCGATATTTTTCCTACATCTACAAGCCATTGGTAGACTATGCCCGCGGCTTTGCCCGCGTGGAACTCGGTTATCGCCTTCCCGCGGGAACTTTGCGTTTTCCCGGAATAAAAAGTAGCCTATATTATTCCCAGGGTCCCAAACTATCTCCGTACCAAATTTCATTCAAATCCGTCCAGTCTTTTCAACGTGAAGGAAGGACAAACAAACAAACACACTTTCACATTTATAATATTAGCGTTTGGTCCGTTTTCGTAGTTGCGGTTTCGTAATTGGCTACGAAAGAGGAATTATTTTTCGCTGTTTCGTAATTAATTATCAAACAAGAATTTATTTGCTGTTTTCGTAATCAAGTAGTTAACTACGAAATAAGATTTTTTTTCTGTATTCGTAGTGAATTAAACTACAGTTAGACAGGTCCCATTGTTTGTACCCATGTTTGGATGCTGTAGTCGAAAATGTTTTTGTAGGCTGTCGGAGTTTGCAGTAGATATTTATCTTTTTTTTTCTAACTATGCAGTTTTTTAAATTTGCAATATATAATTCAATAAATCTATAAAGGGAAACATATGCACAGCAGTAGACATCTACCGGTTGAGATAAAGTTGATCATATGTCATCTAAATTGGTCCAGCGGGTTAAGCGTGAAGAGGTAACAGACAGTCAGACAGACGCGAGAAAAAATATATATGTGTAGCATCCCAATTTTAGGTGTGAAATACAATTTTTTTTTCGAAATTTTATTTTACTAAGTACTTTGTAGGTCTGAGTAAGTCGACATATTGGTGCCAAATCACAGCTTTAAAGAACTAAGCATCTCCGAGAATGTCCGAGATATGCTAAGGGCGGACGGACAGAAATATTGGCGAAACTATAAGGGTTCCTTATTGACTACGGAATCCTAAAAATGGACCCCGAAAGTAAGTGCTGGTTTTTCGGGCAGGATGAAGTCTGTCAGGCTCCGTAAACGGGCTAGTAAACCAAAAAAATCTTCTTTAATAATTAATTACGAAAACAGGAAAACGAATGTGTTTAGTAATTAACTACGAACGAAGAAAAAATACTCGATTACCGAAACGGAAAATAATTCCTCTTTCGTACCCAATTACGAAACCGCAACTATGAAAACGGAACAAACGAATATTAGTATGGATTTACCTTCCTGATGAATCCAGCTCGGATGAGCTTGTCGTTGAAATCGAAGTTGTTCATGAGTGGTTCCAGATCCTTCGCCTGGTCCTGAGGGTTCACCACTACTTCCGGGAACGAGATTATGGTGCTCTGGAATTGCCATTACAAAAAACATTTAAGACAGTATTGTCAACCATGACTAAAGCATAGTACATTTCAACTAAGCTTTGCTCGGGTGAAAATATCTAAGAAATGACTTTTCCCAGATATGAGACTTCATGATCTAATCATTTTATTGGTCCTTGTAAAACACTGTATTACAAATTTTCATCCAAATTGTTAGAGCTGATTCTAAGATAGTTGGTAGGTAATCTGAATCTGAATCTGAATAGCCTCATTTCTGACGTCATTTGTGGTCTTGGATTTGCCATCTTTTTATCTTCTGGTCGTCAGTTTGCCAGAGCAAAGGCCATTTGTTGGTAGGTAATACTTACAGGTAAGTATATCTTTAGCATCGTAAATTTTAATGGGTTTAAAGTATGTAAGATAAACATAAAAGAATACTCACAGAATTGTTAATACTCGGTTGAGTCGAGATGTAAGGCGGAGGTGCCTCAGGAACGCTATCTGGGTAGAGCCGATCTTTCTGTTGCTGGTTCGCCATTCTGTAGTATCTGTTGGAAGAAAAGTTTGATGTCCAAAATAAGCATCTATCCATTTGCCTTTGCTAATTATTTTTCAGTGCACATGTAGGTATATAACTCGATTTTAGGTACATGTTTCATCACATGGGAAGGTAGTGGGAGGGAAGTTTATTTTAATTTAAATAAATATGTTTTAAATGCCTATTCAAACTTTTCTACAAGTAAGTATAAATTGTCTATTCTAACAGGGCATCTTTAAAATGATCGCAAAAAAATTATACTAACTGTATCAGTCAATTCAATTGTAATGGACTAATGATTTGAACAATTATATGCGAGAGAAGTTGTGGGTGTACATATTACTAAAATATACTGTTTCGATATTATTATCTTAAAACACATGATTAGAACACGTGTAAAATACGCCCGGTTTTTACGCACACAAATGTATTCAGGGAAAACCCAGTAGCAATTGTAGCTTTCTCTGTCCTTTCACATCTGCGTTTATCACGTACTCATATTGGAATTGAAAAAAAAATACCTAGGACTACAGAAGAACTCATCATAAACTGTAGTTTTAATTTTCATTTAAATATTGAGCAACAGTTTCGCGTCTACTTGCATAAATTAAAGACCTCAAAATCGCAAATACAGATCCCACGTCACATACCTACTAAGTTTGTAATTATTTAGATTATCTAAAATAGTGTAAGTAGTCGCTAGTAAATCCAGCAAGCTAGGAACTTCTAGACGTTATAATACTTATAATACAAACGAAATTACGCTTATTTCCAAAATAATTGCATGGATTTACCGAAAACTTTACACCCGACACAGACGTAATGGCATCATCCAAGGATCATCGTTGTCAGTACCGGAAATTGTTAAATGAGTGAATGTGAACAAAATTATCGGGGACTCTAATATTTTTACAAGCGAAATCATCTCATTTTGGCTACTAACTCAGCTAAAAATAAATCCCTTGTTCGGACGTTTATAAAATCACAGAACCTTACACTTACCTACTATACTGAAGAAAAATTGCAAGAACAGTACTTGTGCAGTCGATTTCGTATGAGGAAAAAGCTGCACAGGAATCACGCGGCCACGCCTTGCCCGAAATTCCGAAATGAAATGAACAGATCAACAGACGCCGCTTTACTCTTGACCAACTCTTGACTGATAAGTGATTTCTTTTTTATGTAAACAAACATAACAAACGCAAATGAAAATTCAAACCACAGATTAGATTACATTTAAAATCGAGGGGAGCCCGGGGAGCCTCACTGTCACCGCAGATTAATAACATGGTCGTGTCATGCCAACCTAAGAAATAATACATTTGTATGATATGATTAGGGAACAAAATGGTTTATTTTACCGCGGTTGACTGATTGAATCCAGAGTGTAGAATCCTGAACAGAGCGAGAGATTCTAACGTGGAATCTTGAGCAAGCTAGGGATTCAAATTTCAAGCTATGTAGCCCAAGGAGTAAATATCTTTGCACTTGCAAACACTGCATTTCACCCATTGTCATAAATTGATAGATTTAAAAATAACAAGGATTTAGAACATTATAAGGTAGATAATATAGTATTCGTAGTAAATGAATAGCGTGCTAAGTTTGTTGTTGACATGTTGGTATTAGGTCCTTACATATGAAATTGGCGTTTCATATGGCAGAAATGAAAACGATTTTTTTTTATGAAACTATTTTTTTATTTAGTCAAAGTATGTACCATGGCTATCTATGCACTTTTGCCATCTCGAAGGTAGTTCATTGATTCCTTTACTAAAAAAAGTGTGTGAGCGAGAATCAATAAAATCTTTGAAGGCCGTTTGGACAGCCTCGTGAGAATTGAATTTTTTTCCTTGCATGAAGTTGTCCAAATTCCGAAAAAAATGGTAATCAGTTGGAGCAAGGTCCGGGGAGTATGGTGGGTGTCGAAGACATTCCAGTCGCAGCTCCCGTAGTTTTGCGGCCGTCAAACGTGCCGTATGTGGTCGAGCGTTGTCCTGAAGCAGCAGTGGGCTAGATCGATTGACCAGTCTGGGTTGTTTAATGTCTAGCTTTTCCATCATCGTTTGCAATTGTTGACAATACACATCAGCCGTGATTGTTTGCCCAGATCTTAAGAAACTGTAATGGATGACACCGGCACTAGTCCACCAGACACTTACCAGTACCTTTTTCTGAGTCAACTTTCGTTTCGGGCAGAATTTGGCTGGTTCACCTGGGTTCAACCATTGTGAAGAACGTTTCCGGTTGTCGTACAAGATCCATTTTTCATCACAAGTAACGATACGATTCAAAATGCCTTCATTATTGTGCCGGTTGAGAAGTGAAACGCAACACTCGACGCGTGTTTCTTTGTTTGCGTCGCTCAATTCATGCGGTACCCATTTTTCAAGTTTTTTCACTTTTCCAATTTGTTTCAAGTGAATCAAAATGGTTTTATCACTCACACCGAAGCCTGCCGCTAACTCTGACGTGGTTTGCGATGGATCTGCTTCCACAATTGCTTTTAATTCTTCGTTATCAACTTGTGTCTCCGGCCGTCCACGAGGCTTGTTCTGTAGGTCAAAATTTCCAGAACGGAAACGTTGGAACCAATAACGTACCGTATTTTCTTTTGCAGTAGCTTCCCCATACGCATTGTTAATCCTACGAGCCGTTTCTGCAGCACTAGTGCCGAGGTGAAACTCATATTCGTAAATATAGCGATATTTTAAGTTCTCCATATTGTGAACAGAACGATGTGAAAGAAAAACAAATGACGCGATAACAAATAAATTTCGTAATTCGAACACAGAAATACATGGTCTTAAATTTGAAATAAATTTGAATTTGGAATTCCTAGCCGAACGCCACATATTTTGAATCAAAGTTGCCAGTTCGCCAAACGCCAATTTCATATGTAAGGACCTAATATATCTTACCTGCATGAGAAAGAAACGATTGTTAAAGTACGGTATGCAGCTCCCTGATTACTTCCTGTGCACTCTGTGGCGATGTTTGTATGAACATATCCACAATGATATCGTTTATCTCATGTTGACTCTCTCAGTAGTACAGAAAAATATGCGACAGGGAATAACCACGAACGACACCAAAAGCTGGCAATGATGTACACTGATAAAAACGGGAATTTCCCTTATAATAAAAGAAGGTTGAAAAAAATACTTTATCGTAAGTAGTAAGTATCCGAATTTCATTATAGTGAAATAGGTCGTCCACTTCGTGCCCGACCGTCCCTGGGGAGCGACAGACTTTCAAATAGCTTCAATGTATTTAAAAAGCACCACCAACACTCTCAACACATGTGTGCGTGCTGAGACAGCCATCATGCCATCAACTATGCGTTGAGTGTTGGTGGTGCTTTTTAAATAATAATAAAAAAATTGAAGCGTTTTGAAATGTGAAGGCGCGGGACTTTAGATAGTAAATCTCTACAGCGCTCGGAAATGAAACAGTATTCTCCTTTTATCACATAATTTATTTTTTACACACATGTATACAATTGCCATAAAGTTGACTCAATGTTTTGGGCTGCCTATGGACAATGTGTGTAGGTAGTAGGTACCAATAGCAACAACCAGAATTTTAAATCCTGGCTTCAGCCTTAAGCCCAAAAACGAAGTTGCGGGAAAACATGGAACTAAAACATTAAACTTTTCTGTGAATTTTATTTAAGCTTCCAAGAGAGTATGTGATTACATTTTTCTACTTGAAAGTAATAGTTAAACAAAAACTGTTAATCGGGCTTTATCCCGATAATCTGTGTTTAAACAATTATTTCAAAGTATTGTTGTGGAATGTTATTAGTAGGTACATAATTAATGTACTATGACAAATGAAAAAGCTACAGTAGGCAATTAGAAGTGTTTTACTCAAGTGTATCTTTACAATATCTACTATTTAAATTCATCCTTAACGCACAGATTTAATACGAATTACAAAAACACCTTTCACCTAAAAAAAGATACAAAAACTGTTAAGAATACAATAAATTGGTATCCATAGGTCATATTTGAAAGTTGACGCTTAGTTCGTGGAAAACTGTTGAATTTTCATTGTCTATCAATTCTTGATGTACTAATAAAAACATAACAAATCCTATAAACCATTAGATATGCATGTGCCCAGGCAGGTATTACACGAAATCAAAGGTGTTGACTTATTGTAAGTATACTGTGGTATAGCCGTGCAAAGCTCTGACTACATAAGAACCTGTATATAAATGTGGATTTATTCACGCCGTTGACATGTTACTTTCTAATTTCCATCCAATGCGTTTGAAAGAGACGAATATCCACGACATAAACAAAACGCTATTTTAATTTTATACCCCTCAACTGGGAATTTTAAGTCTATATATTGGATCCTTATATATACATAACCATAGAGTGCGTTATATAAGACATGAGCCTATATTCTATTCAGCCGGTCCACAGTCCAAGGAATAAGAGACAATTCGTCTTCGATGTTTTTATAAATACGCACAATTACTAGACTATAGAAAAATCAACAGAGGTAATTAATGTATTCATTGAACAATATTCAGATGTTTAGAAATTGTGTTGGAGTAAGATCGGCAACAACAAGTGGCAGTCTTAAATGTAAGTACAGTCGAGTTCGCCAATATATACACACTTTTGCACTTTACTTATCTATTATATATATATTAATGAACTCGACTGTACACTTTGTTGTAAAGGTGGTGAAAATATTGGCATCTTATTTAACTGCACCACCGCTCTTACTCCAAACGTGCAACACTTATTAAGTCAATCCCACCACCATTACAGCCTATTTTGCGTCCCACTGCTGGGCACATGCCTCCTCTCATCACTTTGGGCTATAGTCCCCATGCGGACCCAGTGCTTATTGGGGACTTCACACACATCTTTGAATTACTTCGCAGATGCGTGCAGAGTTGAGATACGCGTGGAGTCCATACCACTAAATAAACATTGTATTTAATAAAGTCTCTTTGGGTTAGACTAAGGATTTAAACATAAATGCGTAATTAATGTGATTTTAAATATTGAAACACCTATTTTATAAAGCTCATACAACACTCTCTAATAATTTAATTTGTACACAATTTAATGACAAAAATAGAAATACTTGGTTAAAGCATAGGATCTAGGTTATCCCTTATAGGTTTTTCTATATCTAGATGAAAATGTAGAAATATCTTACATTCAAAAGCTAAGAAAGCTTTACACCCACTTTCATAAATCAAGGTCAGACTTAGCCGTGTTTAGGTCCTAGGTACACAGAACCAGTATTTGAGTTAGAGTTTAACTCTGGCCAGTGCTACTGATTTTTGGGTGGGTCTTTAGATACATCTATATAGTATAGTTGTAAGAATACATGAAAAATTGATCATTCTATATTGAATAGTTTTCCTATGATTTGACCGTCAATTACAATCATCATAATGAGAATAGAGATGATCGTAATAAACTTTCAAATATATTTAAGTAGATACAATAGTGTACATCTAATTTATCCGTAAGTACCTATATGATTTAAAAACTGAAAAAAGCGGCACACAACGGAATTACATTTTCCATTGTGTCATTCGATCACTTGATGTAGTGACCACCGAGGGACATAATTGTAACAAATAATAAAATTGTAAAAATTTCAAGGAAATTACATCAGTTCAATTATTAGATATCCTTTGCCCCTCGGTTGACGTTGAAAAGAAGGAAATTAGACCCATTTCGCAGTATTGTTCTCATCACTAGCAAAAAACATGATGGAAGTTCGGGCGCCGAAATAAATGAGATTAACAATTCATAGCAGTAACAATATGTCAGATATTTACGAACGCGATTCCCTATCATATAAATTTTGCCAGTGAGTATGTAACAATAAAAATAGAAGAATACGTTTATTATAAAAAATAAATAACTCAAGTATGAAGTAAGCAATACAAACATTTTATACAATTATCGATTTAAGCGACCGACTATTAAATCATCGTACGTTCTAAGGCGTACTTTAATAGTACATTACAAACCTAGGGTGGTGAATTCGTAAATGTCCCAGATCGCAGGTTTCTGTGGCCCGAGCCGAAGGTGAGGGCCATAAATATGCGATCTGGGGCTTTACGAATTACCGCCCGTGGTTTGTCAAAAGTTTTACATCTTGGCTTGGCCAAAAAGTGAGATTTCTCTCCGCGTAGCGGGCAGAAAATCCCACTTTACGGCCAAGGGTGATGTAAAATTATAATTCAAATGAAAAAACGGACAAAATGCCAACTATCGACAGCGAAAAGTCCTTTACCAAACTTTATTAGTAAGAGTATGAAGGGTTGAAGTAAAGGAGCGCAATCTTTATAGTTCCAAAGGTGGATACCAAATCGGGTAGGTTGGGGGCTCTGCGGTCGCCACTCCAGTCAAGCTACCTAGGCGGATAGTCTGCAGTAGCGCCTTCAGGTGGCGCTGCTGAAGCGAAAACGGTTGTGAGGAGTGTGTTTTGTTTTGTTGCTTATCAAATCCGCTGGACACTTTTTCAACCATTTCGCAATATAAGATTGCGCTCCTTACCAAGACACATTCCACACTCCATAAGTAAGAGGATAAAGATCAATAGTGGTAACCGACTTTTCAACTTCTTTTGACATAAAAAAAGAAAAATGTTTCAAAAGCTAATGGTGAGTAATTTCAAACCATCTGTCAATGTAACTAACGTTCGTTAAATTTTCACATGAACAAGAATGGAATGACAGTTACAGGCAGGCATATTTTACTTTGACCAGCCTTTCCAATACGATGTATGCAATTAACTCCAAAAGCGAGTTCGAAAGTTACTTACTTTACTATATATTGTCACAGTACAGGACATGATGTGATTGTGACAGCTACGGTAGTCTTAAAAAGACATACAGTTGAAGCAACTCACCATACGGTCCGTAATAAACAATCTCAAGAAAGAGTTCGAATTTGACGCTTCGTTTAACATTTATTGTATAAACGGTGGACTTAAATCGATTTTACTCTAGGTCAAATTCCTATAACCACAGAGCGCCTTGTTTGGGCTAGGTGGTTAAAATTTGACAGATTCTCTATGGATGGAGTAAATGTTAACCATCCGTCGCCAAAACGGGGCGATTTGTGAATATAGGAATGGGATAATGTGGACCTAGTAAATATTCAATTTCAGTCTAAGTTCAGCTTTTATACGGAAAACGTCAATACGAAATCATATTCAATCTCATAACTTGAAATCAACCTTGTATGAACCACTCGTGTACAGCATCGCCTAAGGTTAGAAACAGACATCTTTTCATAGGTTTATAGTAGTATCTCGAGCGCTGTTCATACTTCACGGACCAATAGCTCCGCTTTCCCTAGTCCCTCGTGGCGGAGATGATAGTGAGAATATACAGGAAGATGTTGACGATATCCAAGTACAGGTTGAGGGCGGCGA
The DNA here is from genome assembly GCA_963971205.1 of Aethes cnicana. NCBI lineage: Eukaryota > Metazoa > Arthropoda > Insecta > Lepidoptera > Tortricidae > Aethes > Aethes cnicana. The sequence continues at coordinate 1,903,220 of OZ020285.1, forward strand.
ATATGTATTCCTCGGGGCTGACGCTGTACTTATGTTTGCCGCCGAGCATGAGTTGCGTGTCGTAAACAAGGTACATGGAGAACAGGAGAGCGCCGATGGAAGCGTACACGAGTTGCAGAATGTTGTTGCGAACGAATATCGCCACGATGCCTGCAATTTGGTTGAAAGATAAAGTAAATTTACGTCACCCTTGGTATAAAGTAGGATGTTCTGTCCGCTACGCGGGGAGATAATCTCACTTCCTGGCCAAGGCAAAACGTAAAACTTTAGACAAACCACGGGCGGTATAAGTGAAGCCCCAGATCGCATATTTTTGCCCTCGCCTTCGGATCGGGCCACAAACACCTGCGATCTGGGACATTAACGAATTCACCGCCCTAGGTCTGTAATGTACTAAAAATGGTTTGTTGAAGGTGACATGGGTGTAAAATCACCATTTTGCTTGTAAGTTTTTTTATAGATCACTTTTGCCCGCGACTGCGCCCGCGTTGAATTTGATTATCACGTTCCCGTGGGAACTATGCTTTTTACGGGATAAAAAGTAGCCCATGTCCTTCCCTGTGACTCCAACTATGTATATCCATACCAAATTCCATCTAAATCGGTCCAGAGGTAACAGACAGACAGAGTTACTTTCGTAGTATGGATTTAACTTCCATAGTTGCAGAACTTTTAGATATACAGGTGTCAATAGTGAAACTGACTGACTGATCGATCAACGAAGAGCCAAAAAATACTGCTCGTAGAGAGGTGAAATTTGGTATGCAAGTTCGGGGAGCACGAACAGCGTCATTTCCCGAAATTCCCACGGGAACGGGAAAAAATGGGACCTAAGCGAATTATTCTACGGGAAACGGCTAGTAAAAAAAATATAGTGGGCACTAACCGAGCAGTAACAGCACCACGGAGGCACACACGAGAAATCCTCCCATCATAGTGAAGTCCCATTTGGTCTGCAGCGCGAAGATCGTCAGCGCCAAGCAAACAGCAGCCGTCACTCCCACCGCCATCATCACCTGTAATTTCATGAAGCGAAAGTATGTATTATATAATATAAAACCGGCCAATAAGCGAATTAAACTCGCTTGGAGAGGATTCCGACCCTTGCTTATTCACAAATTTCACAATGACGTCATTTTCAAACGGTTTCACAGGATAAGCTCTTTTATATGATAGATTTCAAATACCATGGACTTCTTAATTATTTTCCTGTAATTATAGGTCAATTCAATAACTATCCTCCGTATTTTTTCCAAAATTTTAGGTCCAGTAGTTTCGGAGATAAGGGGGGGGAATGGTCATTTCTCGCCTATTTTCTTAAATAACTCGAAAAATATTGACCAAAAAATTAATAAAAAAATGTATTTGAGATCCTCATAAGAAGTACTTTCATTTGATATGTCACTCGATATAGTTTGAAAAACTTCATTAATATTTTTTTAAATGTAGCCCCCAAAAATAGGGTCTATGCTTAAAATTCATTTATTTTCGTTACACGTCCGTCTTTGGGTCACGAACTTACATATACGTACCAAATTTCAACTTCAATAAATAAGTAGGTATTGTAATTATCATTAAGTGTGTTAAATATTATAAAATTAGATAACTACTTAGTCGTAAGACTACTACTACTACAGCCTATATGCGTCCCACTGCTGGGCACAGGCCTCCTCTCATCACGAGAGGGTTTGGGCTATAATCCCCACGCGGGCCCAGTGCGGATTGGGGACTTCACACACATCTTTGAATTACTTCGCAGATGCGTGGAGGTTTCCTCACGATGTTTTCCTTCACCAAAAACCTCAGTGGTAAATTCAAATTGAATTTCGCACATAAGTAAACTTAGATGTGCGAGCCGGAATCGAACCCCCGACCCTCGGCATGAGAGGCGGTAGGTCGAACTAGGTCACCACGGCTTTAAGTTTAAGTTCTAAGACATTACATTTTAATACCCTTACCGGGTGGCATGTGTACCCTCTATAGAATCTATGTATGTAAATCTGTGTATTTTCTATGTACATGATTGCAATGAATAAATAAATAATAGTTATTTGTTATGCAAGGCTGCAAAGTTGTTGTTTGCTGTGAGTGCGTGATTGAGACCCGAGTGAACGAAGGATTCTAGGGTTGAACCACGAGCGAAGCACACACTCACCTCACGCGCGATTTTTCGGGAAGAAGACTTAGTTCGGCGTCACGTACAGTTTGTGCTAACTCTGGAGGAGTTAAATTCGTATCTTCATCGCTAGAATCGCTCATATTTTCTTTATTACTTCGTATAGGTATTCTTAATTACAAAACCAGCAATCTAAAACTTTTTTTTCATTTTTATTTTTTAATGTTTTTTTTCCGGAGGTTGCGTTCCAAATCACTCCTACTCGTACTTCAAGATTCAATTATTCATTGAATACAGTTAAAATATACACATATTTAAGTATTTTTGTGATAAAACATAGTCAAATAATGAAATACATCTGAAACGGTGTATTATTAATATAATTTTATTAATGATGATATTAAGTAAATTGAACCTTTTTTTTAATAAAACTCTCACGACGAATTGCGTTTCAGAACGTATCGTTGTTTTTTTTATTGTGATAGTGGCGTCATGCGTCGTTCGAATTTCAAAAACACTTTCCACGCTAGCGGATAAAAACAACTTTTGCGCTCAGATATCAAGCTGCAAAACGACCACTTTCGTGCCAGTGAGGTGAAAAAATAATTATCATCAGGTCAGGTCCCGGCAAGGATCTTGAGCGGTGACCGAAAGTTGAGGTGGTTTCTGCGCATGTTTACGACTGAAGGGCCAGTAAGCGTGCGCGCACGGCACAGAGGAGGCCTGTGCTTAGCAGCGGGCCGTAAATAGGCTGTAGTAGTAGTAGTAGTAGTAGTAGTAGAACCACATTCAACTTTTTTCCATGTTTTTTTTTGTGGTAGATGTTTGAATGGCACTGACCGCCTCGGGCGCGTGCAGGCTGGAGATGGCGCCGAGCAGGAAGCTCTCGGCCACGGTGAAGATGGCGAGGAAGATGAAATTCATGGGCGCCTGCCTCCGAACGTTGCCGCAGCACGCCATCACGATCAGCGTCACCAGCGTCACGCCCAGGGCCACGTACCTGCAAGCAGCGTACGAACGTGATCAATCAATCAACCATTTATTTATTTAAACTTTATTGCAAATAAAGAAAACTAAGGCTATTTGTGGAGATGTGAACGGCGTCAAGGATGTGTATAATGGACAAACGATCGCAAATGTTCAGCGGTACCGCTATTTCCAATCCGCGGCGGAGGTGTGAAAACAGCCATAATACCCGGCAATATGCGATATGCGATGCCTTGCGTTGCGGCTCACCTTTGCGCGAATAATAATTATAACCATTTTTTTCAATTTGTGTGCAAGTTAAAAGTTTTGGAGGAATTTAGAACTTTTCTACAGTCTGCCCATTGTGTGTGGTTATGTTATCTCGGATTCCTTTAGGAGCAGTGACGATGAAAACTTACATCATGTAGGTATTCCTTGCGAACCATAGTTTCGTGGGCTGGTGGTAGGTGAACAAGACGATGAAAGCCATCGTGACGAGCAGCTGGCACATGAGGATGGAATAAACCTGGAATGAGACAATAAATCTTCATTTTAGTATATCTAGAGACGCGTTCTGACGAAGATGACGAAGACGATTTGAAGCAGACTGCTGGAGGAGCGTGGCTACAAAAGGCAAGGGACCTCACGGAATGGAAGGCTCTGGAAGAAGCCTATGTCGCTAAGGCCCGGTTCCTATATCCACGAAACGCCTCGTTTTGCCTACGGACGGTTGATTTTTGACATTTGTTCCATAGAGAATCTGTCAAATTTTAACCGTCCGTAGGCAAAACGAGGCGTTACGTGGATATAGGAACCGGCCCTTAGACAAGTTGAAGTTGTCGATGGATTTTTAGTGTTAGTTTTTTTTAAGTCTTTTGAAACTTCAATAATAAAGGCTATTTTTATTTTATTTTATTTTTTAGAGACGCGTTCTAGGTGTTTTGTTGCAACTGCGAAATTTCATAATGAGTCGCTCCCTCGTTATGTAAGCCCGAGCGGAAGCGAAAGAAAACATTAGGGATGAGTGAAAATGAGAAATTCGCAAGTGTATCAAACGATATTTTTTAATACATCAGCGAAAGCAAATCCAATAAAGTCAAAAAAAGAAGAGGATCACGTTCAAAACTTAAAAACCACTGGAACGAAAATGTTTTTCGTGCTTAAAAAAAGCTGAAAGTACTCGTTCGAAAATGACTCCCATTTCTCTCAGGTGACAAAATGCATTTTGAGCAACTGTATTAAAAATGTTCTTTTAATACACGTTTAACGTGCTAAAAGTTTGTCATTTCCGAACGAGCGTTTTTTGTTTTTTGACAGCTAGTGAGCGTGCCTAAAGTTGTTTTTTACGAACTAGTGCGTAAACTTTTTTGAGCTTCATCCTGTTCGTTTATTTCTTTATTCTTTTTTTTCGCAAATGTATTAAAAAATGTCGTTTGATACACGTGCGAAATTGTCATTTTCACTCGTCCCTAGTGTTAACATTCGCTTTAAATCGAAATAAAATGGAAAAAGTATTCGCGCCCAACGTGGGGCTCGAACCCACGACCCTGAGATTAAGAGTCTCATGCTCTACCGACTGAGCTAGCCGGGCTTGTGGCGACCAGAACGAAATTAGACATCTATTCTTTACCTACTTATTAATACTTCTGTTAATATTAGGTCCTTACATATGAAATTGGCGTTTGGCGAACTGGCAACTTTGATTCAAAATATGTGGCGTTCGGCTAGGAATTCCAAATTCAAATTTATTTCAAATTTAAGACCATGTATTTCTGTGTTCGAATTACGAAATTTATTTGTTATCGCGTCATTTGTTTTTCTTTCACATCGTTCTGTTCACAATATGGAGAACTTAAAATATCGCTATATTTACGAATATGAGTTTCACCTCGGCACTAGTGCTGCAGAAACGGCTCGTAGGATTAACAATGCGTATGGGGAAGCTACTGCAAAAGAAAATACGGTACGTTATTGGTTCCAACGTTTCCGTTCTGGAAATTTTGACCTACAGAACAAGCCTCGTGGACGGCCGGAGACACAAGTTGATAACGAAGAATTAAAAGCAATTGTGGAAGCAGATCCATCGCAAACCACGTCAGAGTTAGCGGCAGGCTTCGGTGTGAGTGATAAAACCATTTTGATTCACGAAACAAATTGGAAAAGTGAAAAAGCTTGAAAAATGGGTACCGCATGAATTGAGCGACGCAAACAAAGAAACACGCGTCGAGTGTTGCGTTTCACTTCTCAACCGGCACAATAATGAAGGCATTTTGAATCGTATCGTTACTTGTGATGAAAAATGGATCTTGTACGACAACCGGAAACGTTCTTCACAATGGTTGAACCCAGGTGAACCAGCCAAATTCTGCCCGAAACGAAAGTTGACTCAGAAAAAGGTACTGGTAAGTGTCTGGTGGACTAGTGCCGGTGTCATCCATTACAGTTTCTTAAGATCTGGGCAAACAATCACGGCTGATGTGTATTGTCAACAATTGCAAACGATGATGGAAAAGCTAGCCATTAAACAACCCAGACTGGTCAATCGATCTAGCCCACTGCTGCTTCAGGACAACGCTCGACCACATACGGCACGTTTGACGGCCGCAAAACTACGGGAGCTGCGACTGGAATGTCTTCGACACCCACCATACTCCCCGGACCTTGCTCCAACTGATTACCATTTTTTTCGGAATTTGGACAACTTCATGCAAGGAAAAAAATTCAATTCTCACGAGGCTGTCCAAACGGCCTTCAAAGATTTTATTGATTCTCGCTCACACACTTTTTTTAGTAAAGGAATCAATGAACTACCTTCGAGATGGCAAAAGTGCATAGATAGCCATGGTACATACTTTGACTAAATAAAAAAATAGTTTCATAAAAAAAAATCGTTTTCATTTCTGCCATATGAAACGCCAATTTCATATGTAAGGACCTAATACTATCATTCCTGAAAAAATGTGTTCAAAGTTTCAAACTACATTTAACTTGTCTTGTACAAACATTTTTTAAAGTCAAAATGAACCGGTTTCGTTTTTTTAAGGAATGTCATTAAAAATACATGCTACCTTCAAAACTGTTGATGTCTCGGTCGTTAAATGATAATGAGCTAATAACGATTTCATTATTGAATGTATGTGGGATATTGTGTAATATTGTGTAAGTTATGTATCTCAATGATTTGATCGATGTGACCAAGTCTGTACTGTAGTCGACATAAAATCAGGGGCCCGAATTATGGCGGATCGAGATAAAGGAGTAGATATAAAAATTGCGCATTTTTATATCTACTTCCACAAGTGTCCACGGAAACTGGATAATTTGATGGCGTTGCGGTCACAACTGTAAAATTTCAAGTCACCTAGGTCTATTCTGCAGTAGCGCCTTCAGATGGCACTGTTGGCGCTGACGCGACTGGCGACGAAAAAATGGTGTGTCGACGAAAGTGTGTTGCGAATGTATAATTCGCTGGACACTTTTTCAAATGTTTCGCCATATAAGTTTGTAAGTAAGTAAGTAAGTAAGTAAGTAACACTTTATTGTACAGAATAAAACACACACTAGTACATTACAGACCTAGGGTGGTGAATTCGTAAATGTCCCAGATCGCAGGTTTCTGTGCTATCTCTGGGGCTTTACGAATTACCGCCCGTGGTTTGTCAAAAGTTTTACGTCTTCCCTTGGCCAAGAAGTGAGATTTTCTCTCCGCACAGCGGGCAGAAAATCCCACTTTATGGCCAAGGGTGATGTAAATACAATTATCAATACAGAGAAGAGACACACGTACAAAGGCGAGCTTATCCCTACAAGGAATTTGAAAACCTTTGAGTAGTGGAGAGGAAACATGTTCACGAGTAGACAAATAAGTATGTACAGAAAAAAAAGGAGAAACTAAATAAACATATTTATATTATATTATAATACAAGGACTACATAATACTATAGTAAATTATAAAATACATAAACTAAACTATATAAATATATATATAAGTAATATATTTAGGAATTCGAGTCGAGCCAAAACTTCTTTAAATGAGCTTTTAGAGACGCCACCGTCTGCAGTTGTCGAAACTCTGCTGGCAACTGGTTCCACAGGTTGTGCAGAGTGCACCGAAAAGGATTTGGAGTAGGTTGTGGTTTTATGGGAAGGAAAGGAAAGAGAGAGATCGGCACTCGGTGCTGAGAGCTGGAGGCCATGAATTCAAACCTCTCGGAAAGGTAAGGAGGAGATTGAGGATTGAAGAGGGTGTTAAAAAGCAATGACAGGACGTGGATATTTCTGCGGAACCGGATGGGCAACCATTTGTGCCAGTTTGCGCTCCTATAGTCTGACCGTTGTTTGTTCGACACTTACCTTCCTGACGAAGCCCTTTCGGATGCTCTGGTCGCTAAAGTCGAACCCTTTGACCTCGCCATCCTCTCCGAGATCCGCAACGCCTGGCTGTGCGTAGCCCGTCGGCTGGAACAAAAAACAAGTTAATAAGTGAAGAAATGTTAAAGAACATTTTATAAAAAGTGGATACATATGTAAAAATAGTCTGCACTAAAAGTAAAGTAATTAAAATTCTAGGTATATTAATAAACAATCTTCAGGCAAGAAAAATTAAAATATACCTATCGGTTTTATCAAAAAAGGGTGTTAGTTAAACCATAGAAGAAGTAAATTAAACCTAGAAAGGCATACAAATCAGCAGTATGCCTGAAATAAGTGTTAAATCTATACTATAATAAAAGAGCAGAACCCGTCGTGTCTGTACATAAAAGAAAAGTTCAAAAATAGGAACGGGGGGTCTAAAGATGTATGCTAGACCACAAAACAGCGATTTTTAGAAATCTTTTCTGTCTGTCTGTTTGTTTGTTAGAGTTAATCTCCGAAACTACTGAACCAATTTGAATGCAGTGTTCAAGGGTAGATAGAGCATCATTTGGAGCAACATATAAGCTATGTTTGATTAAATCGGAAAGAAAAGTTATCGGCAATTTTATATTCCACGCGTACGAAGTCGCGGACAGAAGCTAGTTTTATAATAACAGATGTCGCTGTATATATATGTAAACTGCCTGTGTGAAAATTGGAAGCGCCCCTAGACTTTTCTCGCATAACAGAGCTTTCAGATGTACGCCGCAATGTAAGGAGATTATCAGTATCTAAATAGTTACCATAAATGAAAAACGTAGGTACCTATGTTAACTAAAACATGTAAGTAATTGTCGAAATATCTGGCGATGAAATCAGTCGAAAGTAAATAAAGAAACGCAGATTAAACCTTTATCGCGAATGCGAATGATAGCATTACTGTTAGCAATTAGCTATGCGATGCAAAAGTGATTGTAAAATCCTACTTGTATTTTTTTTTTTTTGTCTTTTTTTTAATTAACTATTCGTAGAAATGTGGATATTTGCATGAACTTTTTTTGTAGTTCATTTGTGCCCGAGTGCAGTTTTCCAATAAAAAATATAAAATGTAGTGTTAAGCTGTTTGTGTGATGATTTCCGATTCCGATTCTGGAATTAGAATAGTACATTACAGACTATGCGATCTGGGGCTTTACGAATTACCGCCCGTGGTTTGTCAAAAGTTATATCTTGCCTTGGCCAAAAAGTGAGATTTTCTCTCCGCGTAGCGGGCAGAAAATCCCACTTTACGGCCAAGGGTGATGTAAACTATTTTAATAATTTAATAGGCATTCACTATAGCGGTATTCCATACAAAGATTTGTAGAGACCTTTGAGATCAAAGGAAACCCGATATAGATATTTTATTCAATTATAAAAGAATCTTTTTTGTTTGAAATCTTCTAGGTTCATGTAAGTAGGTAGCTAAAGTGTGTATCTCAAGGAGAACAATAACAAGCAAAGCAGTGTTGATTGTGCCAGAAAATTCTCAACACACCTGAGACATTATATATGGAGTACAGTCACCAACACACTGAGTAAACTCGGGTGTTATCTGCGATAAGGTATATCGGACGATAACTCCCGAGCAAGAGTCGTGGGGCAAAGTTGGACTATAACTTGATTATAACTCGATGTAACATTTAACTATATTGTACAGTGTACACTGGCTTCTGCCCGCGACTTCGTCCGCGTGGAATTCGGAAATAGCGTTCCCGCGGAAACTGCGTTTTCCAGGATAAAAGGAAGCCTATATGTTGATCTGTGTTATAAACTACTCCCAGATCAAATTTGGTTGCAATCCATACAGTCGTTCGTTAATTGTGTACATTTTGGGAGGCTTGCATAAGGATGATGTAAGCAGTTTCGAGATTTCGGTGCAAGTGGTGCAACATAATGGATGACTTGAATTAAAGTTGAGCTAATATTAATGCATTTTACGGCGGTAACATCCTCTACGTTACTATAATCGTAATTTCCTTTATGTTATAACGCGTCTGTTTTTTTGGCGAGCTATAATGTTATGTTTACAACTTTTACAAGGCACGATTTCGTACTATTTTACAACATAGCGAAACTTCAGTAGTCATGCCGTTTACTGTCTTTATTGCCGTACTTAGGTAATCATGTCATGTTCAAATACTCCTCCTCAAGTGAAGACTCATCAGTCACTAAACTAGGTAATGCCAACCGCAATTAGAGCGCGCGGGTGTAAATCGATACCTTCCATTCACTGGTGCCAGGCCGTAGTGGTATTGGAAACGGAAACATGCTCCTCCAAGTCCAAGAATGTAAATTCTCGAACGAAATATAATAGAAGATTCATATTGACTTTCAAACTGATAAAGGTAGTAGCTGTCATGCTTCACTGCCTACGCGATTTAATTACTTGATTATACGTCAGTTGGTAATAAAAAATATCTGGACGTTTTTCACAATATTGACTTCGCCGAAACTGAGCTAGTACTATGTGTTAGCATTAGCAGAGACAAGGCATGATACAGTAATATCATCATCATCATCATCATCATCATCATCATCAATAATATGAGATACAATAGTATGAGACAAGGTAATTGTTACAGACGGGCAATCTCCTTACATTGCGTTTGTGAGCAATATCCAAGGGGGTGCTTCAAAGGCTATCTAGGCAGCGAAATCTATTATCGCATTTAACACTTATCGCGTAGGTACGCTGATTCGTATGATTTTTTTCATGGTGTTAGACAATGATATAAAATGCTAAATTTTCGAGATGAAGGCTGTCTTTCTTAGTTCGGTATCGAGCCAATTGAGTCATTACAGAAGATGACATTTCCCATTTCATCATGATAATTTTACATTTCCTACTTCCCCTTACATATTATTTGAAATAACCTCCTTTCAGTTTATTAATTTGCACTTAGCACAAACACGTCCATCCAGCCATCTCTCTTTATCATCTACTCTATCTATTTTAAGTATTTTACGAACATATGTATTTGTATTCCGGATTCACAGAAAATTAGCGTCCTGAAACGGAAAAATTCGTTAAGACCTTTTTGGCAAGCACTACCTGGTGTTTAAGTTTAGAATCTTTAAGTATAATATTGTTTTTTGTTTTCTACCAAATATTGTATGATTGATAACAGTTCATGTATACCTTTTTTTGCTGCCAAATAAACTTTTTTGATTTGATTTGATTTAAAGCCACCAGTGACTTAATACGATGGGTAAAATGCATCTTAATAAACATTTGTGCTATAGGTACTAGTTTTCACGCGAAAAAACGAATCTAGATTCACCGAGATGTATAGACATTGTTTATTATTAATTATTGTTAATTATAAAATGGTAACTAGACTCTGCCTTACATTTAACTGGCTTGAAAATAATCATTTTTACTCTTCTAATACTTAAAGATTTCCCGTTACTGTTGTTTTTTCCTATTATTTATTCCCTTGATTTGCTATTTCTGCTATCCATTTACTTGCACAATATTATGAGACTGTTTTGTGTTGTGACTGATATAATAAATGGGTAGCATACGATGCCAGTTACTTAAACAATTAATGAGTTTAATGACTATTATTATCAGACATGTATAACTCTATTAATATCTATTAAGTCTCAATACAAATTATAAAAACTTTGTATAAATATCGAGTAGTTAATATTGGGGGAGGCCTATGTCCAGCAGTGGACGTCTTTTGGCTGAAATGATGATGAGTTAATATTATATTACTTCGTCCGCGTGGAATTCGGTTATAGCGTTCCCGCGGGAATTGAGTGTTAAACTATAATAAATTATATACTAAAACCTTCCTCTTGAATCACTCTATCTATTAAAAAAAAAACGCTTCAAAATCCGTTGCGTTTTAAACAATTAAGCATACATAGGGACAAACAGCAGGAAGCGACTTTGTTTTATACTATGTAGTGATTTATAATATTTTTATGATGATGAATTAATATTATAGTTCCACAATGTATCAGTGGCTTTTTTTCATTATTATTTTTCAATGGTTGATTCTATTTCTATGTGCGTTTCCACCGGTATTCCGTAGGCCACACACAGATACCACTTACTACCAAGTGTGTGCTTTTTACTATATAAATCAATTTAAATTTAATTTTTTTGACTTACCTCACCATATCCAGCTCCGTAGCCACCCGGTTGGAATCCCGGTTGAGGCGGATAACCGCCTTGAGCAGGATATCCCGGCTGCGGAGGGTAACCTCCCGGTGGAGGGTAACCCCCTTGTGGATACCCCCCCTGCGGGTAACCTCCTTGTGGATATCCTCCTTGCGGTGGGTAACCACCCTGACCTTGATCTGTGGATTAGAGTTAATATTTAGTTATCGTAATATCAAATTAATGTTTATGCTTTAGAATCAAATTGTGATAAGTCCAGCTACTTCACGACGAGATTATAGTTTATTTCGATGGCCAGAAGTCTTACATTCGTAAGAGTAAGGGTGGACTCAGCACAGTATGGTCCTGAACGAATAGCCTTCATCACAACGGATAAACCAAAGCGAGTGCAATGCGAATCGGTTGTTTGAAGACTTAAGCAGACGATTTGTAGAGTAGACAATGCAACATATGGGATATGGGACACATTAAAATGGCAAATATTTAACAATGGAGCTATTTAATTTTATACAGCAATAAATAATGGGAAATGCATGGGATGTTAAAATACCGGCCAGACAAAAAACGTTTCAAAATTAGAATAAGTTTTCAGGTATAAAGTGCCTTGAGCTGAATTTAAAATATACATGTCGGAGAATAACCTTCGGTGTCCGATATTTTTAATTAGATTTATCAATCAGTGCGCACACCCGGCGCAGGCGACGACCGAGGGCTACTCTGAAGCCACAAAGTCCCCTCACCCCGGGGAACCCTGATCGTCGCTCTACTGACTGACAGTTCATGATATGACGTCACTCCAATTTGACAGCTAGGCAGGGATGCCAGTACTCGTTTAGTGGCCAGATTAATAAAATCGTAAATACTCTAACATACATTTGGATTCACACATGCGCAAAGTAATGTTATGTCTGTCTGTATAGAGAAATATTTATTGTTTAAAAAGTCAGGGAATTGACCGATTGGTTAGTAGGTGACTTAAACAATAAGTCCTAAATTACATGTATAAATAGAAAGACTGTATGACATGACCTGATATACCTCTTGAATAATTAGATTAAAGTACGTCGTTAGTGTTTACAAGTTACGATGCGCATTTGGCAGATAATCAATATAAGAGTAGCAACTAGCAATAACAAGATTTTGGTCGGTGGTTTTCGGACGAATGAATAATTCGCTTATTTAAAATTTGCGTGGGTTACAATGGCGCCCGAGCAAATGTCCTTTGTTTCGGCTAAATGAAATGGCAATTTGCGATAGTTCTTATTCGGTATGTTTTGATTTGGTTTAAGGAGTTAATAGCCACTAATATACATAGAACTCGGATGAAAATCATAAACAACTTATCATTTTCTGCAATTGATGATCCAAGGCAGTTATGAACAATAGAGGTGTAAGACTTGCGAATGGGACTTAAAAAAACATAAAGCAAATAACAGCGTCATATGAGAAGGATTCTTTCTAGGAATAGCATTTCACTTGTACTGAAAACACTTGATAATTATACATACCTATATTTATCACACTCGTCGGTTGACTAATGCGAGTCTGTTGGTATAATATGGGTCTTGTTTGTCTTGTAATGAGTATGAGTAGCGGGAACTCTATACTGACACTACTGAGAATTAATATCAAAAGATAAGTAGGTACCAAGTATAAATAAATGAATACCTTGGGACATTTCACACATATTGACCTAGCTCCAAACTAAGCAACGCTTGTATTATGGGTGCTAGATAACGATATAAATATTTATATAGAGAAATACACACTATAAATACTAAACATACCTCGAGTACAAACATTCGTGCTCATCACACAAAGTTTGCTCCTAGCGAAAATGAAAATGAAAATATTTATTCAGCAAATAGGCCACATCTGGGCACTTTTACACGTCACTTTTAAATGAATTTAACAGAAATGAATTTACCAGCGGGATTCGAACCCGCGACAGTCGGAACAGAAGGCAGGGTGAGAACAGCTGGACCAATCCAGTCGTCGTATCTTGGTTAATTTAATATAAAGTAGATAGAGGAACAGAACAAGTCCTTGCTATATGAAATGTGTAAACTTTTGCCAATTAGAAGGAAAGTAATGTCATTTTTTTTTTTTTTAATTTAGGCACAGTAACAAGTAACAAACAAATTACAGATTTGATGCTTATGCAGAGGATCGTATTATTAAAATAGGTATAGTCTAGTACTGAGGAAGTAAGGATTGATAAATCGTCGTAGAACGCAGAATAATTCTGATGCTGATTATGCCGAGGCTAGTTTTAGAAGTCAGACCTGCCTGTGACCGTCGTCGGTGCCACTTGGTTTATCCACATTGTGAGAGCAGGCCACTTAAGAAAAACTATATCCAATTCTTTACACAACTACAAAACATCCAATTCTTTATAGTACTATTAAAGAACTGACACATTTATCAAGTTCACCTGTATCGATTGATACACACAATAAGGTGAAGGCATCTATTGATTATTTTATTCAATAGCTTTTAAAATCGACGCGTCGCTAGCAATAGGGATGACGACAGGGTGAAGAAATCGAAATTCTAATTAGTCCGTCAGTCAGGTAATAAAAAAATATTAGACACATATTTTTTGTTTTATCAAATTAACAAACAATGACTAAGTTAAAACGCATTAAAGTTGGAGAGTGGGGGCTAACTACGTCACCGTTGGGTATAAATCGTACCTAACCGTGACGTCACGCGACATTTCAACTCAATATACCTATCTCCGTATAAATTTGATTTCGTGAAAAATAAAAAAATACGTGTCCAATACTTTTCAATAATCTTCCTGATAGACTAAGGAAAAAAAAGTTGTCGTCATCCCTATTGAATTACCTATGATAGTGTCGAGTGAATGAATTTATGTTTAAATGTAATGTTTATATGTATTCAAGTTTATAAAAATTATTCAAGTCTAAGTTTGTTTGTATTTAAATTCAATATTGGCCGGTTTAAAATAAAACATACTTAAGCTACGAAACAACCCAAAAAACCCGCTTTCGTAGGTGCCGAAACCCAATTGGTCAGACTTTCTCTTTTTTCGAGCCAGTTCTAATAGAAAAGATAACAGAATTGGAACTTACAACTTAACAGTTATTAAAACAATAATAAAAATAGCTCACTGTCAACACTGGACATATCAGCCACACTCTTTTGCCACGACTGGCAAAATGCTTGCAGGTCCTTGGCATCGTATAACTCAACCACCCAAACATAATCCTTACTGATCCTGATCTTAAAGTTGAAAATAAGTTGAGTTTTTTTAGAACAATAGTGGGATCGTATTACTAGTATCATATGTGTTATATTCGCATGGCCGTCGATTAGATAGTGTGAGATAATGGAGGATAATTGAATGTGCAATGCAAAGTGAAGTGACGTGTTTTTAGGGTTCCGTACCCATAGAGGAAAACGGGACCCTATTACTAAGACTCCGCTGTCCGTCTGTTACCAGGCCGTATCTCATGATCCGTGATAGCTACAGTTGAAACTTTCACAGATGATGTATCTCTGTTTCCGCTATAACAACCAATAATAAAAAAATGAATAAAATAAATATTTAAAGGGGCTCCCATACAACACACATGTTTTTTTTTTGCCGTTTTTATAGATAATAGTACGGAACCCTTCGTGCGCGAAACCAACTCGCCCTTGGACGGTTTTTTATGGATAGTGACAATATGTGTTTGTGTAAATACCAGAAATTCCTTTAAATAATCAAAATTTTGAAGAATTAAGGAAACATTCAAGTTGACGACAAGACCTAAGAAAACTACTCGAACTTTTTGATCGAAGAAAACCCGCGTGGGGCCTCGTTTCGTTTGTTTTGCTGACCGCTTATGGCCGGAATCCCACTGATGCGCACAGGGTCGCGCTACGCCGCGTGGGTACACAAACGCTTCATATCAAAATGTAGGTGGATACCTACTTCTTCAGCAGTGTACGGCCAGACGCTACAAAAGACCAATTGAACCCACGTTTAGCGTCTACATGAGTTGCTGTGGAGACTTGGAGAGCACACATACAGAATGGCCACGAAACGGAATCACCCGCCTGAATCTAGCCGGCGCGCAACTCGCTCTTACCGTCATTGGTTTCATCCGGCGATTGAGAGTGAATCATTGGCCCGCGTACACACACATTTACAAGTGTACAGACGTCCTCGCACGCAAACATAGACACTTCATTCGAATTGCGTCTCATGTTTGCGTCTTACCATAAATTCCATAACCGCAAACATTCATTGCGTTCATTTAGGTATAAAAGAAGGGACCAAAGATGACTAATAATATAATAGCTCTTTAAGCCGTGGTGGCCTAGTGGTTCGACCTACCGCCTCTCATGCAGAGGGTCGGGGGTTCGATTCCGGCTCGCACCTCTAAGCTTACTTATGTGCGAAATTCAATTTGAATTTACCACTGAGCTTTTCGGTGAAGGAAAACGCATCTGCGAAGTAATTCAAAGATATGTGTGAAGTCCCCAATCCGCACTGGGCCCGCGTGAGGACTATAGCCCAAACCCTCTCGTGATGAGAGGAGGCCTGTGTCCAGCAGTGGGACGCAAATAAGCTGTAGTAGAGTAGTAGTTGCCCCTCCTCCTGTAAAAGTATTGACGTATTCAACTATGCGTCAACCAACACAGGTATGTAAACTAAATAAAACGAACGGATAATGCCTATTGATTACCTACTGATAAAATACCTATCAAGTATAAAACCTAAAATACCTATAAACCTATCAAGCACGTACACAAACTGACCTTCCTACACATTTTGACGACCCTGACTTATTAAACCACCTTTTTTTAAAGACTCCTGGAAACTCTGAGGTATCTATTTCTGACTTAACGTTTTTTGAATTGAACAGATACAGCGACAAAACATTTACTCTTAGACCGACAACGCCGGAAACCATTATAAGAATTATAAAATCGATAAAAACAACGGCAAAAGGACTTGACTCAATTACTATTGATATGCTTCTTCTAACACTTCCCAGGACGGCTGACATACTGACTTACATTATTAATACGAGCATCATGACTGGGACGTTCCCGACAGACTGGAAAATCGCTCTAGTGACCCCGCTTCCTAAAAAACCTAACCCAGTAGATCCATCTGACCTCCGTCCAATCAGTATCCTTCCCTGCGCATCAAAGATAATGGAAAGGGTTGTTTGTGATCAATTGTCGGAATACTTGGAGAAAAACAGCATCCTACCTGAACTTCAATCGGGTTTTCGCAAGGGTCGATCGACTGTAACTGCATTACTCGATGTAGTCGATAACATGCTACAGGCCCAGGATGCTGGTAAGAGTACCATTTTAGTTCTCTTAGATTTTTCCAGGGCTTTTGACTGCATCAGCATACCTTTGCTATTATCCAAGATGTCATACTATGGCTTTGACGTAAATGCTGTTAAATGGTTCAACAGTTACTTGTCCGGCCGAGCGCAAGCAGTTACGATTCGCAAGGTAGACGGTAGTTCCCTGCTCTCATCTCTTAGTCCTGTGACTAGGGGAGTCCCGCAGGGTTCAATCCTGGGACCTCTCCTCTTCATTATGTACAGCGCTGACATTATCACCTGTATACAGAACAGTAATTTTCATCTGTACGCTGATGATTTGCAGATTTATCTCTCTGGGCTGCCATCAGATACAACTTCCACGGTAGATAATATCAATTCTGATCTAAATCGAATAGTTTCTTGGTCGGAAAAGAATTGCCTGGTACTTAACCCTAGCAAATCAAAGTACCTAGTTTGTGGATCGAAGGAGCAAATACGGAAGACACTCGCCATATTGGAGACTGAGGATGTAGCTATCATGAATGAACCAATAGAAAGGGTGATGGAAGCAAAAAACCTTGGCCTCCTCATGGATAGTCAACTACATTTTGAAAACCACATAGTTAAAGTTGCCAGTAACTGCTTCTATCGCCTTAAAGTTCTCTACAGTGTACGCGATTACCTCAGTGTGGACTTACGTGTCCACCTGTGTGAGTCGCTTATACTGTCTAGATTAAACTATTGTGATGTTGTTTATGATGGTTGCATCCTCAGTCGGTCTAAAAGGCTCATCCAAAGAGTCCAAAATGCTTGCATTCGATTTTGCTTCAAAGTTCCTCCCCGTTCCCACATCACTCCGTACTTGAATGCCGCAAATATGCTGAACATGCCTGCACGTCGACGCTTGCATCTTGCGTCTTTGCTGTTCGGTGTGGTGAAACATGAAAAGCCCACATATCTTTACAATAGACTAATGTGGTCTAAAAGTGCTCGAAGGTGTAACATGGCTATCGGGCTCCCACATCGCACCGCGGCTTTTAGAGGTAGTTTCAGATTTGCGGCATCCAAGTGCTGGAATGATATCCCTCCTCCCATCCAAGGGGCGTCCAGCGGCTACTCTTTTAAGCGAAAGCTGAAAGTATATCTGCTGACACTCCAAAAGTCCTAATCCGGCGTTAATATGAAGTGGCTTTTGAGTGCTTACAGTGTTATTATTACTCTTTTTATAATTTAATTTTGTTAGTATTCTTCTTTTACCATCATGCACCGACGTCGTACATGTACAGAATTTTTGTATAATATATATGTATATATGTTTAAAAAATATTTATATGACATATTTTACTGGCTATATTATTATTATTACTATTTATATTATTTACCAATACCAATAATTATTCAATTTATTTATTTACTACATTTTAGTTTTTGTATAGCGCTCCGTGGGTCACCTAGGTGTTGGCTGAAAATCAGCGCTGCAGGTGTTTGACACCTCAGCATTTATGCTGAGCCAGCAACCTCTCCGCTGCCGTGAAGACACACACACACACTTGTTCCTATGTTTTTCTTTTTTTTTTTTTTTTTGTGTTGTCGTGTTTGTACTATTATTTTTGTGAATTTTTTGTGTATTTTTTTTTGCTGTAAACTGTGTCTTCTGTGCAGCGAATAAATGTCTTTCTTCTTCTTCTTCTAAGTTCGGAATATTGGCTATGCCGAGGTAATTTAGAAAACTTGTTTTCTGAGCGCTTTTTAGAGACATCGAAATTACATAATGATTTGTAACCAGTTAATTATCTAGTACAATTTTTATCGATTTTGTTATTACCAAGGTATAAAAATATGGTTTTGTCGTAACATACGTACCTACGAGGGTGGTTTGATAAGTCAGTGACTTTTTGCAGAAAAAATTTTTTTTTCACCTTTTTTAATTTTATTTCTCTACATAATCTCCTTTCAACTCCATACACTTCATTCAACGATGTTCCAGCTTTTTCAACCACTCCAAAAAATATTTATTGTCAAACCCTGAAAAATATGCTTCAGTTTCAGCTATGACTTCCTCATTTGATGAAAATCTTTTCCCACCGAGCCATTTCTTCATGTTTGGGAATAAAAAAAAATCACATGGGGCCAAATCCGGAGAATAAGGTGGGTGGGGCAGTATTTCGTAACGCAATTCCAAAAATCGTTTATCAATGCTCACTAACGTTAAAAAAGGAACCTCCCTGCCAAGTTTGATATTTTTAAGCCTAGCGCTTTAGAAGTTTCATACAAACTTTTAACCCCCTTTTTACCCCTCTAAAGAGAGAATTTCCAAAAATTCTTTATAAATGCTTACTTACGTTATAAAAGGAACCTCCCTGCCAAGTTTGATATTTTTAAGCCTAGCGGTTTCAACCCCCTTTTTACCCTCTTAAAGGGCGAATTTCCAAAAATCCTTTAATAATAGTTACTAACGTTATAAAAGAAACCTCCCTGCCAAGTTTTATATTTTCAAGCCTAGCGGTTTAGAAGTTTCATACAAATTTTAAACCCCTTTTTACCCCCTTAAAGGGGGAATTTTTCCAAAAATCCTTTATTAATAGTTACTAACGTTATAAAAGGAACCTCCCTACAAAGTTTAATGTATCTAAGCTTAGCGGTCTAGAAGTTTCATACAAACTTTCAACCCCCTTTTTACCCCCTTAAAGGGTGAATTTCCAAAAATCCTTTCTTAGTGCTCACTTACGTCATATAAGGAATCTTTATGCCAAGTTTCATGTTTCTAGGCCTCGCGGTTTCGGCTGTGCGTTGATCGATCAGTCAGTCAGTCAGTAAGGCAGTCAGTCAGTCAGTCAGTCAGTCAGTCAGTCAGTCAGTCAGTCAGTCAGTCAGTCAGTCAGTCTCTTGTTTTATATATATAGATAGGTACCAAAAAAATGTTCTTTATCCAGTTTGCCCATATTTCATATGGAATCAAATTTCTCCTAACTAGGTATTTAAGTAAAAATATAACACCCTGCAATCTTGATCGTAAACAATACAAGTAAGACAGTTATCGTTCACAAAGATATCCTATGGGTGGGGTAGACAAACGGAGTGTAATAAGGTCCTATCAATTATTGACAAAAATATACAGTCAAAACTTTTCATTGACAATAACAGGGGAAGTCCGGTTTTAGATGGACGAGATGACTCATACTACCAGATAGGATCCGTTAAAGAAATATCAACTCTAACATAAGATGTATAGGGTCGCATTTGCACCAGAATGATGAAATATTACGTTAGTCATGCTCTGAAGAGTCTGAAGTTATGAAATAAAGCAATGCTCTGAAGTATCAGGTCTGTTGTGTGAGATGAAAGTGATAACAATGGAACAAGCAAATATGACCACTATTTCATAAACCTCATAAGGCATAGAAGTGGCACTTGCATGCATACCTATAGCACTTAAATTTACTTTGTGAATAGATGTTTAATCTGTAAACATTTGTTGCTCTTTACAGTCCAGTTTCATTAATATGTGTACCTAATAATGTATTAACATGTGTGTGATCCTTATTTTAACAAAGTAAGAAGAGAGTGTATATATTGGCAAACTAGACTGTACAGTCTGTTTTAATATGGAAGAAATACATAAAAATATTGAATAATAATTTAGCTTTATTTTGTTCTTTAAAATTAATCACTTTTCTTTAGTTTATAATGTTTGTCTGAAGAAAATGAATGTTTAGTTTATGTAACTTCAGTATGCTTGACAATGAAGCAGCATCATATTGCATGAAGGGTTAAGTACCTAATGTAAATTTATAATTTGTATTTAGTTTATTTCTGTTTAGTTTTTTTTTGCGACTGATTAATTTGACTGTTTTCTTCAAAATGCTTGTGTAAGTTGTGGCCACCTGTAATTAGCATGCATCTTTATGTTCCACTTGTTATCGTTCAGTGTTGTATGAGGTGATGTATTATCTGTTGGTAGTCCTTAAATAAATAAATAAATAAGTAGTGTCTTTCTCTCTTTTATCTATAATGTAATTGTGTAAATGATGAAATGTAACAGTTTGCCAGTATATTTACAAAGATAACGTCACTTTGAAATCACATTTTGATCATGCTATAATAGACAGGGTGCGAAATTACCTTATGCATAACAAAAGACCAATGATATTTAAGTAATTAAAAAAAAACATTGGACATAGAGCTAAAGGAAAAAATTGTAGAATGGATATGCAAAGGTCTTTTATTCTGCAGTCATTAAAAAGTGTAACATTAATAAGAACTTGAATATTATAAAGACCTCCGGGATAGACTCCTGGATTCTGCCACATGATCCACTACTGGCTGTACAGAAAAAGAGCAGATTAAGAAAAAAAATAAAGGTATACATACACATTGTGCTGTAATTGGGTTGGTCTTTGGGGTTTAGCTTGTCGGAATCCGTTTTGACAACACTTACACAAAGAATCACTGATCTGAAAAGAAAGTTTCAGATTAGATTACAGCATGATTACAGTAGCTTCTGGAAGAACAAATTCGGTATAAACAGAGAGTTTATAAACTCATAGTTTCAAAAACAACCAACGTTTCTACCTATTTCTTCTAAAGTTTATGCCTCCGTGTTGAATCAATATTCACAAATATCCTAAAATATGTCAAGATGTTATGATGCAATACATTAATAATGTCATGGATAAAAACAAACAACTTGACACGAGGTATAGTGTAGCTAATATGGAAGTAAGGATAGTCTTATTTAAATTTGAATCTAAATTGCAGGATACGAAAAGAAGGCGAATCGAATACTGTAGAATATGCTAGACGGCATCATGATCGATCTGTTTTGAAACATGCGAGATTTAGTAATACGCCATTATAAAATGCGAACACTTACTAAACAACCACTTCTTTTGATATTTCAGAAAAGCACTGTCACGTCACTGATACTCTGAAAATGCACAGAAAAATCAATTTCACTTCGAGAATATCACGAATTTCTAAGACGGCCTTGGTTGCCTCGATAGCTTCGTTACTTCACTTGACTGGTGGACTGACTGACATGATCATGAAGTTTCTGCAATGGGTTTCTGTCATAGAGTAATATAAGTATACCAAAAGGAAGGTTTCTGTTCTAGGCTGCGTTCCGAATCGCGCTCAGAGCGCTTACAACACCTTCCATCCTTTTTTTTCTTAGGAGTCGACTATCAAGAAGAAAAAGGATGCAAGATGCTGTGAGCGCTCTGAGCGCGATTCGGTGCGCAGCCCTAGTGAAGCACGAGTGAAGTGATTCATTCCATTCGTACTTCAGGTAGGTAGAGCCTGCGATGGCGATAAATAATTGGTAAAAAATCTGTGATCTTTCATATGATTGGTTATTATTTCAAGCCATCTTTTCATCCACCAATAAAAATCGTTTCTAGACTTCACTTTCGAACGAAGATGCTGTTTGTTTGATTTCATAATGAAATGTCCTAAGCATGGAGGTAATAGTACTTCACTACATCTGGAGCGAGTAAGCAAGTATTGACAATTTCGAAATTTTGAAACTTGAGCTTAAAGACGTGAGCCCGAATGTCGTTCTCATGCCAAATAATCGACTTGACCAAATGTAATAAGTTTCAATCTTATAAGAATTACATGAAAAACATTTCTTCTCTTCTACATTGTAATGTGGGCTGCGTTCCGAAACGCGCTCAGAGCGCTCACAGCACCTTGCATCCCTTTTCCTCTTCAAAGTCGAGTCCTAAGAGGAAAAAAGATGCAAGGTGCTGTGAGCGCTCTAAGCGCGATTCGGAACGCAGCCGTGGTCAGTCCATCCCGTCACTATAAACGTCAATGTAATGTAAATGTCACAACAATTTTAAGGTTATAAAAAACATTTTTATTTATCCATTAATTCCTTACACTAGAATTTTATTCTGTTAAAATGAGTGTCATACTTAAGAGTCCTCATTTCACTAACACAGTTAGGCGTGAGTATCATTTTTAAATTAAAGAAACATGTATCGTTATTCGGTTAACGTTTCAGGTGATCATATATGCTTTAATTTTCAGTGCTAAGTCGTAAGTTTAGCTGTACGTCGGCGTTGGAAATCAAGCAATGGCGAGTAGAGCGAGGCTTGCCGGCCAACCGCAACGCCGAAGGCATTCTTACGGACGGGCCTGATTATACATTTTTGGATGGAAGACCTACGCCTTTATTGGTAAACTAGCTTTTTGCCCGCAACTTTCTTGCGCATAAACATTAACATGTAAAAGCCATTTTTTTCCCGCTCCCGTGGGAATTTCAGGAAAGGCTCCCTTACACTCCTCAGGGAACCTACAGGCTAAATTGAGCTTTATACAACCAGTTGGTAAGGTAGTGTTGGCAGTGCGTTGTGATCAGTTAGTCAGTCAGTAACAGAAGAGTTTTATATTATTATATTGATTACACTAGCCTATAACATACAGGGGCATCTCAAATCTTTGGCTAGAGTCACAATGAATATGACTGAAGTATCCAACCAAGGATCTGTTATATAATGTAGCAGATTTTGGGACCTAGGGAGGCAAATCGGGTCAGTTACCCCAAGTGATAGTTATCAGAGCGACGCCAAAAGCCTATAAACGAAATTTGAGCTTCACTGCTAGAGAAAAATGGTGCCACTATTAACCATATGTGGTGTCCCGGATCTGTTTCAAAGTGTTTATTATTTTAAGTAGCTGGGTGACTGAGCTTTGCTCGGATGAAAAAAGCTAAAAATAAGTTTTCACAGAAATGAATTTCTAGTAGGATTGATTTGTCGACCCTGAATATTCAAATTTTCATTAAAATTGTGGAGCCATTTCTGAGATCGTTTGTATAAATAAACAAAGAAGAAATATACAAGCTCAGCGCGTTTAAAGTATTAGATAATCCAAAAACCTAAATTTTTCTTTTCAGCACAAACAGAAATACCGCATGGAGAAGCAACAAGGCTTTGCATCTCGTATAGTCGAACTGAGCTCCGATTTGGACTTCGCAAAAGAGAGACATAAGAACATGCTGGATGCTGAGAAACAAGAGAGACAGAGAATCTTGAGCAGTAGATTAAAACCCAAAGGGCAGAAGTTGAAGAAACAGAATTAATGATTGTCATCTAGAATTAGTAAATAAATTGTATTAAGTAGTTTTAAATAGTTTATTATTGCTTCATGTCATGGTTTCATTTAGATACTTCACTAGTTCTGTATTTGTATTAACCTTTTTCATTTGGGTAGGTATGGGATGGGATGGTACCATTTGATTAATACATATTTCCTACTAAGAGCTACTTCCCACCACTGATAAATACATAGGACTTGGCCGACCGAGCGTCGCTCGGGTGAAAATAGCTAAAATCGAGATTGCTTAAATAAATAAATAAACAAGGAAATATGCAAGTTTAGCACGTTTAAAGTATAAGATCAGATGACTATCACTAGTAGACGCTATAGTAGTAATTTATAAGCTTGCTTCAGCGCTAAAAAAACTGTCTCAAATCACAATTTAACTGTTTGTTACCGCCATCTAGTACAAAACAATGTAACTAAAATTACCCAGAGGTGTTCCTACTGCAGGACTGCGTTACATAAAACGTCAATAGGTGACGCTGAAGACACTCCTAGTAATTCGTAGTCGAGTACGTAAGCAGTTACAACAAACATCCGAAAGATGGCAGGATAGGATGTAACCAAAGTATCCCCCCCCCCCAGAGCGGGAAAGGAACAACAAATTTCAATTTTGGTTTTATTAAAATCCATTCGGTATTGTGTCCAGGATATGATAAGCAACAAAACAAAACACACTCTCCTCAAAACCGTTTCACTGCGTTTTCGCCTCAGCAGCGCCATCTGAAGGCGCTACTGCAGACTATCCGCCTAGGTGGCTTGACACTTGTGGCGACCCAATCCAACCTACCCAATGGGGGCTATCGCGTGTGAATTTGCCACTAGAGGCGCTAGTGTCGCGTGAGGTGAGGTCCAATAACATTCAGTTTTCACTGGTTTTGGCGGGCTTCGTGATATAAATCATAATTTCTTTAATTTACCTGTTGAAAAGTGATCTCCTTCGTGAAATTATAGCAAATATGGATTATTTGGCTGTGAATGTAAACGCTTTAAAAACAAAATTTCTTTTTTCCAAACAAAACGTAACTGCACAACATTGCGGCATAGCTGTTCGATATGATGATAGTTATTTATAATTAATAAACTTAATGAGATTCAAGATTGAAAACTTTGTCTCGGCGCCGATCTTATAAAGTAGCCTTTGACAGCTATACCTCTGGACCTTAGTCTACAGTGGCGCCAACTGGTGAGCAAAGAAACGATAGTCCCCATTGGCTATGGGTGAAAAATGACAATGTGCTCGATTTTTTTTTAAGGATAGGAATAACCTTCTAAATCAAGAGAAAAAAAAAATCAGAATTTTCCGTGCCGTAGATTCTACGTAAAAAATAAAATTGGTTTTGCGTTATGACGATTGAAATAAAGGTGTTTCCTTGGTCCAAGTATGCAGCATTACTTCTTGAAAAAAGGTGTTGACACTATTGACATTATTGCTTTTTTCAAGAAGTAGGTAGTGCTGCATACTTGGACCAAGGAAACACCTTTATTTCAATCGTCATAACCCAAAATCAATTTCTTTTTTTTACGCAAAATCTACGGCACGGAAAATTGGGAGTTTTTTTTAGCTTGATAGGTACGGAAGGTTATTCCTATTCATATAAAAATAATCGAGCACATTGTCATTTTTCACCCATAGCCAATTTGGTGTCCACTTTTGGAACTATAAAGATTGCGCTCATTTACCCTCCATACTCACACCTTTAGAAAGTTACAGAAGCGTATCTAGAGGTCAGATGAACGTTCCCTGGAATGGAAACACCACAAAAGCAATGTCTAGAACGCCCCTGAGCTTTGAAACTAAGCTTTCCTTTTTTAATTACTCCGAATTTGCATCTCTTTTGAATAATAAACCTGAGGTGGGGGTGTAAGGCTGCGCTTCCACCAAATATGTGCGAAGTAGGGTAGCCGAGCGGTGGGCGGAAGATACCAAGTAGCAACCATGGAAGTAGTAATGGAACTACAAAAATGGAACTGAAAATCAGCGCCGACGCTTTCGAGCACCACGGCATAATGGCTCCCTATTTGGCACTCCGACACAGAGGTATTTTTCTTTTTTCTTTCTTTCATATGTTTCTTTCTTTTTAGTTTTTAATTGTTTTATACATGTATCTCTGTGTCGTTTGTATGTCAAATAAATTTATTTCTTCTTCTTCTTCTTCTACAGGCATCGGCACGGAACTTGAGCGGGAGCCTTCGATGCGCCGAAGCACAGAATATTTAATAGTACTACATACAGAATGGCCACGGAATCACCCGCCTGAATCTAGCCGGCGCGGCGCGCAACTCGCGCCCAATTCGCCCTTATCGTCATTTGTTTCATCCGGAGATAGAGAGTGGAGCATTGGCCCGCGTAGTTGGTACAAACACATTTACAAGTGTACAGACGTCCTCGCTGCGTGCATTGACACTTCATTCGAATTGTGTTCGAAATTGTGCTTTTATGGGCCGTGTCCGCCCTGTGGCCGAAGTCAAAAATATGGTCTCATCGGCAGAGGGGCGTTTTGTCGTGCGCGCACGCTTATTGGCCTTTCAGTGCATAAGCATGCGCAGAAATCCCCTCTACTTTCGCTCACCGCTCAAGATCCGTGCTGCGACAGTACTGGTACAGCACTGTGACCAAAATTTGTGCCAGGTGCGGTGCACCCCCGTTGAGGAGCAAAAAAGGCTTGTACATATATCTCGTCTTTATCTCCTTATAGCGAGAGATAAAAAAAAAAAATCGGCCAAGTGCGTGTCGGGCCACGCGCAAAGTATAGGGTTCCGAAGTTGACGATGCCCACAGTACCTTTCTAAGACTTATTTAGCATCTTAGCTAGCCTGTGGTATGACGTGCCCGACGGACGGCCCTGCCGCTCGTGAAAAATCATTGTTTTTTTAATCATTTCAGCTTTCTAGAACTAAGCATCTCCGAGCAATAGTGCGGACAGACGGACGGACGGACATGGCGAAACTATAAGGGTTCCTTGTGGACTTCTGAACCCTAAAAATAAGCTGCAAATTTTGGCACGTTCTTGTATTGTGACCGAAAATCACCTTCAGATGTGTTTATTAAGCTCAATTTTTTATATTTTGATATTGACACTACTCGATCCAGGTGTACTAGGTACCTCCATGGATGGGAAAGCAACGCCGTGGTACGTATTAGTATTATATAATACTAGCTACTGCCCGCAACTTCGCCAGCGTGGAAGTAGTTTATCGCGCTCCCGCGGGAACTATTCGCTTTTCTGGGATAAAAAGTAGCCTATGTCCTTTCCCGGGACTCCAACTATCTGTGTAAAATTTCATCGAAATCGGTCCAGCGGTTGAAGCGTGAAGAGGTAACAGACAGACGGACAGGCAGAGAGAGTTACTTTCGCATTTATAATATTAATATGGATTCTGTGGATGTGGAAAGAACAACTCTGTGTATGCTGAAATAAAGTGTTTCTCTTGGTTCATAACATAAGATAACACACACTGCCCTTGCTAAGTACTACGCATCCTCGCATCGCACATATTTGGTAGAAACGCAGCCTTAATTTGAATAATGTACTAGGTACTTGCCTAAAATAATCCTTTTTGTCGGATGGTCAGCTCTGCTTTCTGAAAGTAGACAAAGATTTACATATTACCTACCTATCTGACGGACGTATTTATTTAGCGAATATTACGTTCCTCATCCCCGCAAAAAGGGCGGGGGGGGGGGGGTCATAGGTTCGATATCATTATGTAATGTAATGTACCAATCTAGGCAATTAGTTTATAGTAATAGTTCGCTATTGCGTTTCGTACGGTGAGTGAGAGGACCGGAGACCTTTCCTCTTCCCTAGCCTTCTATCCCATCTTCCCTTATCCTTCCTTATCCCTTACGCCCTATCCTCTTCCCCTTTCGAGATCGGCAACGCATTGGTGATGCCTCTGGTGTTACAAATGTCTATAGGAGGCGGTGACCACTTACCATCAGGTAGGCCGTCTGCCTGTTTGTCAATCTTTTTACATATTTTTTTTACCTTTTATTAGGTATTCTGACTTGTAAATTCTTTTCCGAAATTGCGGCTCATATCGTTCACTCCCCAGTGAACCGCAGAACCAAATCAATGAATGACTGGATTTAATGTCATTATCGTCCGATGACAGTTACCCGATTGTGGAATGACGATGACACTCATTTACAATTTAAATTTGAAATTCGGCAATAGGGATGACGACAACTTTTTTTTCCTTAGTCTATCAGGAAGATTATTGAAAAGTATTGGACACGTATTTTTTCTTTTTTCACGTAATCAAACTTATACGGAGATATATTGAGTTGAAATGTCGCGTGACGTCATGGCTAGGTACGATTTATACCTAACGGTGACGTAGTTAGCCCCCACTCTCCAACTTTAATGCGTTTTAACTTAGTCATTCTTTGTTAATTTGATAAAACAAAAAATACGTGTCTAATATATTTTTATTACCTAACTGACGGACTAATTAGAATTTCGATTTCTTCGCCCTGTCGTCATCCCTATTCAATTTGACTGCTGATTTTGTATACAGAATTACGAAATATTACTGGGGGCGGCAAATCGATCTACTACTACTACAGCCTATTTGCGTCCCACTGCTGGGCACAGGCCTCCTCTCATCACGAGAGGGTTGGGCTATAGTCCCCACGCGGGCCCAGTGCGGATTGGGGACTTCACACACTTCTTAAAAATAACTTCGCAAATGCGTGCAGGTTTCCTCACGATGTTTTCCTTCACCGAAAAACTCAGTGGTAAATTCAAATTGAATTTCGCACATAAGTAAACTTAGAGGTGCGAGCCGGAATCGAACCCCCGACCCTCTGCATGAGAGGCGGCAGGTCGAACCACTAGGCCACCACGGCTACGATCTAGTTAGGTGTCAATCTGAGAAAACTCGGTCAGCTATATTTTCACCCGAACAAAGCTAGGGGTCGCCCAGGTCCTTATTATTAAACATACACAATTCGATCATACATATAGAAAGAAGAAGAAAGAAGGAAAGAAAATAAACATAAGTAACAAAAAGTATAGACAGTAACCCTGCAAAACTAATTCTGGCGCATAAGTATTTTTGCATCATTTTCTATGTAAATCGACAGCGTTTGACAACCTGCACGCATCTGTGACTGAAATGTGAGGTCCTCAATTCGTTATGGGTCTTCGTTCGTGGCGACTACTTACCTGTCTAGTGATGTGATTCGAGGATTGTGCCTAGCTGTGGGACGTAAATAGGTAGACTGTTATGGAGGTGCGAACGTGCAATCGTCTTTTACAATCTAAAGAGTAGACATGACGATTCTTGCGTGTTAGGCCGGGAGATCCTGACACTGAATTCCGAACCATTTGTACCAGGCTGGCGAGTCTACAGGGGTATAATTACGTAATGACGAAAAGGAAAATCATGGTCATAGCGCCAGTACCGGGGGCCCAATCGCTTGAGCGTTAATCGAACGAAAAAATCTTGTATTTTCCGATAGTCGATGAAAAACGAAGTAGGCGATCGCGTAATGCCATACTTCTCCGGCGCGGCCTACATCCCGCCATACCGACGAAAATATGTTAATTAAAAACCAAAAATTGAACCATTTGTACCAGGCCAATTTTTGCACGGATAATCATCGTCGAGTAACCATTCACGAAAATCAGTATGCCATACTTTTTCGACGGGGCCAAATGGCCGCCATACCGCTCCAAAGATGTAATTGTATTTAATTTTGCGACACGTTCGATTAACGCTCACGCGATTGGGCCCCCGGTACTGGCGCTATGACCATGATTTTCCTTTTCGTCATTACGTAATTATACCCCTGTAGATTCGCCAGCCTGGTACAAATGGTTCGGAATTCAGTGTCAGGATCTCCCGGCCTATGTGAAATGTCAATGTTTGTGTGCGAGGAAGTCTGTGTGCGTGCGAGGACGTCTGTACACTTGTAAATGTGTGTGTAGCATTACGCGGGCCAATGATCCTTTCACCATCTGCGGATGAAACAAATGACGGTAAGGGCGAGTTGGGCGCGAGCTGCGCCCCGGCTCGATTCAGGCGGGTGATTCCGTGGCCATTCTGTATGCAGTACTATTAAATATTATGTGCGTCTGTCTTGTCTCATCGTATTGGCCAGTGACAAAATTATCATTTTTCTTTTTTAACAACAAACAAAAGAAATACGACTCCTATTTGAACTTTCTTTTGCCCTTGTCAAAATTTTCTGCATGTCTCACTGGCTTCCAACTTACAGCTGCTTTCTCCAGTAAGTTTCTGGATTGAAAATTCTGGGAATCCGATCATTTTTTAATTTCCCTCTAATTAAGCTGTCAAGTGCACGGGCACCCTAAAGGACGCGTCATTTCGTCCGTTATTAAAAAATTTAGCACTCGCCCACTTAATTCGATTAAGTTAATATCGAGGAAAGGTTCTGAAGGCGATTTATTAAAATAAGCAATCGGTATTATATCTTATGTACATATTCAAGGAAGTAGGACGTTATAAAATGAAAATTTTATTTTTTAAATGAAGGTATAAGTTTCTCGAGTGGCGTCCGTGAACCGGGAGGCGAGCTGTCGGTAGGCCTCCAACAAGATGGAGCGACGACCTCGTGAAGGTCGCGGGAAACCGGTGGAAGTGAGTAGCACAGGACTGGTCTGAGTCTCAGCCTTGGGGGAGGCCAATCAATGCCTAGCAGTGGACGTCTTTCGGCTGAGATGATGATGATCAAAAAGTACCAGAAACGAAATAACTTTTCTGCCGAGTGTCGCAAACATTTTGAAAGAAAGAAACTGTCATAAATATAATCTTACAACGCTCGGGACGATCCATTTTTCAATTTAAAATAAAAAAAAAACATTGGTTGAGACCTTTTTCGAGCAGGTGATGTAGTAGAATGCGACAACGCGATCACGCAGCCCTCGCGCAGCCAGCGTGGAGGAGAATCGCTGGGGTTTTAATGGGTATTCCGGCCACTCTGCTCAGCGAGTCCCACATAACCACCTGCCGGGCGGGTGGTGTGCGCAAATGCCCAGCGAAAACAAAAAAAAAATAAGGTGATGTGAACAGATTATTGCTTAAGGCATTCACTGCCACTTCTGTTTTACGAACTTTCGTCAGGTGCCACATCTGTCATTAAGGGAACATTGCAACGCACATGTGCGTTCAAGGCACTGGGGGAAAGTCAGCAAAACGCACATATGCGTCGGTGGCAGTGAATGCGTTAATCCGCGCCAAATAATTGTATCATGCGTAACCCTTTGGCTGTACCAGGGGCCTCATTCCGGACGCAAAAGGGATTTCATGAAGCTATAAGGGAAGGTCAAAACGGCGCTTAAATTGAACTTTAATAGTACATTATTGCAGAGTCCGGCAATCGCAATTGCGGCCGATGTATATATAATGCTTTTCTCAAACAGCGAGGAAATACGTAAGGTCAGTCGGGGCAAGTGCGCCAGGATGGGGTAAGTGCGCCTAACATAAATATATCGAAACCTATAAATATTACTCAACTAGTAGTTGGCTGTTTACAAGGCATATGGGCGAAATAAATTTTGCGCACTTACCCCACATCAGTATTTACTACTTCCATGATCGTGGATGATTTGGCCATGGAAGTTGTACTTATTACCTCCATGGATTTGTCAGTTTCTCTACAGAGGTGTCTCAAATAGCAAGCGAATTAAAACATAACACACACGACAATAATGTTTTTGCTGGCCAAGGCCGGCAATGGACAGCCTCGCGTCTTCTTTTTTTGAAAGTAACACGAACATTTCCGAGCATGTTTGAGAAAAATGTTTAAATTTAGCTATAGCTACCTAGTTAACGTTCGGTTTCAACGCCGTGACGCTTTGACGGTAGAGATATGGAACTTCCCTTTCCCTATGTAACGTTTCGAATAGGCCCCCAGGGCTTGTTGCAGTGCAAGGTATTTTATACAAAATTACTAAATATCCGTGGAAGCCGTGATGACCTACCGCCTCTCATGCAGAGGGTCAGGGGTTCGATTCCGGCTCGCACCCCAAAGTTTACTTATGTGCGAAATTCAATTTGAATTTACCACTGAGCTTTTCGGAGAAGGAAAACATCGTGAGGAAACCTGCACGCATCTGCGTATTAATTCAAAGATGTGTGTGAAGTCCCCAATCCGCACTGGGCCCGCGTGGGGACTATAGCCCAAGCCCTCCGT
Organism: Aethes cnicana; assembly: GCA_963971205.1. NCBI lineage: Eukaryota > Metazoa > Arthropoda > Insecta > Lepidoptera > Tortricidae > Aethes > Aethes cnicana. Next base: position 1,935,407 of record OZ020285.1, read on the forward strand.
GATGAGAGGAGGCCTGTGCCCAGCAGTGGGACGCAAATAGGCTGTAGTAGTAGTAGTGGTAAATATCTCGGCTGACCACATTTTATCGCCGGCCGCCTGGCCACAATAAAATACTTAACCTATTTAGACTGACAACAATATATACCCCGTAATCCCGACGACTCCACTGCGCATCTTGTTTTCAACCAATTTAACGCGCTGGGCATTCTAGCTCTGCAGGCTTTTACAATAGCCCGTAGATAATTAAGTGGGCAACTGCATAAGACAGCTAACAGAACAGAAGTGCAGCATTAAGTTCGTCATGCGAAGAACTCGTCGCATAAGGCCGCAACCCCACAGCTGCGCACGGTCGAGCAACACAACGTACACAAACGCTTTGTAGTAAAATGAAAAAAAAACCTATTTAGTCTAGTTGGATAGGTACTTTCGCACTACCAAGCGCTACGCACGGAGAAAATAATGGACCAACGTTTAGCGCGTATGTGCGCAGAAGTAAGATTCCGGCTTGATCTTTCAAATACTATTTTTGATTCGTAGTTACTAAAAACTTGTAGAATACCTACTTAAAGCAAAATTTACCTTCAAAGTCCATACGAGTATGCGTGATCTATAATATCTAATGCTCGTTTTTGGATAATTATTTTTTGCTAGACTCTGTAAACTGTAGTGTAATGTACAATTTAGACTCTCACACACATATATAAGTAGCTACATACAAACATACCCTTATGTGTGCATTTAAAAACGTATAAGTAATGTTTTATTTGTAGACGTCTATTATTTAATGTTTTAACACTTTATATCAATCAATGTGTTGGTGTCGATGAACTACAAAAAAAAAAACCGTGACGTCACAACAGTCTCCCTACTGCTCCCGCTAACTTGTGCCAAAGGTCAACCGTAAAAGGTTTATTCCACACGGTCACTCTCTAATAGGCTGTGGCATATCGTGTCCAGGCCGCTTTAAACAAAGCAGGGACCGCCCATGCGGAATTTGATTAATCATACCGATAAGTTCAATTTGAATTTACCATGAGCTCTTCGGTGAAGGAAAACATCGCGAGGAAACCTGCACGCATCTGCGAAGTAATTCAAAGATGTGTGTGAAGGCCCCAATCCGCACTGGGCCCGCGTGGGGACTATAGCCCAAACCCTCTCATGATGAGGGGAGGCCTGTGCCCAGCAGTGGGACGCGAATAGGCTGTAGTAGTAGATAAGTTTATTGATTACCTTTGAAAATTCTTTATCTTTGAAATTTTAGTCAGGTTGGTGTACATCTACCAAAACTATCGATAGTAAAAGATATGTAGTCTTATATCCAAGCAGAGACAATGTAATTATATAAGTAAGACTGTTACTCTCCTTACATTACGGCGTACATCGGAAATAGCCAGGGCGCTTCAAATTTTCATACTTCGCCTGCACAGCACCATCTAGATGTTGCTCACGGAGTACAATAGTAGATTGTTTATCAAGGGACTAAAACAAGCCATTATGACACGAGATGTTTAGCCACCCGAGCAGAGCGAGGGTGGCTATAGTTCGAGTGTCATTATGGTTGTTTAGTCACGCGTTAAACACTCTGCTTTTCACTTCGAATGCGAGGAAAAAAAAACGAAGTTCTATACAAAATTACGATATTTATTATAACAAAGTAAATAACCGGCTACTTCCCGATGACCTAGAATCATGAAATTTGGCCAGAAGCAAGGTCTTACAGCACACATACAGGAATAAATCTGATAACCGTAAATATTATATATTTTGGTGCAAAAAAAGACAATTTACTAATACAAACTTATCATTTGCGGTTGGCGCAGTAGCCGTGTCTACTTCACCAACCGCAAATAATAAGTTTGTATTGTTAAATTTGCATCATCAAGTTTGTAGGTACGGAACCGTCGGTGCGCGAGTCCAACTCGCACTTGACCTGATTTTTATCATGTGACGTTTTGAATGATATTTAGGCAACAGCTTGAAACTTGAAAACTATGAATATATTTTAAAACTAATTGGGTCATGCATTATTAATAAATGAATTCACTTTAAATAAAACAAGATTCATAGGTATTCGTAATCATTAAATCGTGTTTCGCGAAATTAAATCTTTTTTTCACGCCCTAGAAATTGTCTAGGTTCACTGGAAATGGGGATAATCCTCCTTTCACAAACTCTGTGGATGGCTGTTTAGGCGGGTTTCCAATGTCAATTAAAAAAAAATTACTTTAGTCCCTAGAGACTAAAAAAGAGCTTTAGTCCCGATGTGCAGAGACTAAAGTAACATTTTAAGAGCATGAGAAGTGAAAAATTATATGCAGGCTACCTAGGCAGCGACATCTATTATCGCATTTAACACTTATTTCGGGCGTACGCTGATTTGTTTGAAGGTTGTCTTTTTAAGTTTACCTATCTTTTTCTATGATCGAAGCAACAAATAAAATACTTCCACTTCAATATAATCTTGCATCTGTTTCCAAAACTTTATGTATTAAATTAACTAACTTTTCCCCGCAACTTCGTATGCGCAGAAATATTAAAAAGTAAAATCCCGATTTTCCCGTTCCCGTGGGAATTTTGCAAAATCCTTTCTTAGCGGATGCCTACGTCATAACATCTACCTGCATGCCAAATTTCAGCCCGATCCGTCCAGTGGTTTGGGCTGTGCGTTGATAGATCACTATGTCAGTCAGTCAGTCACCTTTGAGTTTTATATATTTAGATTTAGGTATACTTATAAAAACAATATGTACCTTTCATCCCCGTAGAATAAGAAATTGCGTAATACTATACATTACCTATGTACGTACATAGTTATTTAGAGATAGCATTGAAAAAACGGTTTGACCCGTAGAAAACCTGTTCCCGTGAAAATATCGGCATAAAAAGTATCTTATGTTATTCCATGGGTCTTAAACTACTAATCTCCATATCGAATTTCATCCAAATCGGTCCAGTCGTTTCGACGTCAAGGAAGGGCAGAACACTTGTAATTCTAGGTTTACCTTACTTTTCTATATGGTCGGTGGCATCGTAGTTCCAAAACGGCTAAACTGACTTTCGGTTAGATTTTTTCTTTAAGTTAAGTCTTCGTCGTTTCTTTAAATAAGTTATTCGAGAATGTTCTTTATCTTCTACTATGTTTTTAAGAAAATTCCATTAGTGGATTGAAAAATCATCAGTTCTATTTCGATTTTCAACTAATAAGTTTTCTATGGAATGATTTATAACATGACCTCTAAATTATATTCAGTAGCGTTTCTGAATAGGTAAGTACCTAGTCATTTATCTTAATAACGAATGCAGTTGCATTTCTATTAGCATTGCACTGAGCTCAAAGCGAAACTGGAAACCGAACCAAAATAATTACTTGCGACCTTCGACACGGGCTTTCTACAGAATACCTAAGAGGTTCTAATATCGCGTCACACTGGTCCACGCAATTTTAGTACACATTATTGTTGCAATAAGTTCTGTGATAGCTTGTACAAATAATCATACTTTGTTGTAAATTGCAGTAAGTGACAAAACGTAAGTGTCACGCGTTGTTTTTAATGGGTCTTTCATACATTCATACATCATAGAGCATCATGAATTCTCTTTGTTGTCTGTGATATGTTTGCCAAGGGTGTAATCAAGGAGGGCTTCAGTAGCCTGCCAGTCATATACATAATGAATACAGCTACCAAGGATCAGATATAATGGGAAACCTTGTTCAGATATAAGTAACTTATACAACTTTTCATTATGTCCTGTTTTTTTTATATCATTGGTATAGGCAAACGAGCCCACCTGATGGTAAGTCATCACTGCTGCCCATGGACACCGAAATCCTGTGATCCCCCATTAAGCTTAGATACCATAAGATCTCAAGTGCGTTGCCTACCCGAGGCCTAAGATGCTCGATGCCTCTGTGCCAGAAAATTCACCCTCTACCGGAACACAACAGTTTGCACTGCTATTTGGCGGCAGGTTAGCGGGGAAAGACGGTGGTACCACCCCGGACGGACCTAGCACCAGGCCTTACCACTACCAAAGCGTTCAGTATATAGTTCCTGCGTGAGCATAGGGCGACTCGCCTTTCTTGATCAATTTCACAAGAAAATATTTACCATGAACACAATTTTTCAATTCTTTTCATATGAAATTCCCGTGACAGTTATATTTAATGAAGAGCTGTGGAGACATTCTCGCAATTTGAACCCAAATAATGACAAACAACCTGTCTCACAAAAATTCTTCTCATTCAAATAGGGACTAATAAGAACCCATTTAGGTAAGTCTTATGTGGGTCCAATTACGAAGCTTTCTGTCCTTTTCTTTTGCTTCCCGCTAGAGAGAGATATGCTCAGAAAATGACTTGAAATTTATTTTATTCGAATAGATTCGTGGTAGGTAGGTATGTTTTGTGATTAGCACATCACAATCTTAATTTGGTTTTGCAACTTAGTACGTAATAAAGAACTTGAATCGAAGGGTTTTTTTACATTTCAGTTACAAAGCGGATATTTTTGCGTCTGATAGAAAATTTCAAAACCTAATACAAATAACTGCAAGGTTTGGTTTGTCATAAATATTTACATAACCTTCCCTATTTGGTTGTAGAGCCGCTTTCATAATGAAAACATTCATATTTAAAAGCATATCCGATCCATATTAAACCACAGTCAATATTACCCTCAAAAGTTGTCAAAAAGGTTCAGCTTTCAATTAATAGCAAGCTTCAATAACTTCTAGTCGCCCGTAAGGTCCTATACAACGTTCAAACATGAAAGTTTGGGTACCTAGTCAAAGTCATACAGAAATACTGAAATTCCCGAGGCAAATTCACTGTATCGCAAGGGCTTCGCTTTTGTCACGTATTTTCCGGGATTTATGTACAAAGTTGAAATGAATTACAAACGTGATACTCACATTATTTGAGTTCTTTACGATATCTTTGTAGGTGTGCCGCCGCGGTTTTCAACGCAAAATGCTGGGTGTTCCGTGTTGTATTACGTTTGACGTGTGTTTTTGAGTAATTAGGTATACCTAATCTGTGGTAAAGTAGCTCCTTAATGCACGATTTATTTGTGTTAACTGGGATTTAAAAATAAAAGTCTTTGGTTATGAAATCATTTTTGTTTAATTATCAATATTTAGTAAAGTAAAGTAAAGTAAAAAAACATTTATTCGGCTAATTAACCTTACATTTCTTATATACCTAGTTATTTTATCGAGTAAAACAGTGAAACCACCGTCTCCCCGTGAAAAACCAGGTTAATATTTCAGCATCCGGATTCCATTTAGAGCAATATCACGCATGCAGAGATTTTCATTGTAAATCTTTATTTGGCCCGCATACGCTCCGCGAAACGGTGGAACTTGGGAGTAGAGGCCGAGCGAGACATAGTGTGCGAGTTTTCCCGATTCTAAATGTTCCAAACGGCGGGGCTTAGGTGGCCGGGGGGTAGTGTGCATATTTTCCCCATTCTAAATGTTCCAATCGCTTTAATAACGTACGAGGCTGGCACGCTCCAAGGGGCAAAGCGAACTGATTCCGAGCGAATGCGCGATTCCACACGACTGCGGAGGGATTCAGGTTGCTCCTCAAAAGCCTTTCGGTGGTTTAAATATAGAAATGTCAGGTCTACTTTTGAAATTTGGAGATTTCTTCGCATCGCAGGTATTTTAAAGATACCTTTTCAAAGCTTTTTGCTATCTACGTTTATAATATTTGAAGATTTCTACGAATTGCAGGTATTACGTTATTATACCTATTTGCTTTGCTTTTGATTTTGCTTTTAATAGTATTTTTTTTGTATTGTCTATAGCTCCAACCCTCTCGTGATGAGAGGAGGCCTGTGCCCAGCAGTGAGATGCAAATACGCTGTTGTTTTGTAGTAGTATTTTCACGGATTTTTCAACAGTGGACATTTGGACAGCCATTTTTTTAAACCAACTGTCCATATTAACAGAACATTGGGATATTTTAAATCTCTGTCCTGAGAGCGATCGGGACAGCCGAACTATTTATTCCCTTTCTGTCCACAGAATCAATTGAAAGTCGAAACGTCTTCAAGTCTCGGCACCTGCACCGTCCCAAGCAAACATTATTACTTACGCATGCAAAATGCTGATTGGAAACCACCTGCACTCCAATCTGGAAGCTGCTTGGAGACAACAGGATCGGAAGTGGCTTAGCAGGCAATCAGGTATAAGCAAGTGGACCAAATTAAATTCCCTTGGAGTACAGGATGGCGGCATGGCTTTAAACATGGTAGAAGGTAAAGGTGACAGCGTTGAGTTTGTAGAGCAATTCTGCAATGAGCTGCTCGATGGTGTTTCAATTCAAATCCATGGTTGGAACTGATTTTGTGAATCTGAAAGTAGGTACTGTCACGCTTAAATTGCCAAACTGATACAGAAAGTTATGGAGAAGGCTGAAAATTTTATCCCTGCAATGATCCCTTGAACTTCAAACAGACTTTTTCTATCAGAATAGGTATACCGTGTAGTAGGTAGATAGATAAAACATTTATTTGTTGCTACAAACACATAAAAACATCGCATAAGTAAACGCATAAAAATAATAAAGAACACAAATAAACATAGACTTCACAATTAAAAAACTTAACCTAGGAATAAGAAAAAGTATGACTGCGCTGCAGCAGGACAAAAAGGTCCGACTCAGTTTTTCGTTTTGCTCCCACTATAGGAGCAAAACACTGATTATTCTGCCAGAGGTAATGATAGTAAGTAACATTTTACTGTATAATAAGCACATTAAACACACAACACAACACAATAAAATAATACCCATATTAAGTAGAGCTAGAGCGTGGCACAACACAACATAGAAGGCGGGCGGATTAAGCAAAAGTAGACTCTGCGCCAACGGCTTACGTGCTTCGCCGCGCGCCTTCTAAGTTGTGTCATGCTAACTAAACTACCTATGGGATGCAAGCATGTTTTATCCTTTTATAGGGTTTCCTTTTCGCTAACTAGCATAAGTTATGTACTAAGCTATTTAGCTAGTAATGTAAAAAAAAAGAACTTGTGTAGAAAAAAAAACCGGCCAAGTGCGTGTCGGGCCACGCGCAAATTATAGGGTTCCGAAGTTGACGATGCCCACAGTACCTTTCTAAGACTTACTAGCATCTAGCTAGCCTGTGGTATGACGTGCCCGCCCGACGCACCTGCCGCTCGAGAAAAATCATTGGTTTTTTAATCATTTCATAAGTTGGTCGACTATTACTCGTAAGTTTGTACAGCCTACTTAGCTGTGATAGTTTTCCTTTCAACTACGTTATATATGCCATAACCGTGATTTTTTTCAGCCATCCAAATACCACCATTTAGCTGGCAGGGGGGGGACACGTGACTCTAACAAAAAATAGCACTTTAAAGCTTAATATTTCACAAACGCATCACTTAATCAAAAAATAGTTTTAACAAACCCACAATATTTTTTTAAGACCTATTCAACGATATGCCGCACCATGGGGTACGCAAGAAAAAAAAATTACATCCCCACTTTACGAGTAGGGGAGGTACCCTATAAAAAAATATATTTCAAAATTTTATTGTACCACTTTGTCAGCGTAACTAATATGTATATTCATGCTAAATTACAGCTTTCTAGAACTAAGCATCTCCGAGCAATAGTGCGGACAGACGGACGGACGGACGGACGGACGGACGGACGGACGGACATGGCGAAACTATAAGGGTTCCTAGTGGACTTCGGAACCCTAAAAACAGTTTTTCCTAGGAACGAATCAGAATATTTTTTTCTCTTCTGATCTACAGTTTGATCATTAGATTTTCACTGAATGTGTTCAATGGTTGAGTAAACGATACCGAAGCTAATCGAACCGATACTCGGAGTTGTGTGCGTAATGCTCAGTTTGCATATTCGTAATAGAGCTGGTTTACCTTCCGTTGGCAAATACACTCAACAGCAATGAATTCGGGTCACTGTGTATAGCATTTTCCATACATCATCAACTTCAGCCTTCTCTACCATTTTGGTGTAGGCCTCCTTCAACCTCCTCCACTTGGTTCTATCCTGGGCTGCGTGTATCCAGTTCTTGCCAGCCAACTTTTGGATGTCATCTCTCCATCTCATCTGAGGTCTGCCTCGCGGCAGACTGAGGCGGCTAATTTTCTATGTGACCCGAATTCATTGCTGTTGAGTGTATTATCCAACGTTTGTGCATAGGTACAGTACACCACTCTAGTTACTACGAGTAGAGTGTATGTACTACAGTCTAGTACATTGAAGTAGCTAGGTCGACGTGGCTTGGCCTGGGTGAAAAGTTGACGACCGTACAATAATGCTAGGCCGTTCCTATACCCAGCTCAGCCGTCACTGTCACTCGTGCAACGAGTGAAAAAGAAAGCGCTACGCACAGAACGCCCGATTTAGTTATTATTTTAACGCGTTTTAATTTCTATAGAAATACCGTTTAAGAAAAAGGCATTTATAAAACTGTCAATGTATGCATATAATATCGATAATATTTCTGTTATATTTAGTTTTACACTGTTTGATATAATAAACTGGAGTAAAGTTGGATTAAAGGTCCGAGTTAGAGGTTACTTTGGAATTAAATTGTATGGAGCGAAGTTTCGTGAAACTTGTGACGAAAGCTGTCAATGTAAGGATAATATGATCAAATATAACATCACATTTTTAACTTTTAACATTTCTTAGAAAATTATAATCTTACATGAGCAATTTGACGATTTTGGGTCAGGGTCCTTAATGTGAGGTGTTCAATAAAGTAATAACTTGTCACTCAAGAACTTGGCCTATAGGGACACCTATATGCCATCAATCCACCAGAGGTAGGGGAATATAATTTAATTGGGGGATAAATAAATCAATCAATCTCCCTATCAATATGCCCTGCCTATGCGCAATGCCACATAAGGAAATTCTTCGAGATCTATCGGTGACCCGAGTTCTATTGCGGATATAATCACTTCTGATTCTATCACGCATAGAAACCTCGATCATAGTTCTCTCCTCCTGACCGAGATCGAGATTTTATGAGGCTTATGATGACAGTGTAGTACAGTGGCGGATCCAGGATTTTTCTTTGGGGGGGCTTGGGCCAGCTGAGCGAATGGGAAAAATAAATATGGGTCTCGAGTACACTCAGATTAAGGGGGGGGGGGGGGTATTGAGCCCCCTAGCTCCTCCCCCCTGGATCCACCACTTACTTAGATTATCAGAACGTTCATTACAGCAGTTTGATTTTGACTTCGTAGTCAAAAAACTAGTATAACTACGCTCAATAATCAATACATTTTACATGTTATTAGAATCTTATCTACTTATACATAGACTAGCTACTGCCCGCGACTTCGCCCGCGTAGAATTCGGTTATCGCGTTCCCGCGGGAACTATGCTTTTTCCGGGATAAAAAGTAGCCTATGTCCTTTCTCGGGACCCCAACTATCTCCGTGCCAAATTTCATCTCAATCAGTCCAGCGATTGAAGTGTGAAGAGGTAACAGACAGACAGACAGACAGAGTTACTTTCGCATTTATAATATTAGTATGGATTGCTTTTCTTTCTCTTGCCGCCTGGACCATGGCGCAAAAGTCAACAGGCGATGCCCAAGTCTTCGAGTGGCTTTCTTGCTTCACTACCAACGTCCTGCCGATGCCATTTACTGGGACGACTAATTAAAAGCACGGCTCTGAAAATACGGTACCTATTTATCCATCCAAAGTCGTAGAAAACAACAAAAATAGCACATTTCATTCCTGTAGGTACGTGTTGGGTCAGACGCCCACCACATGAAGACATTCTCATAAAATTACCCATATCTTCCATAGGTACTTAAAAATCATCGTCTTTGATTGATAATGATATGCTACTTGCGTTTTAAGTGACTTCATTACCTTCCATTTCTGAATTTTTATGCAGATTAATATGAGAAGACAGACTTCTATTTTGATTGCATCTGAAACTACCATTTGATCCTAATATTTTCTGTACCTATTACAAGTTGTAAGAATATCGTCATTAGTAAATCAACAACTTAGCGAATGGTAATCAGGGCGGTTGAGACGCTCTGGAGAATCACTCTGTAGGTACAGTCGAGTTCGCCAATATATACACACTTTTGCACCTTACCACGTTGTAATAAGGTCCAAAAGTGTACACATAATAATGAACTCGACTGTACTTAGAGTATAAAACGAAAGCAACTTTATTGACGGAGATGGTTTGGAATAACTCACCTAACTGCCAGTGTTCTCAATTATTGTCTTCTTCCAAATTCAAATTTGACAGCAAAGAAAAAGATGAAACTATTCACATTTTTAAAAGGCAAAGGTTGTACAATGCCGTTTCACTATGCCTCTTCGACATGATTCATAAAACAATAGCACTTGGCGGGGCCACAATAAGGGCCATTACGGCGCCGCCATATTGCCTGCCAACTGCCGTTTCCGCATCCGTTCCAATTTCAAATTTTGAAGACTAACGGCGCATTGGGATGTCTAATGAATGGGGGTTCAACGGTGGATCTTTTATGCTGCAATGATTTGGATTGCTAGGCTGTACTCAAGTACTTTTGATCGAGTAATGTATTGTTTCATTTATGTATGTAACCTACGTAGAACAAGCTTTTGTTAGTACTCAGGTAACGCTAGCGTGGAATTTCGTAAGTACCTACTTAATTTGCAGGTCTTTTTTTCATATTTTTCGAATTACCGCTTTAGTAAGTACTAAAAGAGAAACGTATAACTAACAGCGCGGATGATCTTCACTTATATACTTATTTAATAAATAAAATAAAATAAATAAATAAAATCAGTCCCTCCCTCAGCGTAGCAGTCTCAGCCATTCATCAGAGAATATACTTACTAACGAATTATTTGCAAAGTAAATGACATGATTTTTGAATGAGTCTCCGATTGTTAGCGCCTTTAACGGAACCCTCTTATCGATTCACGACAGCAGGGCCTATATTCGAAGTCTTTAAATAGGGATCTCGCTCTTCCCTATAGGATCGCTCACGCGACGCGTGAACTTTAGGAAGCTAGATTTAAAGTTCAACTTGCCGCGTGAGCGATCCTATAAGGAAAAGCGAGATCCCCATTTAACACTTCGTAAGAGCCCCAGAAAATGCCAAGCAATTGATTCTCGAAATTCCACGAAGCAACCTGTCGACGGTTCGTGTCTAAAAGATCGTAAGTTCTCAAACATTAACTGGCCTTTACAAGGTTTTGGTTCAGAGAAATGGCATGGAAGATGCGAAATATACAAATTAGATTGGAGCGAACGCGAATCGTACCTATTTGAAATTGGAACGCTTTTCTTATTGTTCGACCGTGTTCTTTTATGAAGTGAATTTTGTGTAATCTGTGGAAATGTGAGCTATATTTTGTATTTATAATTATATTTAATAAAAAAAAAACAAATAATAAACGTACAAAAAGTAACTCTAAATTAATATTATCTAGGTATATTTCTACGACAACAGCTTGCTCATTCATAGGCCAAAAAGTAACTATAAATCCAGAAAATATCAAAAATATCTTACCTTACCTACCTAGTTTTTTACTGAGTCACCAAGCCTAATAATGCATATTCATAAGAACGTTTTTTTTATATCATTGGTACCTATAGGCAAACGAGCCCTCAGCCCACCTGATGGTAAGTGGTCACTGCGACCCATGGACACTGAAATCCTAAGATCCCCCACTAGGAACCATAAGATCTCGAATGCGTTGCCTACCCTGAGGCCCCAAGATGGAATGCCTCTGTGCCGGAAACACCGGCTGCCTTAATTAACCCCCGGAACACAAAACACACAAATTATTCACTCTCGAGCTCTCGATTCAGCGCTCGATTATCTTGGAAAATATGTCAACAGACATCCTCATTCCTTTAAGTTTCAACATTTTACCGTCCAGCAAGTAACAAAAATAGCTAAAACAATTAAACGCAAAAAATCCACCGACATTAACGACATGACGACATATCTATTCGATTTACTCCCTCCATTTTTGATCGATATGTTGTGCGAATTATTCAATGGTTGTGTAGAAGAAGGTAATTATCCCACTAACTGAAAAAAATCAAAGTCCAACCCATTTACAAGGGCAAAGGATCTTTAGACTGCTTAAAAAATTACAGACCAATATCCTTAATACCAATATTTTCCAAGATTATGGAGCGCCTACTCGGTGACCAACTTATGTTATATTTTAACAAAAATGACATGATTAACAAGCAACAATACGCATATCAGCCGGGAAGGTCGACAATCGATGCTGCTCGTGATGTAGTGTCTAAAGTATTAGGTCACATGGAGGAAAAAAAACAGGTCGCAGCAATATTCTGCGACCTGTCTCGAGCCTTTGAACTGGTCAGTCATCCCTTGATACTCGCAAAGCTTGACCACTACGGCATCACGGGAAGTTTTCACAAGATGATCGTGTCCTTTCTCGACGCTCGTGAACAACTGACTGTAGTACATGGGGCCAGATCCGACCCAGTGAAGCTAGGCGAATGCGCTGTACCCCAAGGATCAGTAATGGGGAACCATTTATTCACTCTGCTTATGAACGATTTCTCAACAGCCACCGACCAGGCGGAGTATGTACTGTTTGCCGATGACGGATGCGTCATCGTGTCGGCTGGAAGCTATGATGAATTAAAAGGAAAGATTCAGCTAGTGATGGACAAGATAGCGTCTTGGTTTTCAGCGAACGGCATGGTGCTAAACGTGGACAAGACCAACATCATCCACTTCAGCCTTCGCGGGGCTATAGAACGCACCTTGAATGTCAAATGCAACGGTCATCAGGTGCCTCAAGTGAATCAAGTTAAGTATCTTGGCTTAACTATCGACTCCGGCCTAACCTGGTCCTCGCATATTGACAAACTCTGCAACCGCCTATCGGCAGCCTGTTTTACCTTAAGCAGATTGCGGCCCAGTCTACATCCCACGAACGTGAAGAAGGCCTATTATGGCTATTTTCACTCCATCCTAACCTACGGAGTGGATCTATGGAGTCACGCCGCCGATCGCGTGAGGGTTTTTAGACTGCAAAAACGAGCGGTTCGTATTGTCGCCGGTGTGTCCTGGGACCATCCAGCCAGGGAACTGTTCAAGGAACATAAAATACTAACCCTTCCCAGCGCATATATCCTGGAAGTTGCAAAATTGGTAAGACGCAACCTTGGACAGTTCCGCTCAGCTGGAGAAGTCTACGGACTGAACACCAGACACAGGCACGAGCTCTATTTGCCCCGTACGCGACTCGCTAAGACGAGGAAGTGTCTTCTATATGCGGGACCCAAGGTCTACAACAACATCCCTCAATGTATACAACAGTCGCGAGACGCCAGGTCTTTCGCAAGGAAGCTAAAGGCCAAATTGCTTTCGGATGCGCTGTACACAATCGACGAGCATCTTTAAATTAAAATTTTAAATGTCTATACATAATGTAAATTTATATAAATAATGTACCTTATAATACTTGTAAAAGTTGTAAACCATAGTAATTGTATGAATATACTATAATTAATAACATTTTTAACATACACTCAAATGACGTATAAAATGTATATTTTATAAATAAATGAATTGAATTGAATTGAATTGAATAGCTGCTATTTGGCGGCAGGATAGCGGGGAAAGACGGTGCGGTCGCGGGTGCGGACGGTACTCTCCGGACGGACCTAGCACCAGGCCCTACCACTAGCAAACGTGATTTTATAATCGTAAATGTAAGTAATACGTAACATAAACATAAACGTTGCGTTGGAAATAACCTAAAAAAACTTGATTTTTCGACAAATTAAATTTACGCGAGGAGAATTTCCAGAAAAACCACGCGGCCTCCTTCCTCCTTGGAACGGCATATTGTAAGGAGAGTTTTTAAAACGGCGTGTTAAAGTTTAAATTGGTGCTTCGTGTTTTTGTTTTCCGTGGTAAATTGTTAATCAAGATGCAACGATGCGAATTGAGTTTTAACGGTGGTGGGTAAGGTTTTGTTCTGAGCGGCGGTCGTAAATTGTAGAGTTGAACGTTGAACTGGGTTGCGGTGGACAGGTCGAAACAAGGAACGAGGTCCTCAGTGCGAAGTGTTAACTACCTGATCGAAAGTTACAAATACTTTACACGTCCGATTTCTACATATGTTTTACATTTGGATTGCAGTTCGGTGTAGCTTAATAATATAAAATACGATCGCAAAACTATTGAATTCATAGCTACCGTTAAATGCCTTAACTTTGCCTGGCTTCCAATTTTTTCCTATGATAAAAAATAAGGTCATTTATTTTCATCATCATCATCATCATTTCAGCCGAAAGACGTCCACTGCTGGACATAGGCCTCCCCCAAGGCTCGCCACTCCGACCGGTACTCGCTTCCACCGGTTTCGCGCGACCTTCACGAGGTCGTCGCTCCATCTTGTTGGAGGCCTACCGACAGCTCGTCTCCCGGTTCGCGGGCGCCACTCGAGAACTTTCCGGCCCCATCGGCCATCAGTCCTGCGAGCAATGTGCCCCGCCCACTGCCACTTAAGGTTCGCAATTCTTCGGGCATTTATTTTATTGACAGTCAAACATGTTGTCAGTTTTTACGTTCATATCCTGGCAATACTAAATTGGTGGTTGGTTAAGGCATATCATGGTATTGTAAAATGCAAACTGAAAAATACGTTTCCCATCGAGAGTCAATGATGTACTCCAAATATCTAAATGATCATTTACTAGCGAAAGAAATCACATTCGTTATAGATTACGGTCCACTGGTAATAGTACATTACAGACCTAGGGCGGTGTCCAAATCGCAGGTGTTTGCATAAATATGCGACCTGGGGCTTAACGAATTACCGCCCGTGGTTTATCTAAAGTTTTACGTCTGGCCTCGGTCAGGAATTGAGATTTTCTATAAACTCTGCATAGGCCCATATACACAAAACGCCTCGTTTAGCTTCGGTTGGTTCGTATTTGACAGATTCTCTATGCGCCCAAATGTAAAACTTTAACCGTCCGTAGCCATAACGAGGCGTTTCGTGTAGATAGGAACCCGACGTTAGAGAGTGCGCCCACGGGAAACTTTTGTCACCGGCGACAGTTTGGTCACTCAGTCGAGTCCAAGGAGATGTATGGAGATGCGCCCACAGGTGACATTTGTCACGCGTGACTTTTTCTTCAGTTCGCTATGGAGACGTGACTTAGGGTGAGTTGATTCATGCATAGTTGACGGACTCATGGTCGTTAAATATGGCCGCCGAGCTGTCATTCCATACATAAACGTCATTTTATCCCGTAGTAAAATATTTAACGATAACGTTAACTTTAACGGACGGTTTGAATCAACTCACCCTTAGGTATAAGGTGACAGAAACTTTTTTGTCACGGTGACAAAAGTCACCCGTGAGCGCACCTTCTTAGTCTCTTAATATTAATGGATAGCTTCGCAGTTAATTCGCAAAGTATTTAATCCCAGTGTATAATAGCTGTCCCGTAACTTTTCGATACTTGGCTGTTAAAAGCTTTCCCGAGCAAGATTAGGGCGGCAATCGGTAATGTGTTTAAAACTTTGGCCGAACTGAGGCCGTTTTGATGTTGGGTAAAACGATGCCTTAGAACAGTTTTAGATATTATTATTACCTAATATCATTTATTTACCTATATATAAACTTTATTTCACACTGTGTGCACCTGTGAGCTGTTCTGGAAAAGATTGAATAATTTTTAAAACTTCACTGTACGGTTCCTTGTGGACTTCGGAACCCTAAAAAGATTTAGGGTTCCGAAGTCCACAAGGAACCTTATAGTTTCGCCATGTCCGTCCGTCCGTCCGTCTTTCCGCACTATTTCTCGGAGATGCTTAGTTCTAGAAAGCTGTAATTTGGCATGAATATACATATTAGTTACGCTGACAAAGTGGTACAATAAAATTTTGAAATATATTTTTTTATAGGGTACCTCCCCTACTCGTAAAGTGGGGATGTAATTTTTTTTTCTTGCGCACCCCATGGTGCGGCATATCGTTGAATAGGTCTTAAAAAAATATTGTGGGTTTGTTAAAACTATTTTTTGATTAAGTGATGCGTTTGTGATATATTAAGCTATAAAGTGCTATTTTTTGTTAGAGTTACGTGCCCCCCCCCCCCCCTGCCAGCTAAATGGTAGTATTTGGATGGCTGAAAAAAATCACGGTTATGGCATATATAACGTAGTTGAAAGGAAAACTATCACAGCTAAGTAGGCTGAGACCAACTTATGAAATGATTAAAAAACCAATGATTTTTCTGGAGCGGCAGGGGCGCCGGGTGGGCACGTCATACCACAGGCTAGCTAGATGCTAATAAGTCTTAGGGTACTTTGCGCGTGGCCCGACACGCACTTGGCCGGTTTTTTTTTCACGGCGACAAAAGTCACCACAGTGCGCACACCCTCTTAGTATCGGAGTTGTTCAATAATAAAAAGTAGCGCCATGAAAAGATACGACAATCCTTTTATAACCCATAAAGCCCATAATTTGGCGAGAAAACGCCGTTTCAATACAGATAATAAAAGAACCCCATGATAATGCACATGTGGAACGATGCGCATTTGAATTTGACTCGTATAACCTCATGTTAAAGTTGGATTGTTATTGTTGACGTCATATTTTAGAAAAAAGTTCATCTGAATAACAGAGTTTGTTTTGATACTTAACACTTATAAGACGGAAGAGGGTTGTTTTTTATTTAGTTACTTATTTGAAGTAAAATGAAAATGATACTAAGTGATCTGTTTTTTTTTTGTCAAGATGTTACTTACTCAACCTACATATTACACCGGCCCAGTGACAACACAATTAATTAGGTACCTATTTATTTATTATTAAATCCAATACAGTTCATCCAATTGGCTATGGGTGAAAAATACCAATGTGCTCGTTTTTTTTCTTATGGATAGGAATAACCTTCTGTATCAAGAGAAAAAAATCTCAGAATTTTTCGTGCCGTAGATTTCGCGTAAAAAAAAGAAATTGATTTTGTGTTATGACGATTGAAATAAAGGTGTTTCCTTGGTTCAAGTATGCAGCACTACTTCTTAAAAAAAAGTGTTGACACTATTGACGGTGACGCAGAGGCGGCCTTAGGGGGGGGCGAAGCGGGCAACCGCCCGGGGCCTCGCGCTTGTAGGGGCCTCGCGCAGGCCTACGATAACCCAAGTTGAAAAAAAAAACTATTTCATGTATTTAGTAATCTGTGCTAACACACCACACTACAGAGCGCTAATTCATGTGTTCACAGTTTAGGGTTATTTCTGATTTCATTAATTGCCGTTATCTTCAGGCAGCCGTGTCGTGCGTGTCCTTTGGATAGTCTCTGTCTTTAAACGAATGATAATATTCGTTCTTAAATCGTAAATAACATAACATAAAATACGGGGTCAAGCAAAACGTTGTGACGATATTTTACCCATAGAATCAGCTATCGATTCTAAGCATGTTTGTTTGGGTTTTAAAATTGTTTTTTTTTTTGGTAAAAAAGAAATTGCATGGGATTCAGGTATCGAACCAACAAGAGTAAATATCAGTTGCAGTACTATGCCCATGTTTATACTGCTTCTAGCCTTATTTCTTGAGAATTGTTATTATAAATAAACATATTTAAACATATTCAATGTGCGGAATGTATATACATATATAATTCTTTTTTTTTTATATAAAAATCAGTTAAGTTCTAACCCATTATTATATAAAATTGCTTTGTATAAGAAAATGTAATTTTAATAGTATTATGTGCTACTTAAACATTACTTCATTGATTGTTTGTTTGTTATTAAACTGGAACATAATTGCCATCAATATTGACGTCGGATGGGCTTAAAATCAGCATTAGCTGTGCCCATACCCTTTTTCCATAAATGCCTATGATTGTTAAAGCTAAGGAATGTTGCATGTTGTTGGAAAATAAACGAATTTGTATTTGTATTTGTATTTGTATCGCTCAAAGTGCACAAACAAATAGGGAGGAAACGTGGTGATATTTTAAATGTAATGTAAAAATTAAATAAAAAAACCCCTTATTTTTTATGATTAAAGAAAACACCAAATATCTCCGCGCCTAAGGGTCGTATTGACTTTTAATCAGCGGGATTATAAACACAATGCGTTAGTCATGTTATTTAAATTTAAAAATGCGAAAAACAAATCAAAGTTACAAAAAGGAGCCTTTTTACCGTGGAAATACAGCCATTTTGTATTTATAGCTCTATTTTAATTTGTGTATTATTATTTTTTACATCTACTGTTATAAGAATATTCTTAATTGTTAAATTCACCCCATTTAATAATCACAAAATATGAAAAAAAAAACGTTTTTTTTTCTATTTTTTGCAATGATTACTACTAATACTACTACGACAGCCTATTTGCGTCCCACTGCTGGGCACAGGCCTCCTCTCATCACGAGACGGTTTAGGCTATAGTCCCCAAGCGGGGCCAGTGCGGATGATTCCTCGATTTATTCAAAATTAAGATAAATAATGAAAAAAGTATTACGGGTTTTTTTTAATTATTTTTTTCATCGATAAAATATCTTCAAGTTTCATCCCAATTCGTTAGTGCCAAGTAATACTATGAATACCAAGATTTTTTTCAGCTATCCAAAAACAATGGTTTAGCTGGCAATCGGTGGGGAAACTTTTATCTAATAAAAATTAAATAAAAAAAAATATAAATATAAATTATTATATAAATTTGCTCTGAAAAGCTTAATATTTTACAAACGGATCCCTAAATCGAAAAACGGTTTCTAAAAACCCACAAAAAATTTAAGAGCCTATCCAATGACGCCCGCCCAACATCATGAAAACGTGGAAAAATAAATAACATCCCCATTTTAGGTATGACAAAAAAAAACAATTGCTGATCATGACCAATCTACGTTAGTCATGAATTTTTACATTGCGCCAGCATTTTTACTAGGGCCTCGCAATGGTCTATTCGCCCGGGGCCTCGCAAGCGCAAAGGCCGCCTCTGCGTGACGTTCTTGCTTCATTCGTAATAACAACGTGCTTAAAGCATACGTCGTTGTTGGGGCCAAGCATAATCGAAAGTCCAGTCAGCAAAAGCAGTCATCAATAAGCTATTTTTCCAATAAAATTGTTAAAACACGTAAAGTTATGTTCGTACGAAGGAAGCGAGAACTGTCAACGTCAAATGTCAACACTATTTTTTTTTCAGAAACATGTGCTGTTTACTTGGACCAAGGAAAACCCGAATCTTTTAATCGTTATAACGCAAAACCAATTTTATTTTTTACGCAAAATCGACGCCACGGAAAATTCTCGGATTTTTTTCTCTTATTACGGAAGGTTATTCCTATCCATAAAAAAAGAATCAAGCACTTTGTCATTTTTCACCCATAGCCAATTCGGTAATAGCGTTGTCGCGGGAACTATACGTTTTTCCAGGATATATAGTAGCCTATATATCGACCAGTGTTATAAACTATCCCCCCCCCCATACCAAATTTTGTTGTAATCCGACCAGTAGTTTTCGAGTTAAATCCGGACATACATACAGACATTTTTTTTTAAATCGTTATATTGTGCTCAGTATCGTTTAATACAGTCCCCTCTACTTGATCGTTTCCTTTAATTTTCAAGTTACAGACGCGACTTCTTCAATAGGCTTATTATACTTACCCACTTAATTTGTCCCACAATGGAATACAGGGGCTATATTCGAAGTCTTAAATAGAAATCTCCCTGTTCCCTATAGGATCGCTCACGCGGGGCGTGAACTTTTAGCAGCTAGATTAAGGCTGGGTTGATTCAAACCGTCCGTTAAAGATAACTTTAACGTTAAATATTTTACTATGGGACAAAATGACGTTTCTGTATGGAATGACAGCTCGGCGGCCATATTTAACGACCGTCCGTCAACTGTGCTTGAATCAACCTACCCTTAAAGTTCAACTTGACGCGTGACGAGCGGTCTTATAGAGAACCTATAGACAGACTTCGAATATAGCCCCAGTTAGACTGCGGGTTAATAGTTTCAGGCTCAATCATTAGTCGGAGGGGTCGGGTGTTCGACTGCGGCTCGCACCTCTATGATAACTTATACCTACGCGAAATTCAACTTGAATCTACCACTGAGCTTTTCAGTGAAGGAAAACATCGTGAGGAAACCTGCAGGCATCTGCACGAATCCGCACTGCGGCCGTGTGGGATCTAGGTATAGCCCAAACCCTTTCGTGGTAAGAGGAGGTCTGTGCCTAGCGCTGCGACGCAAAACGTGTTACGAAAACTTGGTTCTGCCGAGCTTCTAAAGCATCACTTTTTACTTTAGTTAAAAATCAAAATTTCACCTTTTTAGCGTAGTAGCGTAACGTAGCGTTACGTGACATTATCACGTATAAAATTATCGTTCGTAAATCGACTTTACAGACAGCCAATTTTTTTTTTAGTTTCCTCTGTCATGATTTCAAAGAGCACTGTAATTTCTCACCGGCCAGTAACAACCTTTCATTAAGTAAGGACTGTTTACACAGGGCTCAATTGGTGTACAACGTACATGGACTGCAAAATTACTTCAACACTCCGACCATTCTAGAACCTACTTTACACTCCCTAAATAAAGTTCAAGTTTGCAGAAAGTCGAAAAATTACATACACCACTAAGAAATGAACTAGAGAAATTCGTTTTTGCGACTCATTAGTTATAAGTCGTCGTCTTAAAAGCGTATTTTTCTTAGTTGTTATGTTTTCGTTTCATAATTTAAATGGAACGGTTAATTTTGTTGTATTCGTTGGATAGAGTTTAATTAATGGAGCTCATAAAAATTCGTGGAGTTGTAAATTATGTTTTATTTTATTTTATAGTTTGTAAGTTGTACTTTGCTACCACCCTAGTGGGCTCCATGTTCGTACTGGTAAATTATTTTTAAGAGAATTGTAATACCATGGTTGCAAAGGATTAAATGGTAATGATAATTTTATTTTCTGTTTCCGATGCGACCTGCCTTTAGCCATTTTAGGTACCTACCTGGTAATTAGGTCTCAATTTTAATGTCTTATACTTTAGGTTTATGAATAGAGTTGTAGTATGTCGGACCGATTTACTTACAGTACAGGGAAAGCTTACAAGAAATCCCGAAAATAAATAAGGTTGTATATATGTAGGTACGTATTCTCTCTATAATATATTGTTGTCCTGTGTTTTTATTATCATAAAGTTTTACTTAATTATGCTTTAGTGTATCGAGGGTTGAAGTTAGGTTAGTTCAGCGGAAAAAAAAGGATTTTTGCTTACCAGATCCGCTGGACACGTTTTTAATTGTTTTGCCATATAAATGCCATATAAGATTGCACTCCTTACCAAGACACATTTCACACTCCATACTTTAGTGAGTGCTGTTGCTGCTTCCATGATGTGAGATGTTGTTTTCATGTTTTGAGATTTTTTTAATTCTAAACTTCCATCAAAAAGGGTAATAAGGAAGTGGGTGGGGAGGGTATCTACATTATATAAGTCTAGGAAATAATAGGAAAATATAATAGGAAATAATAGGCATATATGTAATAGGAAAATATACGTTACAACTTAAAGTAAGAAATTTTATTGTCAATCAATTTATTTACAGTAAACACTAACTACAACTGATATAATTTATAATATCTAATGATAATTAATTTTATCTGTTGTATTCAAATGCGATACAGCATTTTGTTTACATTAAAAAAAACTGTTGTTTTAGACGTAGCTTCATGAATTTTACGAATGCTTTGAATGTAGGTACTTACACTATTTAAAAATATTAAAAATACTTAAAATAAGCTTACAGCTTGCATAATATATCTTTAAAATTTCAATAGTATAGGTAGTAAAAAGCTCTTTATTAGACATCACATTTTAAGTGAGTAATATGGTCAAAGTACTTCAATAAATAAATCAACGTGACTATTTTTTTTTCATTATTTTCTTTAGTGTGGATAAAATTCCTGCATCGCATTAAAATACAAACATATAAATAGCAAGCTCAAACATTTTTCAAATGCATATACAATTTAATGCTCTGGTAACTTCTTACTGCTATATGTAACTATATGAATCCCCTATTTTATTTTTTAAGTAACAACCAATTTGTATTTTTGTAAACTTAAGAGTGTACTTAAAAAATAATTTACATATTTTCAAAATTATTTGCATTTACTAACAAATAAAGTTTGGGTTTAATAAATGATGTTCCAAAAATGTATAATACTTAAGGTAGTTGTGAATATGAAGTTAGCAACTTCAAAATAAATACAATTTTACTTGAACTAAGGTATGTTTTACAAAGTTTTCAATAAATTTCATAAACATTTTCAAAGTTTCCTTTTCTTAATCAGATGCTTAATTGTGTCAGTTTTCTGTTTATATTTCAGTTTATTTTTTCAAGTGTTCATAGTATCGAATAGAATGACAATTTCGAGAAATAAAATAACTTTTAATACTTTTTTAAATACATTATAAAAGGGTGACCTAAATAAGCCAAGAAGTTGTTTAAGAACAAGCAACATTTAATAACGTAA
This sequence comes from Aethes cnicana, assembly GCA_963971205.1. Classification (NCBI taxonomy): domain Eukaryota; kingdom Metazoa; phylum Arthropoda; class Insecta; order Lepidoptera; family Tortricidae; genus Aethes; species Aethes cnicana. Next base: position 1,957,953 of record OZ020285.1, read on the forward strand.
TTTTATTATTACTGAAAATACAATTTTTTTAAAGGGGACTTCTAATAACTATAGTAATTTACAAATACTCTAATCCACAAGTAACTAACAGAAACACGCAGGTATAATAATACAATTTTTAACAATTAAAAAGGCACTGTTTTGAATCGTACTCCAAAAGGTATTTTCATACAAAAAGTAATTACGAGGGTACAAAATTCACGACTTACAGGTTACAGCGGTGGAAACGGGGAGGACAACATAGTCATATCCATCCACCCTATTTACATTATTTTTAGATTAAATTTTGTATTTTAAATATTTTTTTTATATATATTTTATAGAATAACTTCTACGAATTAATTGAATCTCACTGCGGCATACGTCGCAGCATGTGTGTTATTATGAGTAATATAATGTAAGGAATGGGATTCTTACGCAACTAGCCCTTTTCCCAGTTATATAGATGGGTCATTCTGAATTATTTTGTATTGTATGAATGTATCTACTACTACTACTACTACTACTACTACAGCCTATTTGCGTCCCACTGCTGGGCACAGGCCTCCTCTCATCACGAGAGGGTTTGGGCTATAGTCCCCACGCGGGCCCAGTGCGGATTGGGGACTACACACACATATTTGAATTACTTCGCAGATGCGTGCAGGTTTCCTCACGATGTTTTCCTTCACCGAAAAGCTCAGTGGTAAATTCAAATTGAATTTCGCACATAAGTATACTTAGAGGTGCGAGCCGGAATCGAACCGCCGACCCTCTGCATGAGAGGCGGTAGGTCGAACCACTAGGCCACCACAGCTTAAATACGGGTATGAATGTATGAAGGAACAAAAATTGCAAATTTAGGGATTCTGCTGAATTTATTAAACGAACTTTGTATAAAATACAAATGAATCATGTCCATCAGGTGAGATAATAGTCAAATGATGTGACAGATCAATCAGTCGGTAAACGTCCTAATACATGGGCTGCAGTGACCACTTACCATCAGGTGAGCTGTGCGCTCGTTTGCCTATACCATTGGTATAAAATAATAATAATAATAATAATAATAAAGCTTAGGCCTATGACCTTAGTGCTTGTTCAGTGCTTTGTAGTGTTTGTAGGTCTTTAGCGAACATTAATTTCAAACAAGTCCAAAAGAAAATCCGTCAACGACGAGCATTCAATGTACTTAAAGTGAAATTCCAAGGCCAGCGATCGATTGCGGCCGCGAGCCGATGGAAGCATCGCCCGCGCGCGACAGTCACGACCCGCGGAAGAGTTTCCACACTTTCTCATACAACGACTATGGCACTATGGCGCTCGATCGCTGGCCTTGCAAAATCACCTAGACTGGGTTACATCAAGAAAGTTGACGGAATCATTATCGTTAAACATGGCCGTCATTCCGTATAGAAACGTCATATTATCATGGGCGTCTAAGATGGACGTAGACATTTGTTGAGCTTCTCCATTTAATTGATTCATACTGAAAATATCGTTTTCACCGTACTCGCCTGTGGACCATACTTGACTTTAACGAAATTTTCTTTCCAATACAGACAGAAGCTATTAAAAAAAAAAAATTTTTGTATATTTTTTAACGATGTCCGTCCGTCAACTTTATTTGTGCAACACAGGCGTCACACAAATGTGTCGCAGTAAGATTCATTCGTAATTCTAAAATTATGAAATTTAGTAGTCAACGTACTTTTTATTACTAATTTAATTTAACTAGATATTTTGTGATATTTTAGTCAGTTTAATCTCAATATCGAGATTTAATACGGTAGAGTTAAATTTATAATGATAAAGGTATTGGTGTACGAGCTCCTTAATATTACACGATACATGTTTTTACATCGTCAAATCCATTGGTGCATTTGCTTACTATGTACATTTAAATAATTAAGTTTTAAATAAATAAAGTACAAACGGGTATTATATTTTATTATGTGACGTTATTTACTAAATATAACTTTGGAAACGAGTAATGTTACTGTAAAAGTAAAGCAAATAACGGACTAGAAAACATAATACTCTAAAATAGCCACTTTTGTGTTATCTGTGAGTAATGTCGGAATCTATATTTTTAGCAACACTGAAATCGAACATGTTTCTATACTCAAAATATCAGCTGCAGAAGTTTCCATTTAATAATGCAATGCGAGCCTCTAATGAACTTTTCTTCTTTACATTTTAATAAAAAGTATTCTAGAATTTTCTCAATTACTTTTTAACATTAGGTTTTAATTAATTAGTAAAGGTTTGGCGTAGCTGGAAGGAATAAGTGGACCCTGATTAATATTTTAAAAGCAATCTTTACGTAAGTAGGTATATTGAGGTTAACAGGCTGGATTTCTTATTACGTAAGTATCTATTTTTTCAAAGAAAATTGAGTAATTTGATCCAGTGTATCCAGCAAGGCGATTATCAAGCTATAAGTTTTGATCTTAACAGTAAAGTATTCCATTGCCTAAAGTAGTATTACTGATATAGTTCATTCAATACCAAATACAATGTGTGGTCCAATAAAATCGTTATATGTACGTACGATATAACTACATGATAAATTGTGTCGCTTACTATTAAAATATTGCTGATACGTCATTACGATAATATGTGGGGAAAATACTGTACTTCTCACTTCAGTTACCTACCTAGCTTACACGACACGCTTATCGATTATAAGTACGATAGATTAAATTCTCTCGAAAATTTGGCACAATAACGATTTAACACTAACAACTTTACTAATTGGCGGCGATATTGCAATCCAGAATTAATATCTCGATAAAAACGTTCCAGTCTGTTGGTGTATGTCTAGCTTTATGAGATCACGAGTTCTCTGTGAGCCAACAAATCGGTACGTCTGTAGCGAGCTTTAATTTTCAGACTGGCCGAAAAGAAACCGCCGCCGGCTAAAAAAAGTAAACGAACACTTAAAACGAACACAATATTCGAATTTACACTCACACTTGTAGAGTCTGTTTTGCGTTAGACGAACACGGGTCCGTCGTTTTCTACTCACAGGACGTTTAGGTTCTCACAGTTTTTGAATTTGGAGTCTTCCTTGCCGAATATCCAGGTGAGCATTTGGCGTGCCTTCATGCTGGCTCGGACGACGCCCCTGGATTTGTACCAGTGGGCGGGGGAGGACTCCCGGCCCCCTTCGGCGGAGTACTGCTGCTTCTTTAGCCGGATCTGGTTGAGGATGCCGACGAGAAGCTCGTCCACATTATGGTTGATCCCCACCGAGACTTCAACGAACTTCGCCTTGTACGTGCACGCTAAGCACTTGCCGTCTGGAAAGAAAAAAAAACGTTTTATAATTTCGTTTATAGGTAGGTACACAAACGACAATTACATAGCCCGCTACTTCAAATTACTATTTCAATAATATGTGTTTAGTTGCATCCTTACGAAGGAGTGTGTACCTATGTAGTTGTTTGACGACTTTCACATGCTTTGGGAGTCTTGGTGATGCTTTATAAATACTTTCACAAATATATTGAAGCGTTTTGAATTTTGGAGTAACGGACCATGTTATCGTAGTTTATCTCTACGTTGGGGTAGGCAGAGACCACATGATGGCTGATTATGAAATCAAATTAATATATATTTTTACAATTAATTAATTTAGGAGCGATTTAAAAATGCATTGACCGATTCAGTTTTGAGAGAAGAGGGGCGGAATGTTGCTAATTTATTAAACTCGATGTTTTTTCATGAACAATGGCGTTCTGCTTCTACTTATCGAAGTATACCTCCCTCCATGTTTATCCCTCTCGGTGCAAGCTCGTCGGTTTCGAGTAATCACGACTTATCATCATGAGAAACTATTTTCTTAGCGTAACAACACATTTTTATTAATTTATGAATCAAGTTAGCTCCTAACTGCCTACCATCTTCTAGATTAAACAAAGGGCCTCCAATTATCCCTTTTGTTCCGTAACAAGAAAAACTTTTCGTAATCAAGATCCTCCGGCATAACAATCAAACTACGCTTATCATTGAACGCGGAACGCATTAGCCGTCACGGCAGGTCTGGGGCTATATTCGAAGTCTTAGTCTTAATAGGGATCTCCCTGTTCCCTATAGGATCGCTCACGCGTCGCGTGAACTTTAAACAGCTAGATTTAAAGTTTAACGTGCGACCAGCACCATTAACAGCTTATGTTATTCATAAGAACCATAAGAACCTAACCGAATGCTCTAAAGATTTGATGACAATAAATAAGATTTCGATAAATTACATCTTGGACATAGCAGTAACATCGATGATATGTTATATCACCACATCACCACAGAATATTTAATAGTACTACATACAGAATGGCCACGGAACGGAATCACCCGCCTGAATCTAGCCGGCGCGCAACTCGCCCTTACCGTCATTTGTTTCATCCGGAGATGGAGATTGAACCGTTACCGTACACACACTTACAAGTGTACAGACGTCCTCGCACGCACACAGAGGTCCTCGCACGCAAACATTGAGACTTAATTCGAATTGTGTTCGAAATCGTGCTTTTATAGGCCGTGTCCGCCATTTGACATCACTTTAGTATTCGTGCCCCGTTAACTCGCGTTTGCTAATAACGCGCAGCTGTTGACGCAAAGTCTATTATCGCTTAATCCAAGCGCCATATTAGCTGTGTCTTGCTATACTGGGGCTATATTCGAAGTCTTAAAAAGGAATCTCGCTGTTCTCTATAGGATCGCTCACGCGTCGCGTGAACTTTAAGTAGCTATATTTAAAGTTCAACTTGACGCGTGAGCATAGACATTAATAATACTTCGTATGGACCCGGTCTAACGTACACGTCATATGTCCCCATTTCCTTGGTGTCCAATCCAAATGGAAGGGACCAAGGAAGTGGGGACATATTACGTGTAAATTAGACCGGGTCTATATTATTTATGTCACGCTCAAGAAGAAGATATAATGTTATATTAGGAACTAGCTTCTGCCCGAGACTTCACCCGCGTAGAATTCGGTTATCGCGTTCCCACGGGAACTATGCGTTTTTCCGGAATAAAAAGTAGCCTATGACTCCAATTATCTCCATACCAAATTTCATCCAAATCGGTCCAGCGGTTGAAGCGTAAAGAGGTAACAGACAGACAGACAGATAGAGTTAGTACTTTCGCATTTATAATATTATATAATAAGGAAATAATACGGATTATTGTATGGATACATAGTAATGTAGGCTGTAGTAACAGCCTCTCTGTGAATTTTCTAATTTTTTGATGAAACTAGGGTACTGCTACCTTCTTTCGCTGGGATTCGGATATAGCGTAACAGTTAACTATATCCGTGGCGAAATGAGTGATCGGGCATTTTCGGTCCGGATATGGAAATCGGTGCGGCTCGCTGGCTTCAATCAAGATGGCGGCTCGCCTATTGACACCTCGATACCATTATCATGATTAAGTTTAACCACAACTGTGCTTGGAATATTATTAGTACTAGCTGATACCCGCGACTTCGTCTGGCGTTGAATTTTTTATTATTATTATTATAAGCAAGCATTTGACCACGATCTCACTTGATGGTAAGTGACGATGCGGTCGAGGGTGATACATGCTTACTTAGATAGTACCTGTTCACTCTCGACTTGAAAAGATCCAAGTTATAACTATCGGGGAAGAGACCGGCCGGTAGAGAATTCCACTCCTTAGCTGTTCGCATGATGAAGCAGGAATCGAAGCGCTTCGTGCGCGCTGGAGGAATATCTACAACATAAAGATGGAATCCAAGACCACGTGACGAAATGGGGATGGTGGAATTAAATCAAACAATTCCCCCGCACACTCTCCAAAGTGTATCCTATAAAATACCGATAAGCAGGCAACTTTAGTTTATTTCATACTAAAATTCCGTACTTACCAAACCCGATTGTTATGCCTTTAAGGCTTGATGTCGGAAATAAAAAGTATATTAACACTAGCCATTCCCCGCGGACTTCGTTCCGCATAGACTTAGAATCTGCGTACCCGATGATACTAACATACTTATACGGTTATAGTTATGGAGTATTGAAAACTGATTTTTCTCTGGGAAAACCCGTTCCCTATGTTAAAAGTATCCTACTTATGTTATTCCCAGGGTCTCAAACTATCTATATACCAAATTTCATCCAAATCGTTCCACTCGTTGCGACGTGAAGGAAGGACAAACAAACAAACACTTTCACATTAATATTAGTATGGATAATCGGTGATAATGCATTCTTGTATAGTCTAGTAAGTCCCCAATCGGTATCTTGCTCGCGTGGGGTAGGATGGCTCAAAGCGTACCCCACAGGGGGACTTACGTAAATACGCTGTTTCAGATCAGGTATTTCATGTACAGTTTTTACCAGCGCTTGTTTTTTTGCAAAGCATGATTCTATATAAATCATGCTTTGCAAAAAACAAGCGCTGGTAAATTCATTTCTGACGTGTAAAAGTGCCCGTATGTGGCCAATTTGCTGAATAAATTATTGATTGATTGACTGTGGGTGAAATATCATCACAAACGATATTTGTTTGTACGTTTCTCTGTATCCACAGTAATTGCCGAAGACATTCTACCGACTGAAACCGTCTTGTTGCGAACCTTGGGAGAGGCGAGGCGGCCGTGATAACATTGGCCGTGTTTCATTTCGGCTGATTGATGATGACGAATTTGGAAACATTGCAGATGAGAGGATGTAGCTAGGCTCTAAGAAATCATCTATGGAAAAAGCCGCTTTCATTCTCATCCATGGTGTAATGTAATTATGGGACATGGCAACAGTAGCATCTATTCTAGACTAAAGACTAGATTCCAACCTCAACTGGAAGTGCCACGTAGACGGGCTGTGCAATAGACTCAGTAGTGCAGTGTTCGCTTTACGAAAACTGAAGCCGCTTATCTCGGCGGATGCACTTAAACAGGTTTACTTCGCCCATTTCCACTCGATCATGACGTACGGTACTCTCATTTGGGGAAACTCCACGGATGCCAAGAGAGTACTGATAATGCAGAAACGAGCAATGCGTGTGCTGAGCGGGGTAAAACCGAGACATTCTTGCCGCGATCTATTCCCTGAGCACCGCATCATGACGCACTACTCACAATAGGTACATCTTTGAGATCATAATGTTTGTCAGGAGTCATCTCGATGAGTTTCAGCGCGTTAATGTTGTTGGCATAAAACTTCGCACCTCGGGATGCCTGTGCACGGTTCCTCGTCGCATGGCACTTTCGGAGAAAAACCCTCGCGTCGTTGGTCCAACTTATTATGAACATCTTCCTGCCGAACTCAAAGACGAGCCGTCAGACATTACATTTAGACGCCAGCTTAAAAACCTTTTCTTAATGAAACCTTTATACTCTGTAAAAGAATATTTAGATTTTGACTTTAATTTATCAATTTGCACAATGACATAGACTTACGAATGTTTTATTTATATGCTTTGTATGACGATCCCCAACGGTGAAAAATTACGAGTTTTTATGATGGTTGTATTTGTATCTGTTTTGACGATCTCAATGTGAATTCATATATTTTGAAATGTACTCAAATTATAATGTAATTTTATATTGATGAAATAAATATCTATCTATCTATTTAGATAAACTCCAAAATAAATGACGATGAGTACAAATGCCTTGACTGAAATAACTCATCTCAATTGGATTAAGTTTGGTTTTATAATTTTAAACGAGACGTACAAGGCTCATCTGTCTATTTATTTAATTTATCTCTAAATTGAAATTCAAGTAGCTAGTTCACGAGACTTTTCTCAGAATAATTATGTTTATGAGTCGGGGTATTTTAATTTGTTCGTCTGGCAACACCGAGGACTCATTGGCTCCTATTCAGTGGTCCTCGCCAGGGAAATCAATTTCCCCCAATAATGGGGGTAATGAATAGAACAAATTGGTTCTGCTTCTGCGGGCTGCGTTATTTTTGTGGGGTTTCGGCGAAGACTTATAAACTGTAAGATATAATGTTATATTAGGAACTAGCTTCTGCCCGTGACACCCGCGTGGAATTCGGTTATCGCGTTTCCGCGGGAACTATGCGTTTTTCCGGAATAAAAAGTAGCCTTTATGACTCCAATTATCTCCATACCAAATTTCATCCAAATCGGGCCAGCGGTTGAAGCGTAAAGAGGTAACAGACAAACAGACAGATAGAGTTACTTTGGCATTTATAATATTATATAATATGGATTATTATATGGATACGGATTACTACAGCCTCTGTGAATTTTCTCATTTTTTGATGAAACTAGTACTGCTACCTTCTTTCGCTTGGGATTCGGATATAGCGTTCTCGCGGGAACTTAACCTATGCATTTTTCGGGGATAAAAATAGCATACCTTCCCTGGAACTCGAACTATCTCTATAGCAAATTTCATCTAAATCGGTACAGACAGACAAACAGGACAGGACAGGACAGGATATTCACGAGAGCGGCAACGCATTGGTGATTGGCGTTGCAGGTGTCTATAGGCCATGGTAGCCATTTTCTGCATTAGATCATCTAACTGGCTTTTTCAGTACCTACCAATAAAAAAAATAGTATGAATAGTTGTGCCCCGCGACGTAGTCTGCGTGGAATATAAAATTGATGATAACTTTTCTTTCCGATATCCGATTTTAATCAAACACCTTCGTAAACCAGTACAAGCTTGAATATGTACCATTTACAGTTCAATTGTAACTTTTATTTGTCTTTCTTTATTTATTTTATTTTATGGAGCCACTGAAAATCAGCGTCGAGGTCCTGTGCCTCGACTTCACTGCTGAGTGGACTCCTTTTTTCGGTTAACTGTAACATTCCTTCCTCTTAGATCATAAGTTATAGCCTTAAGAATTATTGTTACAGTATCGAAAATAAAGATTTTCTATTCTATTCTATTCTATTCTAAAACTGCATTCAAATCGGTTCAGTGGTTCCGGAGATTAACTCTAACAAACAAACAGACAGAAAGAAATGGACAGAAAAATTACCCTTTTACTATAGTATAGATAGATTCTGATATACTTACCAACTTTCCTGCCTAGGCTTAATTTTTTTTTGTGACTAAATATTTACCCATGAAAACACCAAACATTTCAAAAATAAAGTACAAATAATAAAAGCATTACTAACGAGGTCTGTCTGTCGACACGAAACACGAGTTTCATGCGCTTCATGTGCTAGGCCTCGACATTCGGTCGGTGGCTAATTCGTTTTACGAAACTAATTTAAACTTAGCCTACCTAATTATTATTTGCTAATCCAAGTTGAAACTCGTCACATAGTTCGCGGACGTAATCAGGCTTTGTGAAAAGTTTTACTTAACATTGTGACCACAAGCTGAAGATTACTTTGGTTATAAAAGGCAAATTTAATTTTAACTAAAAAGGCAAGCTATGGAAGACAATGTACTAGTACCATCTTCATTATTTTGAGTACCTTGCCTACGTGTGACGTGTGCCTTGTCTACATCGGTATAGATAGGTACTATCCCATCAAAAACTTAATGATGGCGTAGTACCTACCTACACAAAGCCATCATTAAGTTTTTGATGGGATAGTACCTATCTACACCGTGTGAAAAATGACCAAACTTCAATATTTTGCGTCGTTGTCGATTTCACCAATAAAATAATCGAGATCTATATATGGGTGCCAAGTTCTGCGGGGTCACTTGGGTTGTACCTATTTCAAGATCAAGGTTTATTTTGGCTAGTTTTCACGTACATGCTATATTTTACCTAGTCGTCCCGTTTTGATCACTGCCGATGCTGCTGGTCACCTATCTAATCCTGTAGATCATCATATCAATACTGTAGATTACCTTATCGATACTGTAGATCATCATATCGATACCGTAGATTACCTTATCGATACTTTAGATCATCATATCGATACTGTAGATTACCTTATCGATGCAGTAGATCATCTTACTGACTTACAGCATCTCAAGATAATCGACTTACTGTAGATTATCTTGAGATGCTGTATATTACCTTATCGATACTGCAGATTACCTTATAGAAACTGTAGTCTACCCTATTGATATAGACGTCTCACCTTGCGTAGAGACAGCCCGGCTACGAGCCAGGTCGATCTTGTTCGCGACCAGCACGGCGGGCCGCGCGCGGAGCATGTCGCAGTCCAGCAGGCGGGCCAGTTCCTGCTCCGCCTTTTGGAAGGAGGCCTTGTCCACCACGCTGTAGATCACCACGAACGCGTCAGGCGGCTCCAGACGCTCGATCTCCTCCTGGGAAATGATGAGCTGGTTACCACCGGTTGGTAATTGAAAACGTAATCCATAGTAATATTATAATGCGAAAGTAACTCTGCCTGTCTATCTGTAACCTCTTAACGCTTCAACCGCTGAATAGATTTAGATGAATTTTGGCATGGAGGTGTGGAGTCCCGGGAAAGGACATAGACTACTTTTATCTCGGAAAAAGGTATAGTTCCCGCGGGAACGCGATAGCCGAATTCCTTGTGGACGAAGTCTTGTGCAGAAGCTAGAACACAAAGGTGCCATGCACTGCCGAGCCTACCACGCCAACGACCAACCTAAAAGTTGTCTAACCTAAAGTGTACCTACTTTGATCATGAATCATGAATAAAATTTATAATTAACAGGGACCAGTAAGGCAAAAATCGTATAATTCTACATATTTACTGTCAACCATTTATTTTGAATGTACGATTTACTTTAAATATAGAAATTTCTTATTTCATTCTATTTTGGCATCAACTCCCAGTCATTGTGTTACGATAAGTCGAATTGCCATTAACCTATTCAATACTTTCATTATTTACAAATAATAATAAATAAATAAATAATCAATATCTTGGGACATTTCACACAAATTGACCTAGCCCCAAACTAAGCAAAGCTTGTATTATGGGTGCTAGACAACGATATAAATACTTATATAGAGAAATACATACATGTATAAATACTAAACATCCATGACTCGGGTACAAACATTCGTGCTCATCACACAAAGTTTGCCCCGAGCGCGATTCGAACCCGCGACCGCCGGAACAGTAGGCAGGGTCACTAAGAACTGAGCCAAACCTGTCGTCTAAAGAACTAAACTAATAAACTACATTTGTCTAAAGCCTTATTGTAAACAGCAAACTACGATGAACCACGAAATCGAAACCAAAAGAGAATTAAATAATACTACAATGTAAATCACACAACGTTAGCCTTAGACTATTTACTGAACCCTCATCTGCTAACGTGTAACACACAAGTACCCACAATACCTCAGCATTCTCTCTCGCAAACAAAGCAATGAAATATGGCCGCCACACATCAATGATAATCATCTCGTTGAGGCATTCGATTCAGCGGGACGTAAGGACCTACCCGACCGTGGAGAAGAGGGTTGTGTTGAGAAAGGCTCGAGATAAAGGCTGGAAGGTTGACTGAGTTACTCCGTGATTGATGTTTGTTACACTGGTTACCTAAACATGATATGGAGGTGCTTGTTTTTTTAAAAGAATTTGGAATTCATTCGGGTCTGGAGATTAAAATGGGACTTAAGGAACCGATAAGCCGAACCGAAGACCGATGAATACGGGAATTTTCCAATTTGGCTAAATATGGAATGAGCTTGATCGAATAACTTTTATAACGGGAAAAAAATCTCAAATTACCTGTAATAATTTATACGGATAGGTACTATATTGTAACTTATACGACGTAATACTGATACCTAGTGTTTGTATACTTGCTAGCTTGCAGAATGTGTGGCGAAGAGGATGAGTCAATGCGACACATCCTGTGCGAATGTGACGCACTCGCCAGGCTCAGAATGAAACTTCTAGGTAACGGTTACCCTGAACCAGGGGATTTCAAAGCACTGCCATTGCACTCCATCATTAACCTATTGGTGAAGGTGGAGGAAGGCTTAGCTGCACGGAGAGGGGTAATTACACAAAAGATCCCAATGGGTCGAAGTGTATCCGCAAGGACCCCACAGTCTCAAGATAAGATAAGATAAGGTTGTATACTTATTGTTGTTTTGTATATTGCTCCAAAAATTATGTCGTGAGATAACATTTCAAATTAAAAGAGCCTGTATACCAAGGACACAAAAAGCAAGCGCTTTTATTATGTATAAGTTTAAATGACGATAGGGTAGGGCAATCGTGTGTAGTTAGGTAGTACTATATCGGTTGGCGCATCTGAAAAAGGTGCCGGTTGAAAAACAGCGCCGCACGAGTCCACCCCGCGAGGGTCATGCAGCACCGATGAAGCCGGGTCCTATTTATAGGGTTCCGAAGTCCACAAGGAACCCTTATAGTTTCGCCATGTCCGTCCGTCCGTCCGTCTGTCCGCACTATTGCTCGCTGATGCTTAGTTCTAGAAAGCTGTAATTTAGTATGAATATATATATTAGTTACTTTGATATATTTTTTTAGGGTACCTCTACTCCTAAAGTGGGGGTGTTTTTTTTCTTGCGTACCCCATGCGGGATGTCGTTGAATAGGTCTTAGAAAAAAGTTGTGGGTTTGTTATCACCATTTTTGATTAAACGATGCGCTTGTGAAATATTTAGCTTTAAAATGCTATTTTTTGGTAGAGTCAAGTGTCCCCCCCCCTGCCAGCTAAATGGTGGTTTTTAAAAGTAAAATTCCATTATACATACTACTGAGCGGCAGGGGCGTCGTCGGGCGGGCACGTCATACCGCAGCCTAGCTGAGATGCAGTCATAGAAAGGTACATTGCGCGTGTCCCGACACGCACTTGGCCGGTTTTTTATCTAATTTTCCGCGCAGATGCATGCACGATCCCTCATAATATTTTATTGATTAAGAAATGGGAGTTTCTTCTCCCACTTTGAATTAAAATTTTCCATTCACCTTTCCGCGTAAAATAAAAAGAGCATTTTCACACCATCATCATATATGGTTAGGTTTTTTGTGGTAATAAACGATTTTCTTCTTCTTCTTCTTATTAATATTCTATTGTCAAATTATGTAATCTTCTGTACATGCAAAAGTAATCTTCATTACCAAGTTAATCAAACTTTTAAACCCATAAAAGCTTCACATGCTCATCTGGGCTAAATTTTCATCTTCACTGAAAATCTTGCGCCGGGCTAGCATGCTCCATTTCCGAAGTCTGATGGGAAGCCGCATGCTAGCGGCTGCGGGCAGTTAGCAGCTTAGCCACTTAGCTTTTAAGTAAACGAAGTTGTTAAGTTTAAGTTTACTTTAAATATTTCATTTGTACCTACTCGGAAGTCTGTTAGTGTTTTCTTTAGTAAAGTTCAGGAGTTGTTGACTTTGAGCGTTTAGTTCAAAGGCGTGTTTGTGTGTTATAATACAATATATATTATGTAATAATACATTTTGATGCAAGTGCGAAATGTCATTTAATCACGAGTCCCTAGTTATGTTGGCGGGAGCGAAAGCGAGCGTTAACACTAGGGTCGCGTGAAAATGACAGTTTAGCACGTGTGTCAAACGACATTTCTTAATTAATACATTTGCGAAAAAAATATGAAAAAGTAAAAACAAACAGAACCAAGTTCTAAAAACTAGAAGTTCTAGTGCGTAAAAGCAACATTACGCACGATGACTAGCTGTCAAGAAACAAAAACGCTCGTTCGAAAATGACAAACTTCCCACTTTTTGAGAAGCTGTCAAAGTTTTTGAAAAAGTCACTTTTTCTGTTTAAAGAAGCTCTATCTATTTTTGTTTCAAACAAATAAAATACGCTTCTAATATGTAGGTAGGTACGCGCATCACTTCAGAAAGGATGAATTAGGGAAAGTAATTCTTTTTTTATTGTTTTTGTGGAAAGTGCAAATAGTGAGGCGTTACAAGATAAACGCGTATAGTGGCCAGAGAGGCAAATTAATCATCAATATATAATATTAAATTCTTTTGTTACTGACTTGCGTGATTGAGTAACTAACAGACACCGCACAACCGCAACTACATGTTGTAGAAAGCTGAAATTTGCCATGGAGGTTCCTTGGGGAGCACTAAGAGAGGATTGCCCGAAATTCCTACGGGAACAGGGAAAAAATGGGGGCCTAAGCGGGTTATAGAGCGGCAGACGGCTAGTAGATGATATAAATAATTAGATACGTACCTTAGCACTGGTGCAATTCACGAAATACAGTTCTGATTCCTCTCCGTTCAGCATGATGGAAACCTTTTGTTCTGACTCCGCATCTGCAAAGAATAATGCCATTATATTATGTCCGTATATTCATAATCGAAACGAGAAACAGCATGATTATTTTTGTGTCTAAATTGAAATTCGCAATAAAGAATTTTTAAATTAGTTATGCCTGATTATTGTTCCCGTGTGGAATTTGGCTATCGGGTTCCTTACGGAATGAAAACTAGCCAATGATCTGCCCCCTGAATCCAATCCAACTATCTCCATACCAAAATTAATTTAATTTGGTCCAGCGGTTTGAGCGTGAAGAGGTTACGGACAGACAGACTCTTTGCTGATTTATAATATTGTCTAATATGGATTAAAACGACCGCATCGATCAAGTTTAACTATTTAGTCTAGTACCTTGAAATGGCCCAAAATATCTCAATTTTATTTTATTGATTTAGTCTATAGTGCGAAATACACTGCAAATAAAAATCAGATTTCTAAGCTTACTAATTTTCCAAGCAAAAGTATCCTCTATTTTGACTGTACTCAGATTTTATGTAACACATAACCCATATCATTATATTTTCCTTAGCTTAAATTAGTCGGCTCATTTTATTTGATGTATTTGTTTGACCTTTGCTTGTTACACGCGACGTCTAAAAAAAAGCTTTCAACCATTACAAACTTAACCAAGAAAAGACACCACTTGAAACTTTTAAACTTCCCTTTAATATGGTTCCAGAGTATTTGACGCATCTAACTTTTTTAATTAGTCGACAAAGACATTCAAACTTTGATAACTGCTACGAACTTTTCATTAACGGAAATAAGTATGTTCTAAGTAAAGTTTGAGCAACATTAAATTAACATTTTCTTTCAAAATTTCACAGATTTCGCTGTTCAACTGGAAAAAATGAAAGATGCAATCTAGTTACATCCACGTCATACTACACTTTTAATTAAAGTAAATAAGTAACACTTTTATGTTTAGTATTTATATATGTATGTATTTCTCTATATAAGTAATTGTCTAGCACCAAAAATACAAGCATTACTTAGTTTGGGGCTAGGTCAATATATGTGAAATGTCCCAAGATATTTATTTATTTATTTATTTTACAGAATTAAAACATACAAATACAATTTTTTATACAGAGGAGACACACATCTACAAAGGCGAGCTTAGCCCTATAAGGAATTTATTTCAGCTAACCTTAACCACTTAAGCACTTTGATATGGAGTAGTTCGAGTTCCGAGAAAGGACAAACGCTACCTTTTTATCCCAAAAAAAAACACAATGTTCCCGCAGGAACGGGATAAAGTCGCGGGCAGAAGCCAGTAACCATATACATTCAAATGAATTAGATACATATTCCAATCCCGGGCGCTGATTAACATATGAATTGTACGTGATTCAAGATGACTTGGTTATGTGTAACTTAATTTTCACGTCTAACTAATGTATTTAACGTTCAAACATATAATTTGGTGAGATAATTGTTCTTAATAATAAACAATTAAGTAACAATCAGTAATAAATCGGGGGTTCGATTCCGGCTGGCACCTCTAAGTTTACTTATGTGCGAAATTCAATTTGAATTTACCACTGAGCTTTTCGGTGAAGGAAAACATCGTGAGGAAACCTGCACGCATCTGCGAAGTAATTCAAAGATATGTGTGAAGTCCCCAATCCGCACTGGGCCCGCGTGGGGACTATAGCCCAAACCCTCTCGTGATGAGAGGAGGCCTGTGCCCAGCAGTGGGCCGTAAATAGGCTGTTGTAGTGTAGTATGTAAAGATGTCATGTAAAAATAAAAAACCGGCCAAGTGCGTGTCGGGCCATGCGCAAAGGACTGGGGCTCATGACTACAGATTCCCAATCCTACAGATTCTCTAATCTACGGATTCCCAATTTAACAGATAACCAATTACACAGGTTCCCAATTTAACAGATAACCAATTACACAGGTTCCCAATTCTACATATTCTTTATTCCACAGTTTCTTATCTGACTACTATTTTACCGGTAAGGGTCCACTCAGTCCGTTAGGTGTGAATGTAGGTTAGGTTCGTTAGTTATCTATATACGCCCGAAGGGCAAACTACCTAGAAATAGGGGCCCCGCGTAGCGGGGACCCGTCGACCCAGTTACATTCCTTGTATTATTTTGTAGAATACCAATTATGTAGAATTGGGAATCTGTGGAATTGTGAATATGCAGAATCAATATTCTGTAAAATTTAAATTATGTAGAATTGGGAATCTGTACACTTGGGAATGTGTAGAAATAGAAATCTGTAGACATGGTATTCTGTAAAAGAAATCTGTAGAACTGGGAACAATTCCGCGCAAAGTATAGGGTTCCGAAGTTGACGATGCCCACAGTACATTTCTAAGACTTTTTAGCATCTAGCTAGCCTGTGGTATGACGTGCCCGCCCGACTCCCCTGCCGCTCGAGAAAAATCATTGGTTTTTTAATCATTTCATAAGTTGGTCGACTATGACTCGTAAGTTTGTACAGCCTACAGGTTTACACAACTTAGAAGGCGCGTGGATTAAGCAAAAATAGAGCCTACGTCAACGGATTAAGTGCTTCACCGCGCGCCTTCTAAGTTGTGTTTACTGTACTTAGCTGTGATAGTTTTTCTTTCAACTACGTTATATATGCCATAACCGTGATTTTCTTCAGCCATCCAAATACCACCATTTAGCTGGCAGGGGGGGGGGGGGACACGTGACTCGTAACAAAAAATAGCACTTTAAAACGTAATATTTCACAAACGCATCGCTTAATCAAAAAATGGTTTTAACAAACCCACAATATTTTTTTAAGACCTATTCAACGATATGCCGCACTATGAGGTACGCAAGAAAAAAAATACATCCCCACTTTACGAGTAGGGGAGGTACCCTATAAAAAATATATATTTCAAAATTTTATTGTACCACTTTGTCAGCGTAACTAATATGTATATTCATGCCAAATTACAGTTTTCTAGAACTAAGCATCTACGAGCAATAGTGCGGACAGACGGACGGACGGACGGACGGACGGACATGGCGAAACTATAAGGGTTCCTTGTGGACTTCGGAACCCTAAAAAAAGCCGTGGTGGCCGAGTGGTTCGACCTACCGCCTCTCGTGCAGAGGGTCGGGGTTCGATTCCGGCTAGCACCTCTAAGTTTACTTATGTGCGAAATTCAATTTGAATTTACCACTGAGCTTTTCGGTGAAGGAAAACATCGTGAGGAAACCTGCACGCATCTGCTAAATAATACAAAGGTGTGTGTGAAGTCCCCAATCCGCCGTGGGGACTATAGCCCAAACCCTCTCGTGATGAGAGGAGGCCTGTGCCCAGCAGTGGGACGCAAATAGACTGAAGTAGTAGTAGTAGTAATGTAAAGATGTCTGTGTTGAAGTGACTCAGTGAGCTACACTTTTGCCTCATCGACACTTTCCATCAGGTGATATAGAGGCAAATCGCTGGTCAGTAGTAAATAAAAAAAATAAAAAAAGTGAAAATGGATACATCCATTATGTTTGTAACTTTCTCAGGCACTAAGTATTTTTACCTTTTTTAGGAATAAAAATCATGGATATAGACAAAAGGCTTATTTGTACGTCTGTATTGATACATGATTTTGTTATTTATCCTAGTTAGGTATCTGATTAAAAATGAGGATAATATCCCACCAAAAACATTTTATGTAAAGTGACGCCAAGACTAGTACATAGTAGCTACATACTTTACTTGCACTCTAAAACAGCTATAAGATATCATGGAGAGGCAAGATGTGTCGTTCAAGTCAAAATGTGGGGCCTGGCCGTTTCGTAAAAGTTACGTAAACACCTGTATAAACATAACAATCATATTTAGTTTATTTTTACTCCACTCCCCATGACTGAAATTTCCGTGGTTGTTTCTATTTGAGGTTATTATTATGATTGCTCATTTAATCTTAACTGACATCGGTGAACACTTTATCGACGCTTGAGCATGACAATTACGACTATTTCCAGTTCAGTCATCTGTTCTGTTCCGCTCAAGTGACCCCTATCACAAGTGATTTGCCTAAGAACTTGTCAACGGAACAGGAAAATATTCCGTAAGTAGTATTACTTACGGAATATTTTCCTGTTCCGTTGTAGTGCTGTAGTAGTAGTATGTATATACTGCTACTACTACTACAGCCTATTTGCGTCCCACTGCTGGGCACAGGCCTCCTTTCATCACGAGAGGGTTTGGGCTATAGTCCCCACGCGGGCCCAATGCGTATTGGGGACTTTACACACATCTTAAAATTACTTCGCAGATGCGTGCAGGTTTCCTCTCGATGTTTTCCTTGACCGAAAAGCTCAGTGGTAAATTCAAATTGAATTTCGCACTTAAGTAAGTAATACATATCTTCTTAAAAATAAAATTTAACTTGCACCGATACCATTTAAGGATAAATAACGATTAAGTAAAAATAGATAGCCAGAAAATTTCAAATTAACAATTGACGATAGTTTAAATATGTTGAAAAACTAAAAAAGGTTTTAATTTTTTTGGACACAGGTGCACTCAAAAGTTTTAAATGATTAATCATTTTATTTCTATGATCCGGAAGAAATACATAAAAAATGCTGTTTTAATAAAAATAAAGAAAAGGAAAACAAACCCCATATTACAATAAAGTTTAAGTCACGGCGGGTCTCAATAAAAACTTGTCTTGGCGCAAACGTCAAGTTTGTAAGAGCTAAGTCGTAGTCTCGTAGCTCTTGTCGTAGCGCCGTAGCGCTTCGTAGCAACTGCTACGTGTTAAGTGGTAATTTAGTGCTACACGCTGCACTCAATTGACTTAGGGCCTTATCACACCTGCGATTTGCGATCGAGTTGAAAGCGTTTTTCAATACAAAACTCGTACGCGGCGAACTCGCGGCGTGTTCGCCTCCATACAAAACTCGCTCGCGAATCGCATGTGTGATAACGCTCTTAAACTTGATAGAATTTTAGTGACTTTGAGTAGAGTGACTTAAAAATTGACTTGAGCATTTACGTAAATTAGGTTAGGTTAGGATATTAGATAGAAGTGGTTGTAGAGTTTCATTTAAATTCAATTGCAATAAAAATTGAATTGAATTGAATTGAATTTAACAGAAGATTATGTTACTATGTACTTTGTATGCGCGTGAATATTAACATGGCAAATCCCATTTTTTCCATTCCCGTGATAATTTTGGGAAATTCTCTCTTAGTGCTCCCCTACACTCTCCGAGGAACCTACATGCCAAATTTCAGCTCTACGACCAGTAGTTTCGACTGTGCGTTGTCAACAGTCAGTCAAAGTGAAAGAGTTTTACATCTAGAACTTCCTTCGTTTTAGTTAGCTTGTTTAATTGTATTTGTGTGTTTTTATTCTGTACAATAAAGCGTTACTTACCTACTTACTTAAAATAATTAAATAAAAACCTTACTGTTATACTTTGTCTCTGTAAGTTAGGAAAGATTTCAATCAATTCACCTTTCAAATAAAATAATAAAAAGTAAATTATGACTTGACTTGCGCGGAGAGCTAACAACAAACTAAGAAAGTTTCGGCTAGGCTGACTTGCGAAAATGCCACTAACCTCGAGTTAGCCTCTAACTCGAGTCAAGTTGATACAACTAACCCTGCATTAAGGGCCTAATCCGAGGTTTAGCGCCTCGGTGCATGTGGGTGTTAGAGATTTAAATGCGTAATAGAAACTGAACATCACAAACAGGCAGAAAATCCCAATAATCGCAAATACCAAGGCTGTAATTTTTTTATAGATGTCCGCGAGCTTCGTCCCTCGTAGACTTAGAATTTGCGTACCCGACCGATGATACTATACATATAGACAGTTATAGTTATAGAAGTATTGAAAAATTTGGTCCGGTAATTTTTGCATGAAAAGCGAACAAATTAGCAGACGGACAAAAATTTAGAAAAACCGGCCAAATGCGTGTCGGGCCACGCCCAATGTACCTATAGCGTTCCCAAGTAGACGATGCCCACAGTGCCTTTCAGACCTTGCCTGCAGCTCGAGTAAAATAATTCCTCCAGAAAATGTCAGCCATTAGCTCCCCCCGGGGCTATTGAGGTACGGTCGGCGTGGGCAACCAATACAATAGACGTTGAGATATTTATAAACAAACTTACTTTTTCCCGTGACATCCCCGCGTGGAATTCGGTAAGAGCGTTCCCGCGGGATCTATATGTTTTTCCGGGATAAAAAGTAGAGTCCTTCCCCGGGACTCGAACTATCTCCATGCTAAATTTAATCTTAATTGGTACAGCGGTTAAATCGTGAAGAGGTAACAGACAGACAGAGCTATTTTCGAATTTATAATCTTAGTATAGACTAGCCTTCTCCCCCGGTATAATCAATTTTTCCAGTTCCCTTAGGAATTTCGGGATATCCTTTCTTAGTTCTCGCCTACAGTCCTCAAGGAACCTACATGCCAAATTTCAGCTTTCTACGATGAGTAATTTCGGCTGTACGTTGTCATCAGTCAGTCAATCAGTCAGCCAGTCAGTCAGTAATGAAGTGTTTTATGTATATTGGTATCACACGTAGTATAAAACAAAGTCGCTTCCTGCTGTCTGTCTGTCCCTATGTATGCTTAGATCTTTGAAACTACTACGCAACGGATTTTGATGCGTTTTTTTAAAAGATAGAGTAATTCAAGAGGAAGGATTTCGTATATAATTTGTTATAGTTTAACTCTCAATTCCCGCGGGAACGCTATAACCGAATTCCTCGCGGACGAAGTCGCAGGCAGAAGCTAATTGATGTAATAATACAAAATGATTTAACAATTATTTTGTCCCAAGTTCATCGATCTGTAAGTTTTCCGTGACTGCGTCGCGTGTAAGAATTCTAAAACGATGGAAGTTCCAAGAAGATATGCATGAATTTGTTACAGGGCTTTTACTGACATTGTTGTCTGTTTACCACAAAATCAACGAACCCTACGGTAAAATGCCTACGATAATACTAGCATGCATTTGCAAGCGCCGCAAGAAACTCAGCTGAAGGCCTTTTTCAAAATTAAAACATAAGAGGTAGGTCATCTTGGGCCCCAGTATGAAGAATGATTTAGTGGTTTCTTATATCCATGAACCGCAGTGATCACTCACCATCAGGTGGTTTGTGTGCTCGTGTGGCTACAAAGAACAACAACAGTACTCTTCATTGAACACCAAAAACAAACATAGGAAACAAAAACAGAATGGATAACTAGTTTACAGGATTTTAAATAACATGAAAAATCTTCCTGATTGTTACCGTAACTCTCCCAATACTAACATAATGATATCGTGCACACGTTCCCTATTTCCCATTGTTTTGGTATAGAAATCATACACAGACGAACTAGACATAAGAAGTCAATTAGATCGCGTGTTCAATCTGGGCAGAGATTAAACTAAAAGTTGATTAAGAAGAGGGGGAGGGGAGATTAGATTTTCTGCTGTCTCTGGCGACGACGTGTGTGTGTCGTGTCGTTGGGGCCATGAAGCGGGCGGTAAAATTTAAATGAAAAAAAAATGGTTGTCTGTAAAGTCGGTTTACGGATGATAATTTTATACGTGATAACGTCACGTAACGCTACAAACGCTACTATTGCATCATGCTTTTTCGTGTGCGCAACAGGCGTTCATCACTTTTTAAGACGTTATCACGTCAAATCCAGAAACTTAACAGCAAAAATATCCGCCACCACATTCTGTCTGCTTAATAAGTCTTGAGCTCATAAAATATTCCAATGTTCCATGTCGCTAAAATTCAGATCGTTCGTAAATAAGTCAAGTTTTTAACGTTCATGGCACGTACTAATAAATTCAAATCTTTTTTTCAGGCACTATCGCAATCCTAATGTGTCTGATGCCACGCACAATAGAAGGAGACTTTTTACAGACCTTAATTAAAATAGATCTTGCGAAATTGTTGAAATTGCGAAGCCGTGGTATGGCCTAGAGTGGTTCGACCTACCGCCTCTCATGTACAGGGTCGGGGGTTCGATTCCGGCTCGCACCTCTACGTTTACTTATGTGCGAAATTCAATTTGAATTAACCACTGAGCTTTTCGATGAAGGAAAAACATCGTGGGAAATCTGCACGCATCTGCGAAGTAATTCAAAGATATAAGCCCGCGTGGGGATTATAGCCCAAATCCTCTAGTGGTGAAAGGAGGCCCAGCAGTGGGACGAAAAAAGGCTATAGTAGTAGTTGCGAAAATATTTTTTGTACTAAAATAAACAATTTAATTGCATATCAGATGACCTTAACTAATAGACTTCGCGGGCTCTAACTTCGCGCCTGACTTTAATTCTGGTTGATACTCTACCTACACGGGCTTGATAGCGTTTGTAAGCAACTCCGCTGTTTTCGTGGCCTGAATGAGAGGCCTCACAATGCTTGTCACTACCTACCTATAGGTTATAGGTATATTATATTGCAACCATCTATACTCGTTTAAATTGTTTTTACGTCACCCATGGCCGTAAAGTGTGATTTTGTGCCCGCTACGCGGAGAGAAAATCTCACTTTCTGGCCAAGGCATGACGTAAAACTTTTGACAAACCACGGGCGGTAATTCGTAAAGCCCCAGATCGCATATTTATGGCCCTCACCTTCGGTTCGGGTCACAAACACCTGCGATCTGGGACATTAACTAATTCACCGCCCTAGGTCTGTAATGTACTATGACGCATTTAAACATTAAACACTTCAAAAATTATTTTTCAATTCCAAGGCGAAGTATTTTAGCTATATTTGAAGGAGATCATTTCAGATAATTTGAAATGATCGGTTCTTTTCTGATGGCATTTAAAAAAAATCTTTTTTAGTCTTTCAATTTGAACCCTTACCCATAAATCCTATTGACAAGGGTGAAATGAAAACAACATTCATTGGATAAATCTCCGTCCCATACAGTTTACATTCAATTTAAACAATTCTCCTATAACAACGACCTTAAACAGTTTAGTTAAACTATTTCCAATTAAATTCGACCCGGCGCCATGTTGACTATGAATAAACCCTTGTTGATATGTTGCCGGAATATAAATAACATCGACGTACAACCACCGTCCAACGTACTCTCTTTCATCGGAGAAAGAAATTAACTAAGACATTATTGTTAGAGGGTTAATTTATATTTAAAACCACTTTTTTCCACTACCAACGAGTAACGTATTGCAAAATATATTTGTAATGCAACCAAACTTCTTAAATAAAATTTGGTATGGAGGTATGGAAATAAAAGTAGATCCCTTTTTACTCCTTTTTACCTGGACGATTGAGCTTCGCTCAGGTGAAAATTGCTAAAAATGAGTTTTCTCAGATATTAGACCTAGGTAAATTGTTTTTTCGCACACATAAATATTGCAAAATTCGTCTCATCGCGAGTTCTATATAAATAAACATGGAGTTAGCTCGTTTAAATGATAAGATACTTGTACACTCACAATAAACGTGAAACTGTTTACTTAAGCCACTCCTGTGTCAAAATCTGTCGTGAAAATATCTTTTACGTCACACCAGGCCGAAAAGCGGGATTTACCGCCCTTGGGCGCTGCGAAAAATCCCTCTTCACGGCCAGGTGGTGACGTAAATTCGTATACTAACCACGGGCGGTCGTAAAGAAATCCTCAGACCCCTAGATTATAGCCCTCGCCTCCGGCTCGGGCCTCAATTACCCACGATCTGAGACTTTCTTTACTTGACCGCCCTAGGTGTGTAATGTACTATTACATCACCCTTGGCCGTAAAGTGGGATTTTCTGCCCGCTACGCGGAGAGAAAATCTCACTTGCCAAGGCAAGACGTAAAACTTTTGACAAACCACGGGCGGCAATTCGTAAAGCTCCAGATCGCATATTTATGGCCCTCACCTTCGGTTCGGGCCACAGAAACCTGCGATCTGGGTCATTTACGAATTCACCACCCTAGCTAGGTCTGTAATGTACTATAGTGGGACCCGACATGAGATTCTTTTTATCCCGGTAAATATTGTTCCCCGTGAACACGAAACATTTCATTCAGAAAGGGTTACCACGTTACAGTTTTGGGGTTCTGTCTGTTTTAATTTTTTTAGCGACTTAGATCGAAATCCTCAACCTCAACATAATAACGCAACAGCCTTATACTGGATGTGGCCTGTAACAGGAGGTTTTTTTTAACCATGATTCCACAGTCCGCAGTTTCCTTAGTTTCCTTGACCTGACCCTAATGCTCCCTAGTGCTTAAAATCGGAATTTAAACTTAAAACCCACAGTCAATGTACTACAAATTATTGAAAACAATCATGAATGTCAAATGTCAAATATTACGACTGGGCACGATATGTTTGCAATACATTGCGGGCTCGATTAATTTTGTTAGAAAACAATGGAAAAATATTTTGTAATTAGAATTATTCGAAACCATTTGGACTTAATTACTGACGGGTTAAAGGGTCTACATTCAAATGTATTGCTCCTATTACAGACCACACCGTATATACACGTAACGTTAATTTTCTCACACAAAGGTCAAACGGGTCTTCTAATTGACGTTAATGAAGAAAATTTCAGCTCGTTTACAATTTTCAGAATTTCTAATTAAGCAATTTTTGGCGAAAGTCGTTTTGACAAGAAAATGTGAAATGTCAACGTTGATTGTTAATATTGTTATTATAATTATGTGCGGGAGGTTAAAATTTTTGTAAAATATATGTGTTTTTTTCAATTGTGACTTTGTTCAGTTTTATAAATAACCTCCTTTTTAGTGGTCCGGCCAGTTTGGCAAAAAAAGAAATTCTTAAGCTAATAGGTTTGACCTACGGCCTCTCATGCAAAGGGTCGGCAGGAGGGAAGGAAATGAGTTATATTTCTGTGAATAAAATTCATCATAACCCACCATAAACCACATAAACAAAAGAAAGATTAAAAACAATACGTCATTTTAAATTGGAGCCCATATTTCAGAGCCCTTGTCTTGTCTAACGATAAAAATTCACCCGAGTCAGCATCAGCAAATTAATGAAAAAAAAACTTATCAAGCGCTGTATTCAAAGCGGGATAAAAATACCAACATGAATAAAGTGTAAAAGAGATGGATTTTCGGTTAAGTACGAAGTAAACTCTTGTTACGAGCACCGAATACGGCCGCGTTTTGCAATTTCAACCAACGAAAAAGACGGATATTTGTTTTTTTTTTTAATGTATGACCACGCATAATTTCGTCAATTCTGAACCGTTTTCGATGATTCTTTTTTTATTCAAAAGGTGGTACTTTCAAAGTGGCATTTTAATTTGGTTCAGTTCTGATGATGGGATCCATGAGAAAATGAGGGAACTCTTCTAAAATTAGGTGTATGATTTTGCCATCAATTTCAAGGACTAGTGATGTCAATCTTATAGTGAACTTCGCACCGACTTTACAGGCGCTGTCGGAGTTTGAAGTCGGTTTTATTTTTTTATTTAAAAAAATTGTTATACAAATAAAAATACAAATGGCTACTGGCCTCTCGACACAGAGCGTGTTGCTGTTTATGTCATGTCATGATTCTAAATGATTTGTGGGCGTAATAAGAGTCCTATTTCAGGTGAGGTCGGGGAAACTAAACGATGCGTCGTGTGAGCGTCAAATTTGGGGCGCGACAGGCAAAATAGGCAATTACACTGCACGAGCCTGTTTACTGGGATAACGCATTATGGATGTTATCACGTCTTTATTTTAGGACGTCACGGTATCAAATGTACTTTCGTGTATCCGTGTTATGTGTGTGCAAGGATTATATACTAATAATAATAATAATATCTTTATTTCAGGCTATTGCCCATAATTTGTTAGTTACAAACTTAATTACTAGTTTTAGTACAACTTAACCTATTATATTTGACGAACATCACGTTGAAAAGGCCGCAAAGCTATGAAGTTATACATGGTGGGTCAGAAAATATGGCAAATTAATTATTTGCCATATTTTCTGACCCACTATTGCAAATAATTAACCCACAGTATCGGCTTTCGATTCTAAGTATATTGTATAGGTCTTTAATTTTTTTTGAGTTGGTAAAAAAATATATATTTTGTATAGGATTCATGCGTCGCTCACACAACCAATCCCATATACAATAAAAAAAATTACTAACTCGAAAAAAAATACAGTCCTATACAATATACTTAGAATCGATAGCCGATACTGTGGGTTAATTATTTGGCATATTTTCTGACTCACCGTGTATATCTGTGAAGGATACGTGTGGAAATATTTGGTACCTAATTAAACAATACCTATTTAATGCCAAATTGAATCGTTGAAAATTAAAATTCATAAGAATTGTTATAAGACCTTTCCTGTTGGTGTAGAAAATTTAAAAATTATAATGAAATAAAACGAAGGACACATGTTAAAAAAACGTATCGGTTGAGCCTAATTTGTTTTTGAATATTTCATTTTTAGGTAAGTAGAGGATTGTGAAAATCGGCATTTAATTTAAACGATTTTTGTTTTTGGATTTAAGCCTACAACCGCGTTTTGGTCATTGATTTAAATTGTATATAATGTGTATTCAGTGATTGATATTAAACAAAAATGAAAATGGTTTTCAACCTACCGTAATTTTACTTTTACCGTAAACTTATCATCATCATGAAACCGACGGCATACAACCTTTTGATATACCCAGTGTCACCCTCACAATCAAGACGAATCTACTACTACTACAGCCTATTTGCGTCCCACTGCTGGGCACAGGCCTCCTCTCATCACGAGACGAATCTAACGACACCTAAAATCAATCAAGCCGTTTTAGGCTACAGCGCGTGTCAAAGAAAAACATACACTCATAGGCGTAAATAATATAGACCTGGTCTAACGTACACGTAATATGTCCCCACTTCCTCGGTGACCAATCCAAAGTTCTGTCACCGAGCGTGCGTTACAATAAGCGTTTTTTAAAAAACTTTTTTCGAAACTGTTTCGCAGTATCTAAAAACTCGTCCCGTTGTTGAAAAAGTGTGACCTAGCTTTAGTGTCACGATACAAGTTTAACTTTGGATTGGACACCAAGGAAGTGGGGACACATGACATGTATCTACGTTAGGCCGGGTCCATACGAAGTATTATTTATGTCTATGCATACACTCGAAAAACATAAATCTCCTTCTGGCGCAGTCGGGTAAAAACTAGTTCTCCTTATGTAATGCAGTTGTTACAATTCTGCTAATCGTTTGACCATGAGCTAGGCCCATCTACCGATTATTTCCGAAACCGATATGTGTTGTTATATGTACCGGTATATGTTAAATAGTAGTGTATTAGGGTAATATTAAATAGCGTCAGCAGTTTGGCAGATGTTATTGGAACGAAACATGTCACTTTTTATGATATAAATGAACTTAAAAAAACCGGCCAAGTGCGTGTCGGGCCACGCGCAAATTATAGGGTTCAGAAGTTGAGGATGTCCACAGTACCTTTCTTAGACTTATTAGCATCTAGCTAGCCTGTGGTATGACGTGCCCGCCCGACGCCCCTGCCGCTCGAGAAAAATCATCATTATAAGTTGGTCGACTATTACTCGTAAGTTTGTACAGCCTACTTCGCTCTGATAGTTTTCCTTTCAACTACGTTATATATGCCACAACCGTGATTTTTTTCAGCCATCCAAATACCACCATTTAGCTGGCAGGGGGGGGGACGACGACACGTGACTCTAACAAAAAATAGCACTTTAAAGCTTAATATTTCACAAACGCATCACTTAATCAAAAAATGGTTTTAACAAACCAACAATATTTTTTTAAGACCTATTTAACGATATGCCGCACCATGGGGTACGCAAGAAAAAAAAATTACATCCCCACTTTACGAGTAGGGGAGGTACCCTATAAAAAAATAAATTTCAAAATTTTATTGTACCACTTTGTCAGCGTAACTAATATGCATATTCATGCCAAATTACAGCTCTCTAGACCTAAGCATCTCCGAGCAATAGTGCGGACAGACGGACGGACGGACGGACATGGCGAAACTATAAGGGTTCCTCGTGGACTTCGGAACCCTAAAAAGAGGTGAATTCAGTTTTATTTTTGCAGAACTGACTTTTGAATTCTATTACCCCCCTTAACTACTACAGCCTATTTGCGTCCCACTGCTGGGCACAGGCCTCCTCTCATCACAAGAGGGTTTGGGCTATAATCCCCACGCGGGCCCAGTGCGGATTGGGGACTTCACACACATCTTTGAATTACTTCGCAGATGCGTGCAGGTTTCCTCACGATGTTGTCCTTCACCGAAAAGCTCATTGGTAAATTCAAATTGAATTTCGCACATAAGTAAACTTAGAGGTGCGAGCCGGAATCGAACCGCCGACCCTCTGCATGAGAGGCGGTAGGTCGAACCACTAGGCCACCACCACTTCCCCCCCTTTACCCCCCTTAAATCAACTGCATAATATACAAATGACGCTCGTTAAGCATGCCAATTTCAGTCTTGTTCAGGTGAATGCAATTAATTATTAACGAAGGCTTTCCCGGTACCAAAAATACTGTGAACCCATACATAGCAAGAATTTAATGTTTGATCAAGAGGCTATCGAAATTTTACAAATAAACTCGGAAAGCATGAAAAATGATATGTATTTGAAGGATGCATGGCCGTTCTAGTGGTTCGACTTACCGCCTCTCATACAGAGGGTCGGGGGTTCGATTCCGGATCGCACCTCTAAGTTTACTTATGTCCGAAATTCAATTTGAATTTACCTTTGAGCTTTTCGGTGAAGGACAACATCGTGAGGAAACCTGCACGCATCTGCGAAGTAATTCAAAGATGTGTGTGAAGTCCCCAATCCGCACTGGGCCCGCGTGGGGACTATAGCCCAAACCCTCTCGTTATGAGAGGAGGCCTGTGCCCAGCAGAGGGCCGTAAATATGTTGTTGTAGCAGTAGTAGTAGTATGGCCTTTCTATTGACTCTAACTTAATTGGAAACGTTTTATTTTCAAGATTATGTTTATAACTAGCCGTTGCCTGCGACTTCGTCCCGCGTAGACTTTAGAATCGCGTACCCGATGATACTATAACATAGATACTTACATAAATGGTTATAAAACAACGTTGAAAGAAATAGCAGCTGAAGCAGCAATGTGAGATGAAATTCCACCCCGGACGGTTCAATCTGTTTGAACTAATATTATTGTGAGGAATGTAAATGGAAAGAAGTGGTCTCTGCCTACCCCTATGGGAAAAAGGCGTGATATTATGTATGTATGTATGTATGTAAATGGGGAAAAATATTTTTCCCCACAAAAATACTATTTTATGATTTACTATTTTCTTTTGCTCATAGTACCTTATTCATGTGTTTTAAATATTTTATGTTTAAAATTGTATATATTATACAACAACAAACTGACTTACTGATCGTTCAACGCTTTAACAAAACTACGGGAAATTTGGCATGTAGGTTCCTTGGGGAGTGTACGGGAGCACTAAGAGAGGATTTCCCGAAATTCCAAAGGGAATGGAAAAAATGGGAGCTGCCCAGGGTCCTCATTCCAAACGCAAATGGATTTGATTGGGTTCCTATAGTCAAAGGGCTCAAAACGTCATAGCGATCAAATTGAACTTCAAAACATAGCTTATCTATGTTTTAATTTTTTGTATCCCAGGTTATACCGCAGTAGGCGGCTAGTCATCTACAATAAATTTTAATGGTGGGGGTCTGGTGCTATGTCCATCCGGGGTGGTACCACCGTCTTTCTCCGCTAACCTGCCGCCAAATAGCACTTCTTGCACTGTTGTATTCCGGTAGGGGGTTAAGACAGCCGGTGAAATTACTGGCATAGAGGCATTCCATCTTAGGCCTCAGGGTGGGCAACGCATACACACCCGCATGCTGCTGTATAGTTTTAAGAATATTTTTTATGCCTGAGGGCTAAGCATAAGGATTCTATAACATTGTACTGTAACACCTTTAACACCTATGTCTTGACAAAATAAATAAATTGATTGATTGATTGATTGATTGACACCTCCGACACGTTCAACGCATATTTGACGGCTATCTCAGCACGCACACATGCGCTGTGAGTGTTAGTGGTGCTTTTTAAATACTTTGAAGCGTTTTGAATTGTGGAGGTGCGGGACTTCTTATAGTAGATTATCTCTACCATACCTCTTTCCCTCTCGTACGCGTTGATGCACTCGCTGGTCTGGAACTGCGAGATGAGGGCGGTCTTGCCGACGCCCGGCGCGCCCACCATGGCCACCCGGTGCAGGGCGACCACGCGGCGCTCCGTCGGCTCCGGCGCCTGCGCAGGCGACGGCGCGAGCGAGCCCGAGCGCGAGCGCCGCCGGC
>OZ020285.1:1988619-2090709 GCA_963971205.1 Aethes cnicana
CAGGCGACGGCGCGAGCGAGCCCGAGCGCGAGCGCCGCCGGCGGAACGAGTCGCCGCGGTTCACTATGCCTGGAACAATTAAAGACATTTCAAAATTGTAGCAAGGCGTAATTCGAAAAATTTTAAATCACTCAAAGTCGCTTTCTCTGTCCCTATATCCCTATGTATGCTTAAATCTTTAAAACTACGCAACGGATTTTGATGTGGTTTTTTTAATAGATATGATGCTTCAAGAGGAAGGTTTTCGTATATAATTTTGTTATAGTTTAACGTTCAATTCCCGCGGGAACGCTATAACCGAATTCCACGCGGGCGATGTCGCGGGCAGAAGCTAGTAAAAATATAAAACCGACTTTAATCAAACTCTGACAGTCTGTGAAGTCGTTGTCAAGCTCACTATAAGATTGTCATAGCTTTGGGTCGGTTCACTTGACACCGACTTCACAGTCTGTCGGAGTTTGACTGAAGTAGGTTTTATTTTTTTATTTAAATCATTATTTCGGCTGCATTGTCCAAACATGGATACAACGGGGCGTAAATATCAATGTAGTCTTTGAAACTGATGCCAAAATCATACACGTGCTAACAAATTTTGAGATTGTTGAGGAATTCCCTCGTTTTTTCATGGATCTCATCATCAAAACTGAACCAAATCAAAATGAGATCACCTTGGAAGTAACACCTCTCGAATAAAAAAAGAAATATCGAAATCGGTTAACAACTGACGATATTATGCGTGGTCATACATAAAAAAATATATGTATACACGCGTCGAATTGAGAACCTCCTCCGTTTTTACGTCGGCTGAAAACCATTTCGGTATCTCAACTCTGCATCACATAATCTTGTGTAAAGATTGAGCGACGAGTGTATAATTGTAACTTTTTATTGTTCACGGAAATAAAGAGATTTGAAATTGAATTGTATCTCTATCTAAAGACGTCAATGAAAAAGTTAAAAATTTTTTCGTTCATTTCTTTTAGAGAATATCGTGTTTTAGTGTTATCTGTTGCGTGACGTCATCTCACTCAATTCACTCACTCTCGCTAAAGATAATAAGATTTATAAGCTACATATTACAACAAGTAGGTACCTAATAGCAGTGATTTCTTAAACAGAGGAAGTATTTAAGCATTTCTTTCGTAAAGGCAGCATTCGCTGGCTTGCTAAGCCTGTAGCTTAGCACGATTTATGAGTTTTTGTTCGTTATCGAGCGTCACACTCGCGTTTGTTCCTACTATTAACGTCAACTGTGATTATAACTTCGATGCTGAAATCAGTCTGAGGCTTGTTTCACACGTACCACAACCAAACGCCAAATACAACCACACCACCCACAACACGTGGTCGGGAGCATATTTTGTATTGAAAATTAAATAGTACAATTCACACGTACCATATTTTGCCGTCATGCGGTAGGTACGTGAGAATTGTACTATTAGGCGTTTAGAACGCTCTCTATAGTTTGAATGAATTACCTTTAAAATAAGCAAGAAGTTTTAAAAGCCGATAAGGATAGTCATAAGCCTGCCTCTTCTCCAACAGTATTTAGAGTATACATAACAAATCACAGCTTAAATCGAATTTTGGTTAAATAATTTCATTTATTATTTATCATGACTAGGTATGTGGAAAATAGTATTTTGAAAGGTTTAAAATTGTATTAGGTAAGTAAGGTAAAGAAACCTACTGTACCTATTTGGTTATATTTAACTTTTTATGTCAACCATAGATGTAAATAATATAGACCCGGTCTAACGTACACGTAATATGTCCCCACTTCCACGGTGTCCAATCCAAAGTTCTGTCACCGACCGTGCGTGAAAATAAGCGTTTTTAAAAAAACCTTTTTTCGAAACTGTTTCTCAGATCTAAAAACTCGTCTCGTTGTTGAAAAAATGTGACCCAGCTTTAGTGTCACGATATAAGTTTAACTTTGGATTGGACACCAATGAAGTGGGGAAACATGACATGTATCTACGTTAGGCCGGGTCCATACGAAGTATTATTTATGTCTATGATGTCAACAGATTTACGTCACTAGTTACAATTTCAGAATGAAACTAGGGGGTTTCTCAATGGCCGTCATCCAAGATGGACATTGACGTTTGTAGAGTCTCTCCAATTTTATTTTATTAATCATTTACACCGTACATTTGTTTACCTTTATTACCGAACAACTTGCAGGCCTGTGGCCCTTACTTTGATATTGGCGAAGTGTCCAAGACAAAAGCCATCAATTTATATAGAATAGAATAGAATGAAACTAAATTGCTCTTGAGTCCTCGTATAAACTCAAAAAATATAAACTATTATTACCTTAAGTATAGCAGAACACAACTTAGAAGGCGCGCGGGTTAAGCAATAACAGACTCTGCGTCAACGGCTTAAGTCCTTCGCCGCGCGCCTTCTAAGTTGTGTTCTGCTATACCTGAGGTAATATTAGTTTATTCCTTTTTTCCAGCTCCGCGGACGAAGCATTTTGTGACGTATAATTTGCGAGACAAGAGTCAATATCCCTCAGCTTGATCCGGCTGTAAAACACGGCTTGGGCTTTTAAGTGTTCTTTTTTTTTTTTTTTTTTTCATTTATCCCAGAGGGGAAAGGCAAAGGCCGTAGCCATGCAGCCATCGTCATATTTGGGAATGTTCTGATCAGTATTCAATAAGGCCGGAGCCACTTCTTTGGTAGATTTTTGTCATGTCCATGTTATTCAGGCTGAAGCCACTTCTGAGGTATATTTTCGTCAATTCAAATTTTTTTTTCAAGGCCGAGGCCAATTCTTACATATCCTTGTTGTTTTGTTTTTCAAATCCAGTATTTGTAATTCTCATAATTCTATATCACATGAGGCGACAAATTCATATAATGCCTTATAAGTGTCTGTATTCTTCAAAATTTCTTGAATATCGCGCGGGATGCGATCTCTCGTTTGGTAAATGTTCAACAAAGAGTTTGCCAATAGCAATCTTTGTATACTATGAGCCGAACAATCAAAAAATATGTGGTTGAGGGTCTGATCTTCTCCTGTATCACAATTTGAGCATATAGATGATGCAATTATGCGCATTCTATTCAGATGGGAATTGAAGCGGCAATGTCCAAGGCGCAGTCGAGTGATGGTGGTATAAAATTTTCTGCTATGATTTTCCTTCGACCTCGTAAACCATGGTTGGTTACCGATGGTGTCATTAATTTTGGCATACCAATAGCCCTTTTTTGTAAGAGTTATCTGCCAGTCGTTGAACCATTCTTGCTTCATTTGGACTTTGATTAGTGGCAAGAAATCTGAGTAGGGTATGGCAATATTCCTTGTGACAGTGACAGATGATATGGCATTGTTGAGGTTAGAATTCGTTATTGCTCTGGCTAGCGAATCTGCGCTTTCGTTACCCAATACACCAATGTGTGCTGGAACCCACATAAGAATGATGCTAACATTAGATGCAGTGCATAGCCTGAAGTACAATTGTTTGATTTTATAAATAATATAGTTGCAGCCAGAATCAAATCTATTATTTTGGAGAGAGAGAAGGCAACTCATGCTGTCAGTTAAGATAAGCCACTGCGTACAATCTGTAATATGCTCTTCAATATACTGGAGCGCAGCAAGAATGGCCAAGCACTCCGCAGAGAAAATGGTCATCTGTTCTGGAAGTTTGACGCCATGCCCAGTTTTCAGGTGAGGTATGTAAAAAGCCATTGAAACATTATTATCCTTCTTGGAACCATCTGTATAAATGTGTTTATAATGAGGATATGCATTCAGTTTTTCGTAAAATTCTTCCTTGATTTTTAGTTCAGGGTGAATCCTGATATCTATGTCGCAAAACCACTCATGGTAACTTCCTGTGTAGCATATCCAAGTATTATTAATTTTGTTTATAGCATTCTGCTGATTCAACTCTACAATATTTGAGAAATCATGAAGTAAATAGGGAGTTTTGGAAGATCCCGAAGGAGTGTAAATTCTATGATAAAAATCCAATTTTTTAAATAAAGGATGAGATGACATGGAAAGGAGTTTTAACAAAAACTTGTTCTTTAAATATTTAAACCTAATGTTTAAGGGGGGAATGTTGCATTCAACTTCTAAGGAGTTTATAGGTGAAGTTTTCATAGCTCCAGTAATACATCGCATATTGTGATTTTGCAACACTTCAAACTTGCGAACTAGTTTAGAATCAGACCCAAATGTTATAAAACCATATTCAAAATGACTTCTTACAATTGATTTGTAAAGCATTAATAAAATTTTGGGATCAATGCTTGATAAAGATTTGATGATGTTAAAAGCTTTTAAAGCTCTGCCCAACAGATAATCTACATAACTATTCCAAGAAAGATTTCTTGTAAAAATTACACCTAAGAATTTAACTTCACTGCTAACAGGTAAATTAACATTATTATATACAATATTTACAGCAGAATCAGATCCACCAAACACTACAACTTTAGATTTTTCAGGACTTATATCTAGATTTAAATAGCTAAAATAGTTATTTAGATTGAAAAGAGCACAGTTTATTACATGAGAAACTTGTTGTATATTAGATCCAGAGAAGTAAACTACTAAATCATCTGCAAATTGCAGATTACTAACTTTAGTGCCTAATATGCTATTTAGTTTATGTATATACAAAATGTATAACAATGGGGACAAGATGCCCCCCTGACATACACCTTTGTATGAAAAACGAGGTCCCACTATAGTATTATTTAATTTAACATAAACTTCCCGACCATGTAAAAAATTAAATATCCAATTTATTATTTTTCCAGGTATCCCAATAGAAAGAAGTTCACTAGCAAGCACATGATGGTTTATATTATTAAAAGCACCAACTATATCAAAAAAGACTCCTACAAAAACATTGTTATTGTTGAGTGAGTCAAAAATATCTAGCTGAAGATGTGCTATACTTTCTCTGCAGGATTTACCCCTACGAAAACCAAACTGATTAGAAGGAAGAAGACAGTTACTTTCAATGAAAAATTCAAGTCTTTGCTTAAGAAGCTGTTCAAATATTTTACCCATACAAGAAGTCAGAGCTATCGGGCGGTATGAATTTGCTTTTGTTTTATCCTTATTTGGTTTTAAAACAGGAATCAAACAATCCTTCTTTCATTCTAAAGGTATAACTGAGCTAGACCAAAGTAAATTATACACTTGTAAAATTGTAGCCTTAACTTTATCAGTTGTATTTTTTAACATTTTGTAAGGAATACCATCTAAACCAAAAGCTGTATCTCTACGGGATTTTACTGCATATTTAAATTCTTGTAAATTAAATGGTGAAGTTAAAAATATGTGACTATTTTCTAAATTATTGTATATATTGTTTAATGGGGCCTCTACAGTATCAGGGGTGTATTTTTTAAGAAACTCAAAAATCCAATTGGTATACAAATGTTTGTTAGGTACAGAACGTCCACTGAATCTCCTAACTATTCTCCATATTCGAGAAATGGGAGTGCAACGATTTAGTGATTCACATAAAGAAAGCCAACTAGAATTTCTTTCTTGTTTCAAAACAAGTTTTTTAAAAGCCTGTAATTTTTTAAATTTGAGAAAACTTTCCTCTGATAAAGCTTGTTTAAATTCTATAAAAGCTTTTTTACACTCTTCTACAGCCTTTGTACATTTGCTATTCCACCAAGGAAGAGGTAGGCGTTTTTTGTAAGAGTGATTTATTCTAGGTGGAACAGGATTAGAATATGTTGAGCGAGCCGGAACTGAGAGTTCCAGGGCCCTTTTTAACAGCTCTACTAATTCTAAATAGCTGGATAAAGGATCCTGTTCATTAATATGAAAAATTTGCAATAATTGTTCAACAATTAGACTATACTTTTCCCAGTCTACTAGACGAAAATTAAAATGAGAAGGAGAGGAAAAACATTCTGCATTCAAGGCATTTCTATTACTAATTTGAATTTTTGTGATTACAGGTAAATGATAGCTCCCTAATGGATCATCATAAACTGACCACTGACAGTTCAGCGCCAAAGAAGGAGAAACCATTGTTAGATCCAGAGCGTTTCTTTGCCATCTGTTGGAGCCAACAGTAGTCAGCTGACCATCATTTAACAATACCATAAAATTGTCATCAATAGATTCAATGATGTCACGACCACGCGCATCAATAGAGCTACAGCCCCAAGCCGTGTGTCGCGCATTAAAATCACCAGCAATCAGAAAAGGACCTGGGATGGTTTTAATTAAGTTATCAAACTTCGATTTAGTAAATGATGGATCACAATTTCCTGGACTATACAGTGAAACAAGAGAGAGTTCAGTACTACCGAGCTGTAATCGTACAGCTAAATTTTGAATAGAATCATCAAAGTAAGTATTTATTATAGAATATTGTAAACTACTATCAATTAAAATGGCGACGCCATTGTGACGACTGCCAGAATCTAATCTAATGATATTGTATCCTTTAATATTGAACTTAATGTGAGGTTTAAGCCAAGTTTCACATAACAAGGCTACATGTATGTCATTCTCTTTTAAAAACTGTGTTAATAGATATCTGTGGGCAGGCAGACTCTGTGCATTCCATTGGATTACATTAAGGTAATCCATAAAGAGATGGGAATTTAAATATTTGTTTTCTTTGTTTTATTGATCGTTTCCAAAAGAGTATCTTTAATGCTTTGTGTACAAATTGATAATTCGTTGCTTTTGTTTAGACTAATTAACTTCACTACTGACTCTACAACCATACTTAGAATTTGCTCAGAATTTAATAGTGAAGCAAGTAAGTCAGTGGGGTTTTGTCGTAAAGGAGGAAATGATTTCTCATTCAAGACGAAAGCGTAACTCTTGTTTTGAGCTTTTTCTTTGTTCAATTCTATTTTCTCTTTTTTTACAGGGCATTGGGCAGATATAGCTACATGATTACCCTTGCAATGACAGCAAGTGGCATCCTTCGAAGATGTTTTGCAGTCTTTATAGTTATGCGACTCACCACAAATGGAGCAGCGTTCTGAATTCTTACAAAATTTGGCTATGTGTCCATACCTCAAGCATTTCAGGCACTGCTTCACCGGCGGGATGTACGGGCGCAGCTCGAACCGCCAGCTGTTTAAGTCCACACTTTCTGGCAGGGTAGGGCATGAAAAAGTTATTGAAACTGTTTTTGTTGGTTCCATTATCATTTGTCCTCTGTCATTTTTTACTCTCCGCATAAATCGCCTTATACAAACGATGTTTTTTGTTGAGGTCAAG
The DNA here is from genome assembly GCA_963971205.1 of Aethes cnicana. Lineage (NCBI taxonomy): Eukaryota > Metazoa > Arthropoda > Insecta > Lepidoptera > Tortricidae > Aethes > Aethes cnicana. The sequence continues at coordinate 1,995,854 of OZ020285.1, forward strand.
GCCGCATAAATCTGCTCGTTGGACAATTCAGTGGGCACATGTGTGATGACACCAGTCACCTCGCTGGCCGCTGCCGGGATGGACGCCGCCAAACTGAAACCCTGAAGAAACTTTTTATTTGTTAATGCCGCATTTGCGAGGCCAGGCCGCTCAAACACAACACCTATTTTGTATTTATTAATGCGTTGTAGCTGCTTCACTCCTTTATTATAACGCTTCAGATTATTCGCTAGCGACATCATATCTCTATTTCCAATTGGTTTGTCAGGAATTGTACTCTCCATAAACACCACATACTCAAAATTACCCCCATCTTCAGGGTAAAATCGAACATAGTTAGCGATTTTAAATACCTCATATTTATTTTTTACCATCTCCAGAGATTTAACAGAGCCATAGTCCAAGCTACCATCATCAGACTCGGTACCCAGAACCTCAGCCTCAGCCTCAACATCCTTTTTTTTGCGCTTTTTCCCCATTCTTCTTTACTACTTCACTTTACTTTATCACTTCTGCTATTAGATGAACTTTTTACAACAAATATATACAAATTTATGAATAAATAGTGAGTTTTATTATTTCACTCTCAAAAAAGCCGCCTCTTCGTCAAACGTTCCCGCGCTTTTTTTTTCTTAAGTGTTCTTTACTTTATGGATTGGAAGGGATCGCATTGGATTATTTCCATTTTAAAAGAAAAGCCGCCTTGTAATGCGATTGAGTAGAAAATTTTAATTAATAAGTACCGAGTGCCTGAACGAAGCTTTAGTTCGGGTGAAAATAGCTAAAATGAGTTTTCACGTATATAAAACCTAGTTCGGTCGACTTATGTACACCCCTTTATTCAAAATTTAGCCATAGGTAGCTACCGTACTACCTATGGCATAGATTTTCTACTACCGTAGTAGATACTGCTAGTATAGTATTCACGCTGGCACATTGCCATTTAGGAACTTCACATATACTTATTTGAATTGTTTCACCGTAAATTCAATTCGTCGACATGAATTAAATTAGGTAAATATCTTAAAGATTTATATCAATATATATCAAGCTATATATTATCACTTCATGAAAGTATTCCATCAAGTATAGGCAATTCTCTTCTCACTCCTCCTCATCATCATCATCATCATCATCATTTCAGCCAAAAGACGTCCACTGCTGGACATAGGCCTCCCCTAAGGCTCGCCACTCAGACCGGTCCTGTGCTACTTGCTTCCACCGGTTTCCCGCGACCTTCACGAGGTCGTCGCTCCATCTTGTTGGAGGCCTACCGACAGCTCGTCTCCCGGTTCGCGGGCGCCACTCGAGAACTTTCCGGCCCCATCGGCCATCAGTCCTGCGAGCAATGTGCCCCGCCCACTGCCACTTAAGGCTCGCAATTCTTCGGGCTATGTCGGTGACCCTAGTTCTACTGCGGATATCCTCATTTCTGATTCTATCACGCAGAGAAACCCCGAGCATAGCCCTCTCCATTGCCCTCTGAGTGATTTTGAGCCTTCTTATGAGGCCCATCGTAAGCGCCCACGTCTCGGAACCATAAGTCATCACTGGCAACACACACTGGTCGAAGACTTTCGACTTGAGACACTGCGGTAATTTGGACGAAAAGACACTGCGAAGCTTCCCGAACGCTGCCCAGCCGAGTCGGATTCGACGATTGACCTCTTTCTCGAAGTTGGACCTACCTAACTGGACTGTTTGTCCCAGGTATACATAGTGGTCAACAAGTTCGAGCGCAGAGCCTCCGATTATTACGGGAGTTGGTACAACATGGACATTAGACATGATTTTCGTCTTGTCCATGTTCATTTTAAGACCAACTCGATCGGAAACTCTGCTGAGGTCAGCGAGCATAGTACTGAGGTCTTCCATGGTCTCAGCCATGACTACAATATCGTCGGCAAACCGAAGGTGAGAGATGTACTCGCCATTAACATTGATGCCTCGACCATTCCAGTCCAGCACCTTAAAAGCATCTTCCAATGCAGCGGTGAACAGCTTCGGAGAGATCACGTCTCCTTGTCTGACTCCCCGCTGCAGTGGAATAGGCTTCGTGGGCTGGTCCTGTAGTCGGACGGACATGGTGGCGTTTTCGTACAAACACTTCAACACTTCGATGTACCGGTAGTCAACTTGGCACCTCTGGAGAGACTGCAGCACAGCCCAAGTCTCGATCGAATCGAAGGCTTTCTCGTAGTCCACAAATGCAAGGCAAAGGGGGAGGTTATACTCTTCAGTCTTCTGTATAACCTGCCGCAACGCATGTATGTGGTCTACGGTACTATAGCCCTTTCGGAAACCGGCTTGTTCGGGAGGCTGGAATTCGTCAAACCTGCGCGCGAGACGGTTCGTAATGACTCTCGAAAACAGCTTGTAGACATGACTCAGAAGTGAGATGGGTCTATAATTCTTCAGCAAGGTGTTATCACCTTTTTTGAAGAAGAGCACCACCACACTTCTGTTCCATGCTCGCGGCGTTCTCCCTTCATGGATGACGGAATTAAACAGCGTCTGAAGGGCCTTAAGGACTGGTTTACCACCCGCCTTCAGGAGTTCAGCTGTAATTCCGTCATCACCGGGGGCTTTGCCGTTCTTAAGCTGTTTGAGAGCCATACTAATCTCGTACAGGCTGGCGTCCGGGATATCTTCGGTATAGTGTCGGGTTAATCTAGCTCTAGGGTCTTTAGCTGGATCAGCGACGGGTGTTCGGGTTGTCGTGTAAAGCTGCCCATAGAACTTCTCGACTTCTCCCAACAGCTCGGGTTTGGATGAAACGATCCTGCCTTCTTCGGTCTTCAGCTTTGTCAATTGACTTTGGCCAATAGACAAATCTTTGGCAAATACCTTCGAACCTCTGTTACGCTCAATAGCCTTTTCAATACTGTTGGTATTGAATCGGCGTACATCACGCTTCAGAGATTTCGAGATCTGCCCATTGAGCTGCCGATATTGACAAGCGTCACTTGCAGACTGCAGAATCATTTCACGTCTCACCTCCATGAGCTTTAGGGTTGAGTCTGAGATTTTCTTGGTTCTTGTACGGCGGGTCTTGAAGAACTTGGACCCCACCGTATGAACAGCTTCTACAAACCCGTCGTTGTAATCGTCCACGTCACTATCTAGGCATTCGAACCGGTTTTGAAGTTCGAGCTGAAAGCTCTCGGGGTTTTGGAGCTGGGCCGATGCCGGGCGGAGCGTAGACTTTATCAGTCGTGTTCTCTCAAGCTTAAATTGAATATTCAGTGTGCCTCGTACCAAACGGTGATCGCTCCCAGTTTTAATTGCATTGATCACAGAGACATCACTGAATATTTGCTTCTTCGTCGACATGATAAAGTCAATCTCATTCCTCGTTGCACCGTCAGGGCTCATCCAGGTCCACTTCCTGTGCTCACGTTTCTTGAAGAAGGAGTTCATCATATAGAGTCCCTCCTTCTCCATAAAACCGGCCAGTAGGTGGCCCCTGTGATTTCTGCCCCCTACTCCAAATTGCCCCACTCTCAGCTCATCACCGTCTCGTTTGCCCAGTTTAGCGTTGAAGTCCCCCATAACAACTGTGAAGTGAGTTTTGGAGCTATGCATGGCTCTGGAGATATCCTCATACATAGCCTCCACCTCATCGTCGGAGTGCGTCGAGGTCGGAGCGTATACCTGTATAACCTTCAACGAATATCGTTGGGTTATTCTGAGTACAAGGCACGCTACCCTGGTCGACACACTCTCGATCTTCACCACGTTGTTTGCGAGGGACTTGTGGACGATAAACCCGACACCGCCCTGGGACTGTTGGTCGCCCTCCCGGAAATAGAACAGGTTACCGGACTTCAGGGTTATCATGTCCTCCCCCTCTCTACGGACTTATGATAACCCTACGATTCCCCAACGTAACCTGCTCAATTCTTCCTCCAGTTCTAGTATCCTTTCGTCAGTCCGCAGCGTACGGCAGTTGTAGGTTGCCAGGGCCAGGGGTCGTCGATTTTGGTAGCCGGGTTTCTGCCGGGGATTAACTCTAGCACCCCCTGCCCCGCCGTTACCATGGCCGCTACCGGAGCCAGGAATAGCGGGGCCGCCGGGGACTGGGGGTCTGTGTTTCGTTTGTGGCCTCATGTGTCCAATTTTATCCCTTGGGGGGGATTGCCATAGTCGCCACGCTTGGCAGGCGGGTTGGCGACCGCAGTTAGGTTTGCGTAGTACGCGGAGGACGCTGCTGCCCGTCCTCCGGTTTATCCCTTATTCGCCTCTTACGAAACCCACGGGAGGAGATGGGGTGGTGCAATTCTGACCCGGCACCTCACTCCTCCTATTCGAAAACTATTCCTATTCCCCGTTTAGAGGGAGCAAAATGCGATTTTGCTTCCTCTCCATATCTGCCCCGCAAACAGGGAGCAAAGTAATATTTTGCTCTCTAAGGAGCAAAGTACGATTTTGTTCCCTGTTGCTACTGGTTTTCTCATAGGAGGAGTGAAAAACAGAGTGTGCAACACGGTAGCAAAATTATATAAACCTTGGGTGACATAGCTTGAATCCCTCGCTAGCTCAAGATTCCTCGTTAGAATCCGTCGCTCCGCTCTGGATTCAATCCGTCTATATATGCTATTTTGTTCCCTAGTCACACAATCTACTATTTTCTTGCTTCGGCGTCTTACTCACTTTTATGGCATGGATTAGGCGAAACAACGACTTATCGGGCAAGTAATAAATGCGAAACTACGAGTCCCTCCGCTGTTTATCTGCGCTATTTTCCTTCTGATGGAGAATTTTGTATTAATCTGCATTTGATTTTTACTAAAAATTTAGCGGTGTATTTTCATCAAATCAACATATCCACTGGGCGCCATTTGCTAGATATGCCTCCCTGAACGATCCACGCAGTGGTCTTAATAATAGTTAGTTACATGTGACAATTTAGATTTCTCAGAGCCCGTAGTCTACTGTTACTTACGTCTGAAGAGTGTAATGAATGATTTTTTATTTTTTTCATTTAATGAAACATTTCATTGAAATACAATCTAGTCTTAAGACTAATAAGTATTTTAAGTCTGACATAAACTGCTAATAAAATGTAAACTAAGAATGTGTCTATATTAACACTTTTCTTACTGTCTCTATTAAGGCGAAGTCACTTTGTTATTGCGTTAAATATAATAATAATTCACTCACTGCAGCACTTAATTAATACTACACTGAACTAACTCGAAAGGTTATCCTATTCAGTCTCCTTTCTATGTCCGTGTTATAATGAATGAATGAATGATTTGATTTATTTATTCACGAGAACTAGGTAAATAGTAATTCTTTTATTTTTAAACACAAACTAAAATACTTACAATAAAAAGAAAACTAAAAACTATAACTAAAAATAACTTATAAATAAAAAAAATGGCACAGATCAGTGTCGCTCGGCAAGGTTCCCAAAAGGCTGGCAACATTGCCGCGCTGGATGGCAATGCTAATTTGCTGAGCGAAGTAGTGGCCAGCCCTTTGGTCACCAGAAGCCTTAATAGAGATATTTACAATGATACAAGCATCAGTTTAGCATGTTGCTACATTATGTTCTACCGGGGCAGGCGTGTGATTCTTTATTTTTCTTAACAAACGTCTAAAAAACGTCTTATTAAAGTACACTAATGCTTTTTTATAGTTTTATTCAACGCATTAAGATCTCGTAGACGGTGAACAATGAAATTCAGCGCGCAGGCACGAACAGCTCTGATGTTTATAAACAATACAATAAAGGTATACCACAAATCGCGGAGCTAAATCTAGGAGTAAACGGAGTCTAGACGTGATTTGTGAGGCCTGCCGTCAAACGGCGCCAATGCTTTGAGATTTTTCAGAACGCCGAGCGGTTCTGTAAATCTTGAGAGTCTTGTACTATTCCCATTCTCTAGGTATATTATATGCGTCCCACTGCTGGGCACAGGGCTCCTCTCATCACGAGAGGGTTTGGGCTATAGTCCCCACGCGGACCCAGTGCGGATTGGAGACTTCGCACACATCTTTGACTTACTTCGCAGATGCGTGCAGGTTTCCTCACGATGTTTTCCTTCACCGAAAAGCTCAGGAGAAAATTCAAATTAAATTTCGCACGTAAGTAAACTTAGAGGTGCGAGCCGGAATCGAGCCCCCGACCCTCTGCACGAGAGACGGTAGGTCGAACCACTAGGCCACCACGGCTTATATATAAGCTGCTAACAAATTAGTCACGGATATTTTTACAGCTGATAGTACTCGGCTTTCGAAGTACATTTAAGTATGAAACATCATTGGTTTTGTTATGTTTTTGTGGAGAAAAATGGGAAACAAATTTGCTACGTTAAAACACCCTGTTTAAGAACCTGCCGTTTTCCCGCCGATTTTTTCCCCCCCCTTAATTATAGTTAAAAGTTAATTGTTTTAATGTAATTTATTATCTCTTAAAATATCCTTGACTAATTAGTTAGCACCTTGTATATCTACTACGTACTAATATTCTGCTTTGAATCCCCTCCCTGCGAATATATTCCCCAGTTTCTATCATCTTGGTGTAGGTAGGTATTCAAGTCAAGTGTGATCTTCGGACTAAGCGTGTTCGTTCCATCTTAGACCCTATCAGCTATCAGTTCAGCCCTATCAGAACAACATACAAAATGTACGATAAAACACGTATATAGTGAGTCCAGATCAAGCGAAAGTGCCTCGTTGTTTAAGTTGAGAATGTCTTATAAATGGCGTGTATTAAGTGCCCAGATGTTGCCACTTGCTGAAAAAATAATAAGTACTATTATAGGTACATAGGTTCCTAAAACAATGGAAACAGATGAATAATATACTCATATTGTGAGCCGAGTGAACTAATTATAAATCATAAAGTGTCTCAATTAATGAGTGCAGTACACGCTAACGTTTAATGAAATGGAAGTCGATTTAGCGCTCTCGAGTTATCCGGTGCATGTGCACTTAATAATGCCGGCAGCTATTAACTAAAGCGGGGCTAATTCATTATGAAACAGTCGGGTGCAGGGTTTACAATGCAAGTTTAGTACAAATATACTCGTAGGCTAGTAGTGGCCATGTTTGTAAAAGACTTGATTAAAAGCAAAGCCGTGTACCATCGCAGCACTTAAATGCATTATTGACATTAAATGCATCATTGCATTGTTGACGGCCGGATTGGTCCAGTTGGTAGTGACCCTGCCTTCTGTTCCGACGGTCGCGGGTACGAGTCCCGCTCGGGGCAAACTTTGTGTGATGAACACGAATGTTTGTACCTACTCGAGTCATGGATGTTAGTATTTATATATGTATGTATTTCTCTATATAAGTATTTATATCGTTGTCTAGCATCCATAGTACAAGCTTTGCTTAGTTTGGGGCTAGGTCAAAATGTGTGAAATGTCCCAAAATTTATTTTCATTTATTTTATTATATTTTTGAGTAGTACCAGGACAAACAATATCTTACTATGTAAGTATACGTTAGATACTACCTATTTGGCACTGGTAAAAATAGAATGCATATATAGTATAAAATCAAAGTAAGTGTTGATTACCCATGTGTTAATTATAACTCATAACATTTATTTTTACAGACACTACAACATAAAATAAGCACAAGAAAAATGAAAAATATAAAATTGGACAATAAATAAAACGATTTAACAACAAACAATGACAAACTAAACACAGTTAAAACGATAGATAGACGTAACATTTTTTTTTTCGTGTAACAATAATACTTTACGCTGTAGTGTGATGTGAAAAAAGAACGCAGCTCAGCATGTGTTGTAGCTAGACCCACAGCGCTGGTTTTCAGCTGTATTATACATGGTGGGTCAGAAAATATAGCAAATAATTAACCCACAGTATCGGCTATCGATTCTAAGTATATTGTATAGGTCTTTAATTTTTTTAGAGTTGGTAAAAAAAATTATTTTGTATAGGATTCAGGCGTCGCTCACACAACCAATCCCATATACAATTATTTTTTTACCAACTCGAAAAAAATTAAAGACCTATACAATATACTTAGAATCGATAGCCGATACGGTGGGTTAATTATTTGCCATATTTTCTGACCCACCGTGTATATATGTATATTCATGTAACTCATGAGTTTTTGAAATAAATGAAATGAATTAACAATGGGACTGCCCAACACTGATAATACTTACTTTAAAGCTGTACAGCATACTAATTTCCATTTTAAAACTAGCGCAACAAGTTAGCTTATCCAACCTCAATCACGCACATAATTAGCGAAAACTCTTCATAATTCTACATAAACAACCCAAATGATTAAACTCACACTAAAAGGTCGTACGTATTCCTAATTAGTACGTAAATACGTCGTTTTTGAACTGCGCTCCCAAACTTCACATCGTGTGGCTTCCCTACAACGAACGACCCCGGATTCGACCCGAATGTAAACACGAACAAGGGCTAAAAACAAATGTTGGTTATAAACAGGTCGATTGACGTCACCGCAGCGGGAGCTCAAGTGCAGCATGCAAGCTTAGGGCTGAGTCATTGCGCAGATTTAGGAACTCCGTCACGAGACGTTAAACAGCAGAATTAGATCGAAGTGGCTATGAAAATTAATTTTGCGAAAGGTCTTCGTGTTTTAGGTTCACCTGTATGACGTCTGGCAGATGAATCCGTAAATCTACGAAGGATAACTGGTTGACCATCAACTATTTTGATATCAATAAATTAATAATTGTCCGGGCCATTTCGATGATAATTCATTATCACCAAATGAAATGAGCGAGCCAAATGAGCGACAATGACGAGGGAGATTCAAATAAGTAAGTAAAGAAAAAAACGGTTCATCGTCATTACTACTTATATTATGTGGAAAGGGCAGAACATTTTCTTATACCTTTTATTAAATACTTAGCCTCAGTTGCCACGTATTTTTCAGAAAATAATTGTAACGAAAACGAATGTGTAAGGAAGTAAATAAATCATAACCGTAGTAACTAAGCATATCATACCATTTAACTAATGTCCGTTTCTGTTTTAAAACACATTGATTACATAAAATAGATCCAAGCTATCCTTTACGTAAGCGATTACAGAACTTTGTGCACTATAATGGTGTACAAAATTAGGTCAGGTTACTTTTCCTGACGCTAAAATTTCGCTTGTTCGTTCGTACAGTGAAACTTTATAATTGCAAACAGCGAGCGACACTTCGTTTATTATTTACCAGGAACTAGGTACAAAATGTTTTGTGGATTTTGGAACATGAAACTTAGTGGTAGAGCGAGATGAAAGGACACACGGCTGAGTTACTAATGAAACTGGAATTCGAATAATAGAACTTTTATGGAGGACAGCGTAGAAACAATGCTACACTTAATAAGAAACCGCTTTCAAACTCCGACAGACTGAGAAGTTAGGCTGTTTTACTGTTGCTGTTTACTGATAATAGTTAACTGACATTCAGGCTGTTTTCACACATCCGCCGCGGATCGAAAATAGCGGTACCGCTGAACATTTGCGATCGTTTGTCCATTATACACATCCTTGACGCCATTCACATCTCCGCGTTCAAACCGCTATGTCAGTTCCGCGGCGGACATGTGAACGGCGTCAAAGATGTGTATAATGGACAAACGATGGCAAATGTTCAGCGGTACCGCTGTTTCAAATTCACGGCGGAGGTGTGAAAACAGCCTGAATGTCAGTTCACTATTATCAGTACTTTGGGCCGGTTCACTTGACATCATCTTCGCCAGTCTGTCGGAGTTTGAAGGGGTTTTTTTTTCCGCTGCAGTGTCCAAACATTACTATAGAAGGACATAAGTATCTCTGTAGTCTTCTAAATTGTCACCAAAATCATCTACCTGCTAGCAAATTAGGAGTTCCCTCATTTTCTCATGGATCCTCACGGATCATCAGAACTGAACCAAAATAATATGGGACCAACTTGAAAGTACCACCTTTCGAATAAAAACTGAATCATCGAAATCGGTTCAAGTGTACTATTTATTTTCTGTGAACTTACTTAAAAAAAAGATTCTGACGAATTGAGAACCTCCTCCTTTTTTTTGAAGTCGGTTAAAACACACACAAAGAGTAGTTAGTACTTTATTCATGCATCTCAGCGCACTCAAGGGTTACGCCCTTAATTTATGAGAGTAGTGTACCTACCTAAAAATGTTCGCATTTGGATGAAATTAACATTCTAGAACAAAAGAACACGTCTGACGTAGATTCACACCAAGAGTAATGTAATCCAAAAAATAAAGCACTGATTTGGAATTTCATTTCGGAACATCGAAAACATTGAAAGCCAATAACGTAGGTAAGCAAAAGGAAACGTAACGTCGTTCCGCGAAGTTCGAAGATTACGGACGGAGTTTTGGCAATAACTCATCGAGAATCATCCAAAAAAATAACGAAAGATTCAAGAATAAAGATCGAAAGTTCGTGAATTTTTAACAGACTTTACTGTGATGATTTTAACTTTGATTTACATGAAAGTTTATAATATTAGACTTTTCTTTTTGGATTTGTGTTGTCACGGGATGCAATATTCCTGTGTATAATTACTTATGTAGTGTACAAGACTACAATATGAATCATATTAACTTATCCTGGTTTTGTCTACCATTCTCAATCCGTACAAAAAGCAAGGCTTTAGTCGGCTTTACCCACTGTGCGAGGCAAAAGGCAATAAAATTCTAGGGTAATCTGGCTTTCAGTCTTTTCTATGTGTTCAGGTATTTGGAGAAGATTATCAGAAATAAAATCAGCGAGATTACCATTTATTTTTTAAACTAATTTTACTGCCTGTTCTTCAGTAAAGTTACTGTATGTATACAAAGAGATTAAGGTAACAGCACCGAGTCGTGAACAAGGCTCCAATGATGGACGCTCGAACTCTCATGCCTATTACCTCTTCACGCTTAAACCGCTATCGCTAGACCGATTTAGACGAAATTAGGTATGGACATAGTTGGAGTACCGGTGAAGGATGGTAGACTACTTTTTTCGTGTTCCCGCGGGAACGCATTAACTGCAGTGGCGTTCCAAACGAAATACCGCTGCTGAATTTCCCGCGGGTGAAGTCGCGGGCAGAAGCTAGGAAATAACACATTGGATTTGATATTTAATAACAGGATGGCCTGTCCATGACTGGACGTACATAAGTGTGTCCTTGTCCTCTAAATCAACCACAGTCCACATAATTTGTCGAGCAGAAAAAAGAAGACTAAGCGAAGAGGCTAGTTTAAAAGTAAAACTGGAACATTATGAAGCAACACATATAACTCACGAGTAGGTTTCCGAATCCGACCCCTGCATTATAAGATTAAACATACCCCAAAAAGGTTTCCCAGTGATTACGTCGAAATATTAAATTTTTTGTATGGCAACATCTGGCTTCCATGGAATACGATTTTTGGTGTCATTATAATAATGAAAAATATTCAATGTTGGTGTAAGTATGTCTTTTTGTTCTCAACTGCACTTGATGCTCTAGTGTTTTCTTCGGAAAAGTGCTTGGTTATTGTGCTGTGCGTTTGTTTATTTCACCTTTTATTTCATCATCATCATCGTAAAATCTCCCCCAAGGCTCGCCATTCCGACAGATCCTACTACTCGCTTCCACCGGTTTCCTGCGAACTTCACGAGGTCGTCGCTCCATCTTGTTGGAGGCCTATCGACAGCTTGTCACCCGGCCACTCGAGAAATTTCTGGCCCCATCGGCCATCAGTCCTGCGAGCAATGTGCCCCGCCCACTGCCACTTAAAATTCGCAATTCTTCGGGCTATGTCACCCAAGCATTCTACTGCGGATATACTCATTCCTGACTTAATCACGCGGAGAAACGCCGAGCATAGCCCTCTCCATTGCCCTCTGAGAGTGACTTCTTATGAACTTTCTTTATAATAAATAAAATATAAACATTCTCATGGAGGCTCATCGTAAGCGCCCACGTCTCGGAACCATAAGTCATCACTGGCAACACACACTGGTCAAAGACTTTTGACTTTAAACACTTCGTTAATTTGGACGAAACTGCGAAGCTTCCCGAACGCTGCCCAGCCGAGTCAGATTTGACGAGTGACCTCTTTCTCAAAGTTGGATCTACCTATCTGGACTAAGTACTTGTTCCAGGTATACAATGCCGGTAATAATCGGAGGATCTGCGTTCGAACACTTGTCGATACACAGGGCGAGACATGATTGTCGTCTTGTCTATGTTCATTTTAAGACCAACTCGATCAGAAACTCTGCTGAGGTCAGCGAGCATAGTACAGAGGTCCAATTAATATCAATAGTTAATTATATAAGAAATAATTCCCAATGCGGTTTAAATCAGCACGCCACAGTTAGTAGCTGTACGCTAGATATAATATCGTAGATAGGGGCTTTGTGCTCGGCCGGATTGGAAACGGGGACGGCAAACAGCCGGGCCGTCGGAAGCGCGCTGTCAGCGCCGCCGAGCCATGACGTGCTAGCGTTTTTGACGATAAACGTTTTTAAAATCACAGCAAGCAAGTCAGAAAATCAAAAAGTTACAATTAATATAAAGACATGTAACTTTTTAATGTATATGTATATTTATGTATATGTTTTTTGTTGTGTATTGCTTTGTTGTTTACTCAAAGGTTTAACTGGTAGAGAATGCCTTATGACATTAAGTTCACCTTGTATATAAGTTTTTACTAATTGGCAATAAAGTTTAAATAAACAAATGTCACATTTTTTCACGAATGACTATAATTATTAGAAACATAATTTTAGTGTCATTATAAGTAGCTATATATACCTGGTTAGCTCGGGGTTATGGATTTTAGTTAGTATCACACGCGGACGGGGTCGCGGAAATCGACGTTTCACGTTAAAACCAATGGCCGTGTGCACTGACACAGCTCCATCCATTTTTTATGTCATCGATGATTCCGTTACGCGACGGTTAGTGGGTTGGATGGTGATAGTCGTCCAGACGGACCCTGTGTCATCAGATCACACCCGCGACAAGCCATAGTGGAACCGAATCTGCACACTAATAAAAGATAGTGTCCAAATACGTGCGCGTGTCTGCGTGGCCGGTACGAGCACGCATGACTGAGTAAAAGTGCCCCTATGTAATAATAATTTTATTGTAAACAAGAGAAAGTACATGGCGTGCTTAAAACTAGATCTTAATGTAGTTAGAGTAGACATAGACATGCATTTAATATTAATGTACTCTAGCACCTAAACTAGGCCGAGCCTGTGTCTTAGAGGCTAGATTCCTTCCAGTGACATTTTATACATGGTTTGTATTGCACTAAGTAGTTGAACTTAAGAAACTTTATGTGGCCAATTTGCTGAATAAATGATTGAATTTTGAATAGGGATGACAACTTTTTATTCCTTAGTATATTAGGAAGATTATTGAAAAGTATTGGACACGTATTTTTTCTTTTTTCACGTAATCGAACTTATACGGATATATTGAGTTGAAATGTTGCGTGACGTCACGGTTAGGTACGATTTATACCTAACGGTGACGTAGTTAACCCCCACACTCCAACTTTAATGCGTTTTAACTTAGTCATTCTTTGTTAATTTGATAAGTACGTGTCCAATATTTTTTTATTACCTGACTGATGGACTAATTAGAATTTCGATTTCTTCTCCCTGTCGTCATCCCTATTGAACTGCACGTTCCCGCGCATATTCGCCGCGGGCGGGGTAAGGTAACCTGTCGTTGGTGCGGGGGGGTACGTGTCACTACTGGTACGTAGTATGTACCCTATCTGCCAAGACGAGCCTCAGATATACTGTGTTGGCAATAACTTTGTTCAGTTGTTTTATAGGTGTATTTCATTTACTTTCTCTCATAACTTGGACCTCGTTTTCTAGGCCTGCCTAGTAAGAAGCCTACTTATACTGCTCGCCGGAAACGACCACCTTTGATCCAGGGACGGCGACGGGTGTCCCGTGATATCGGACTGTTTCGCAAAGCTAGCATTAAGGTTGTTTGTTGTAGCAATTTAATGAATTTTAAACAACAAGTGTTTATTAATAATGTTTGCCTTTGTTTGTGAAATTAATTGTCCAGAGCTTTGGTTGAATACTGTTATGGTGCTTTATGTATAACTTTGTATAAATTATCGTTGTACCTACCTAATTGTCTTACATTTCACATTGGACATTTGATCAGTTTTTTTTTATTGCAAGACATATAGGCTTGTTTTTATTCGAAAAAACATTATGAAGCGCCTGTATAGCTGGTAAATTGACGTTAAATAAAGGCTCGTTCCTGGTAATTGCATTTGAAAAAGCTTTTAATATAATTAATAATGCCTTTTTGGAGCCGGCGTTTAATTAAACTTTTAAAAAACCCAAATAGACTGTCGACTTTTAAAGTAAATTTCTAAAAGTGGCTTCGGGTTTTTTAATCAATACGTAATAATGAGATAACATTTTAGCAGACTTTAGTAGAGTCCATTACTGCCTAAAATTCGACTTAATATGATAAGATAAAGTGGGAGCAAATAAATAATCTTAGCTCATACTTTAAATATCTACTTAATAAATATACTTTAAACGCCCTAATCTTGTATATTTATTTATTTATTTGATCTCAGAAACAGCTCTAACGATTTGGACTAAATTCACAAAGGGGGAGTTCATGAGGGCGACAAATCGATCGATTAATATACTATTACTTTATCATATCAGCCGATTATTATCAGACGTCCATATTACTTATTGGAATATCTTTAATGGGAAAACTCAATTTAGCTATTTTCACCCGAACACTTTTCTACTAAATACCTGTCTGTGTTAAAAATATTAAGGTAGAGTTTATTACGACAAGGTGGAATTTTCTACATAATGATTAAATTTCGTAAGCGTTGAGAATAATTGTCAATTTCCGAGGCCACATTGTACTCGCGGAATTTGTTGGTGCGTAAATGTAATCGAAAATAAATATTGTAGCAACGACGCTGGTACCGTAATTTATTTCAAACTAGCTTCTAGCCGCGATTTCGTCGGCGTGGAATTTCGGTTATAGAGTTACCGCGGGAACTATGCGTTTTTCCGTACTAAAAAGTAGCCTATGTCCCTAAGACTCGGAGTATCGGAGAACGAAATTTGACGAATTTGATTTGAAGAGTGACCAGAAAGACAGACAGAATTACTTTCACATTTAATAAATGTGAGTATGGAGTTTCGGTGGGATACACTTCCCATTAAAAACTGTATATTAATTCACACACTTGTGGAAGACACACATGAAGACACACTAACATCTATAAATAAACTCACGCCTGTATCCTGTTTTGCAATGCATTTATAATATAGGTACTTAAGATATGGATAAAATGGATGATGTTCATTGAAATAGTTTTGTTTTCTACATCACATACTGTTCTAGAACTGCCCACTGCCGCATTGGCGAGCAACTTCGTGTTAAATGGGAAAAATGCAGCTCCTGCCTTGATTCAGTATTCATCGTACGATACTACTATACAGCTTCAGTTCATCCAGGTACAGCTTTCAGCAAATAAAAGTGCATTTTATTTGCTCGAAGTCGAAAATCTCGCAATAGTTTTTTAAACGAGTAAAGCTGTTTTCCGCCGCGGATTTGAAACAGCGGTACCGCTGAACATTTGCGATCGTTTGTCCATTATACACATCTTTGACGCCATTCACATGTCCGCCGCGGAACTGACATAGCGGTTTGAACGCGGAGATGTGAACGGCGTTAAGGCCCTTCCCTGACCCAGCATCGTCAAATTGCTCATTTAAGATCATATTTTTCTAAGAAATGTTAAAAGTTAAAAATATGAAAAAAACATATGTTATATTTGATTATATCATCCTTACATTTCACAGCTTTCGATACACATTTCACGAAACTTCGCTCGATACAATTTAATTCCAAAGTAACCTCTAACTCGGACCGCTAATCCAACTTTACTCCAGTTTATTATATCAAACAGTGTAAAACTAATTATAACACAAAAAATATCCATATTATATGCATACATCGACAGCTTTATAAATGCCATTTTTTTAGACGGTATTTTTATAGAAATTAAAACGCGTTAAAAACTAACTAAATCGGGCGTTCTGTGCGTAGCGCTTTCTCTTTCACTCGTCCCACGAGTGACAGTGACGGCTGAGCTGGGTCTATGAACGGCCTTAAGGATGTGTATAATGGACAAACGATCGCAAATGTTCAGCGGTACCGCTTTTTCCAATCCGCGGCGGAGATGTGAAAACAGCCTTAAAACTGGTTTAGTAATAATTCCTATAAATAAAAATGTTTCTTGGCAATTCGTACATGTAAATAAAGCCGTTAGACCGTCTACCGACTCTATTTACATGTATTTTTAAGCCGTCTAAGTTAGACGGCTTAAAAATGTTGAGAATACTATGCACATTTCTAAGTTTTTCAATTCGACTGCAAACTCATATACATAGGTAAAACTTAGCTAAAGCCCCTTGTCTCTATGTACCTATTAGTAACCGTTCTATATACGATAGTTGATGTATCCATTTTAGAATTTTTCTAGAATTTTTATATTTTATTTAACGAAACTATGTACAGTCGACGTCAAAGAGATGTTTACACTTTTGGACCTGAATACAACGGAATAGGGTGAAAAGTGTAAACAACTCTTTGACGTCGACCCTACGTAGAGAAGGAGTTTTTAGTTGAGTTTTTTACCCAGCCGATATAAAATAACTATTTCGAACACAATAAGGATGACGACAGGGTGAAGAAATCGAAATTCTAATTAGTCCATCAGTCAGGTAATAAAAAAATATTAGAAAAATATTTTTTGTTTTATCAAATTAACAAAGAATGACTAAGTTAAAACGCAAAGAATGACAAAGTTATTGCCAACACAGTATATCTGAGGCTCGTCTTGGCAGATAGGTACATACTACGTACCAGTAGTGACACGTACCCCCCCGCACCAACGACAGGTTACCTCACCCCGCCCGCGGCGAATATGCCCGGGAACGTGCAGTTCAATAGGGATGACGACAGGGTGAAGAAATCGAAATTCTAATTAGTCCGTCAGTCAGCTAATAAAAAAATATTGGACACGTACTTATCAAATTAACAAAGAATGACTAAGTTAAAACGCATTAAAGTTGGAGAGTGGGGGCTAACTACGTCACCGTTAGGTATAAATCGTACCTAACCGTGACGTCACGCGACATTTCAACTCAATATATCTCCGTATAAGTTTGATTACGTGAAAAAAGAAAAAATACGTGTCCAATACTTTTCAATAATCTTCCTGATCATCCTGATAGACTAAGGAAAAAAGTTGTCGTCATCCCTATTCGAATGAAGTGTCAATATTTCCGTGCGTGGACGTCTGTACACTTGTAAACGCGGGCCAGTGATCCCTCTACATCTCCGGATGAAACAAATGACGGTAAGGGCGAGTAGGGCGCGAGTTGCGCGCCGGCTAGATTCAAGCGGGTGATTCCGTGATGTAGTACTGTTAAATATTTTACATCACCCTTGGTCATAAAGTGGGATTTTCTGCCCGCTACGCGGAGAGAAAATCTCACTTCTTGGCCAAGGCAAGACGTAAAACTTTTGACAAACCACGGGTGGTAATTCGTAAAGCCCCAGATCGAATATTTATGGCCCTCACCTTCGGTTCGGGCCACAGAAACCTGCGATCTGAGACATTTACGAATTCACCACCCTAGGTCTGTAATGTACTACTGTGACGGTAGTGTAGTGTTAGCTAGTAGGGTTGGGCTGTGTTTGTGTACTGTAATTTTTACTATTTCAGAGTGAGTCTAATTTGCGCTTGTCACGAACGTTGGACATCTAAAAGTTAATTAGGCTACTAATTACTCTGGCCGGTTTAGTTTTTAGTGCTTCTGTAAAATGTAATTTTCTGGCTTCCGAGAAATGTAGAAAGCGAGCTTCATAACTTTTGTAGCGAAATGTGGAAGATTTATTGCTATCTGCTATGGCTGTTTTTATTACAACCATACCACAACATTCAGTCTCACTGATTATTTTACAAATCGCGGAACCGATTTTCTCGAAACATAGCAAGGATCACTCTCGATTAAGTGACCTATCTAAAAATAAGACAAACTCAAAATCGACACATCACAGTTAGACACACATACACACACGTTAAGTTTGGGTCGGAGGTTAAAAGATGAACGATATTAAAGCGGAAGTAAGAACCTTAACCCTTTGCGTTCGGCAAGCTGCGTCGAGTCTTCTCGTCTCAAATTCCGCAATGTCTAAAAACCAAGGTCTTTAATCAGTGCGTCCTATCCGTAATGCGTAGCTGAAACGTGGACACTTACGGTGAGATTGGTTCACCAATTCAAAGTAGCTCAAAGGGCTATGGAGAGGGCTATGCTCGGCGTTTCCCTGAAAGATCGGGTCCGCAATGAGGTGATCAGGCAGAGAACGAAAGTTGTCGACATAATAGCCCAAAGAATAAGCTCTTTGAAGTGGCAGTGGGCCGGTCACATCGCGAGAACTGCGGATAGTCGTCGGAGTAAACGCATTCTTGAGTGGAGACCACGACAAGGCAAGCGAAGTGTAGGGCGCCCTGTTGCCAGGTGGAGTGACGATTTGCGCAAGGTGGCCGGTGTATATTGGATGCGGCACGCCTTGGACAGAGCTCATTGGCGTGCATTGGGTGAGGCCTACGTCCAGCAGTGGACTACTATGGGCTGTTGATGATGATGATGATGAAGAACCTTAAGCCAAATTATTTATTTGAGCTGACTCGGTTGAAGAATACCAAACGAAAGTATCAACTTCGAACAAGCATATTCACGTTAAATTCAGTAAAAATATAGAAGGTGATATAAGCGTTGTCTATCTATATCTATACATAAGTATAATAAAGCTAAAGAGGGTCGAAAGTCTGTACATGATAGAAATTCGAAAAAAAGTTAGCTGGGGATACTTAGAATCTATAACAGAATACATTCCAACAATTTTTGAATTTTTTTCTGTTTATCTGTTTATTTGACTGCACATTACGTGAAAACTACTGGACCGATTTTGATGAAATTTGGTATGAAGATAGTTGGAGTCCCGAGAAAGGACATAGGCTACTTTTTATCCCGGAAAACGCATAATTCCCGCGGGAACGCGATAACCGAATTCCACGCGGACGAAGTCGCGGGCAGAAGCTAGTTAGAAATATCTATCTTATAGGTATCTCCATTGACCTATAATAAGTAATAACATATGGACGAACAGTGCCTAACAGAATATGTCAAAATATATGAAGCAAACTGACATTAGAAAATACGTTCCAATATGCTTATAACGCCTCTTTATAACGAAGGCCAAAATGAAGGCCAAATTTTTCTCCGGCTGATTGTGAATCCTTACTTATAATAGATCAATGGTATCTCGTAAAATCGTCGTAAAACAGCTACATTTTGCTACTCTTTTTCCTAACGAGATCCCTGGAATAAGTGAAGAGATAATGCGCACTGAAATCGAATCGGAGGGATATTTTTAAAAAGATTTCCTTTGATGTGTAGAAAGACGTTTCGCTGTATTGTTGGTTTGATGCGGGTTTTTTACAATTCTCGTCCTCTTTAAGAACATTTCATTCTTATTTATGTTAAGAGGAAAATGTAATAATTGTGTTACAATTTACATTGATTCGTAGAGTTGATTAAATTATGTTTTCTGTGTAATTATTTAACTTCCAAAGAAACTAAAAGGAGGAGGTTCTCAATTCGTCTGTAAGTATGATTCTTTTTGATTTTTGATTGTTACCTATGATCTCCTTTGTTTGTGAGTCTATTTCGTTTTTAGGGTTCCGAAGTCCACTAGGAACCCTTATAGTTTCGCCATGTCCGTCCGTCCGTCTGTCCGCACTATTGCTCAGAGATGCTTAGTTCTAGAAAGCTGTAACTTGGCATGAACATACATATTAGTTACGCTGACAAAGTGGTACAATATATATATTTTTTTTTATAGGGTACCTCCCCTACTCGTAGAGTGGGGATGTCATTTTTTTTTCTTGCGTACCCCATGGCGCGGTATATCGTTGAATAGGTCTTAAAAAAATATTTTAAAATCATTTTTTGATTAAGTGATGCGTTTGTGAAATATTAAGCTTTAAAGTGCTATTTTTTGTTAGAGTCGCGTGTCCCCCCCCCCCCCTGCCAGCTAAATGGTGGTATTTGGATGGCTGAAAAAAATCCCGGTTGTGGCATATACAACGTAGTTGAAAGGAAAACTATCACAGCTAAGTAGGCTGTACCAATTTACGAGTCATAGTCGACCAACTTATGAAATGTTTAAAAAACCAATGATTTTCTCGAGCGGCAGGGACGTCGGGCGGGCACGTCATACCACAGGCTAGCTAGATGCTAATAAGTCTTAGAAAGGTACTGTGGGCATCATCAACTTCGGAACCCTATACTTTGCGCGTGGCCCGACACGCACTTGGCCGGTTTTTTTTAATCAACTACCTAAGTATATTGTTTTCAGCTTTAGTAGTTCTGATGATCGAATCCATGAGAAATCTCTCATATCTGTTAGCAGCACTTTTATTAGGTACTCTCGAATCAATTTCGATAACAAATTGAGATCACTTACTTACCTAATAAGAGTAATAAGACATGATTAGAAATTCTACATATTTATTTACACCTTACAATTTTTCTACTATATACTAGCTGACCCAGCGGACTTCGTACCGCCTTGGATTTTTTTTCCAAGTATGAAAAATAGCTTACGTCCTATTCTCAGACCTACTGAACATACACACCAAATTTGATAAGAATCGGTCGAGCCGTTTCGGAGGAGTTGTTACAAACACTGTGACACGATAATTGTATATATTAGAGATTTATTAGTTTGCGAATATATCCTTGACCTTTTCAACGTGTTTTGTTTAAGTATAGTAAACAGTTATGATGGTAATCGATGCGTTCTATTTGGAGTAGGTAAACACTTGCAATTTTGCGCTAAATTGATAGTTTTGGACGGCGTCCAATGATCTCAACGTGAGTGATTTTCTGATACCGGTAATTGTATATGGTTTCTAAAATAGCTAAGACATACTATAGTTCGGAGTAACGAGAGATGTTATAAGGATTACTTGATGCTAGCAGAGCGTGTAGCGGGAAGCGTCCGGCAAGCGTACCCTCAAGCAAGACCTCCCACAACCGCCTATTTACGTCCCACTGCTGGGCACAGGCCTCCACTGATCGCGAGAGTGTTTAGGCTGTAAGTCCACACGCGAGCCCAGTGCGGATTGGGGACTTGCATCCTTGAATTAGATACTTCGCAGATTCGTGTAGCTTTCCTCCCCCGACCCTCTGCATGCGAGTCGAACCACTAGGCCACCACTGCTGCTCCCTCCCCCTCAAGATTCTTGACTCTACTACTACAGCCTATTTGCGTCCCACTGCTGGGCACAGGCCTCCCCTCATCATGAGAGGGTTTGGGCTATAGTCCCCACGCGGGCCCAGTGCGGATTGGGGACTTCACACACATCTTTGAATTACTTCGCAGATGCGTGCAGGTTTCCTCACGATGTTTTCCTTCACCGAAAAGCTCATGGTAAATTCAAATTGAATTTCGCACGTAAGTAAACTTGGAGGTGCGAGCCGGAATCGAACCTAACCACCACCTAGGCCACCACGGTTTTTTTTTTTCTTCTTTTTTTTTTCTTTCTTCACTCTATTGATTGCATTTTTTTATCAATGAACGCCGCACGCCCGCCCCGCTACAGGCTTCACTCTTTCGTTCACTTAGGCCTTAGGACGTACGTTTATGCAGTATTATACATGCATGCGTGTAGCTGTAGTTGACTATGAATAATGTATTCATTTTATTATTATAAAAAAAAACATATGTTCAGATTCATTTTTAAGGTCATTTGACCGTTGAACAATATTCAAAATAAAATTCCACTATTCCCGCGATGCTACCGATTTACCGACGCGTGCGGTAAAATACGGTATTCGAGCATTCTGAACACGCGGCGACCGAATATCGCGACCAGGGTGAAAAGGTCCTATATAATACAATCCATATTAAAATGAACCGCATGTCAAAGGAAATAAGGTGAATATTAATAACACAATAGTTTGATAGAATCTTTTAATTCTCAAGTGACGATACGTTGGCGGCGAATTTCATGAACGGCAATAATCTTGGTGACATGTGGACCTATTTTCAAAACAGCTTATGTCTTATATCATTTTATTTAATGATTGACTTTATATAAACAGAGAAAGTAGTATCTGCGATGTGCGTAACATCCGAAATGGAGCTGAATAGAAATGCCGTTTTGAAATTTCATGGTTTATGATGTAGGTAATAGTCTATTGCAAAGTGTAATGCATTTTGGAGACGTGATATCATAGACATAGATAACACTTCGTATGGACCGGCCTAACGTAGATATATGTCATGTGTCCCCACTTCATTGGTGTCCAATCCAAAGTTAAACTTGTATCGTGACACTAAAGCTGGGTCACATTTTTCCAACAACGAGACGAGTTTTTAGATACTGAAAAACAGTTTCGAAAAAAAGTTTTTTCAAAAACGCTTATTGTCACGCACGCTCGGTGACAGAACTTTGGATTGGACACCGAGGAAGTGGGGACATATTACGTGTACGTTAGACCGGGTCTATATTATTTACGTCTATGCGTGATATGATATTTTTTGATCATGACACAACAGTGTGTGTTCAATCAAATCACGGTAAACCAAGTAGGTAATGGTTATCAATGGTTGAAATGGTTATAATCATTTCACGAACTCACCATTCATATCTAAAACCTTAGGACTTTACAAGATGTCTCTCCAGGGTCCCACAAAGACAAAAGTAAAACCCGAATCCAAAAACAACGGGCAATTTCAACTTGCACTGCGGAATTTGCAATTTGACATGTTCCTCGAGTTCTCAAAGAACATGTCAGTCATCTGCCAATTTCCGGACTTTCTGAGTTTTTATACACGACGAAGAACCGGTGCATGAAAGCTATTAGAAGTTTAAAATTAAGCTTTGTACGAATTCAGAGTTGACGGAAATTATCGAACTTTTATCTTCAAAGGCATGCGTTCGTTCCTTTGTACGAAGTATGTACCTTATACACGAAACCATGTACAGTCAGCAGCAGAAGTAGATAAGCTGTCCAGGTGTTCAAAATGACCTACACACGACCTTATTCTTAAGACGTTAAGGGCGTGTGTAGGTCATTTTGAACACCTGGACAGCTTATCTACTTCTGCTGCTGACTGTACGTGCAGCGTACTATGGACTTTTCCTGCATGCGGCCGATATACATATCCCACCAAAAACATAAATGTAAAAAAGGAGAGCCAAGTTCAATACAAAAATTATTCTCTGCTGTGGGCTTCGCCGCAAAAAGAATGGAGATCTGAGATTGAGTGCCAAGTTCTATGCAAAATCCAAATATGTAGTCTAAGGGCTGACTTGGCTGGTTTTCCCATACGAATAGAATTATTGCTTGCAATATTGCCTGACATTACCATAGCAAGCCAAGTTCTAGAACTCTATATTTACTGCAGCATACCTATCTTGTCCACTTCAATAATTCTATTCTCATAACGCATATTTCCTACGTGGCGGAAGCATGCTGTGCAACCCATTCTGAAATAGGGTCAAGAATTGCGTGCGTTCGACTATTTTCGCCGGCGGTCGGGGCAAGACGGCTATTTTCGGCAGCCATTCGGCTCGACTGTTTTAAAATTGGAAAACGCTTTCGATGTGAAACAAATGTTGTTTATGCGGGTTTGAAATTGGAACGGCGTAGAGTACCTACCGAACTATTCAAAATATTCAAGTGATAATGCTACAAATGTTACCGATGAATGAAGACACGTGGTGGATGGTTTTAGAATGAATGTTGCAGCGATGGAAATTCCGTTGTGGTATCGTAGTAAAATTGATTTATGTGAAAAGCAGGTCATAAAATATAACGAAAATACAAAATTTGTTAGTGGGATTCAGTTCTTAAGTTATTTGTGTTACAGTTCTGAATGAAGCTGGAGATTGATCTTAAAAAGAACCCCGCCAGAAGTGCGTCTATTAGATAAAGTGAGAAATATAGCATCATTTGTCTCGCTCTCATGGTGAATAATGTACGCTAATGCAAATACATAGTAAGAGTAGCAATGTTTATTAGTAGTCTGTGCAGAATTCATCTCCAACTTCCAACAGCTTTAAATTCTATATCAAACTTTTACATTTTGTAATTTAATATTTTTTTCATCTAGGTAGTTTAAAAACTGCTACAATTGTACCTCACAATTTACCGCACTTCAGCGGAGCACAGCTTTAGAACAATAGTACATTACAGACCTAGGGTGGTGAATTCGTAAATGTCCCAGATCGCAGGTTTCTGTGGCCCGAACCGAAGGTGAGGGTCATAAATATGCGATCTGGGGCTTTACGAATTACCGCCCGTGGTTTGTCAAACGTTTTACATCTTGCCTTGGCCAAGAAGTGAGATTTTCTCTCCGCGTAGCGGGCAGAAAATCCCACTTTACGGCCAAGGGTGATGTAAATTCGTTTACATCTCATCTCACCTTCGGTTCGGGCCACAGAAACCTGCGATCTGGGACATTTACGAATTCACCACCCTAGGTCTGTAATGTACTATTAAACGCTGCACGCTCCGGTGCCAAGTCTTTACAAATGCATTCAGCGTGCATTCGACGCAACTTGGCTTTCTAGCGGCAACGGAATTCAATACAAATGGTAATTATTCACACATTTCACTGTACGATATACCTGTTGGCGATAATAAATCGTAAGTTACGAACTAACTAGCTTATGCCCACGACATTGCCCGCGTGGGCGGGTCACTTCGTTTTCGCGGCAATCATGCGTTTTGACAGGATGAAAAGCAAGTTTATGTCATCCTCTGAAATCCAACTACATTACACCAAATTTCATCTAAATCGGTCCAGCGGTGTAAGCGTGAAGGAAGAGGTATTAGGAAGACAGACAGACAGTTCCTTTCGCATTTATAATATTAGTAAATAAATTGAGCCTCATGAGAAATGTCAAGGTTACTCAAGTAAAGATAATGGAGGGAGAGGGCTCTCCTTGAAAATGAAATTATGATGTCGCTACTAGAAATGGTAAAGGCTATCTTTTACCATTCCTCGTACATAGACTCTTTTGATAATGTCCGTTCCATAAGGTTTGCCATTTACACTTTTATTTAGACCATGGCTCAGTAGCTATCTTTTCAGTCTGGAATAAAAAAATATATAGGTATGTGAACAAATGAAATGCCGCAACACTTAAGATTAAGAGAGCACTTAAGCCGCTTACGCAGAGTCTATTTTTGCTTAATCCACGCGCCTTCTAAGTTGGGTAAACCTGTACGTTTTATTTCGCAAAGTACATATCAGATTGGCACCAAATTTTACAAGTAATAGTGGAGCAGAGATATTAGTGTCCAAAATACACTTTGATTGTAATAAGTTGAATAACAAAGAATCTAGAACTATTTTAGTTTCCTCCATACAAACTTCAAAATTCAGTTATTTTGCTGTAATTTAATAGTGTTTTATTTACCACGACTTTTACTAATTTCGGACACTCACAATAATGATTTTATTATGTGTACCAAGATTCGAGGCAATCTGTTTAGTAATTTAGGAATAAAAGCGAAAATACGTTTGTATGAAAAGTTGAGAAACGCCGTGCGTACTGGGAACTCTTAAATAAATATTTTTTGCCTCTACTTTATCCATTCCCTACCCCTAACAACGCCCGGAAGAGCTTTCTCGCTTCATTTTCATCCCTTACGCCATTCCAGTTTCACACTACCCCAAAGCTATTACACTCCCCTCCCCTTCACTATCAGATGAAGTGCAATATCGGCGTCTCCATAACTCCCCGTTTCGGCGTAATCGGGTAAAAACTGGGCTGTCCCTTCACACTCCATTTGGCAGGCGCCTGTGAGCCAGTGGGCCAGAAACATTGAACCCCGCTGGATGTTGTACTAGTAGCGGATGCGAAGTCGGCGGCGCAATATGCAACTATCATAGACATAAATAATACTTCGTATGGACCCGGCCTAACGTAGATACATGTCATGTGTCCCCACTTCATTGGTGTCCAATCCAAAGTTAAACTTGTATCGTGACACTAAAGCTGGGTCACATTTTTCCAACTACGAGACGAGTTTTTAGATACTGAGGAACAGTTTAAAAAAAAAGTCTTTTAAAAAACGCTTATTGTAACGCACGCTCGGTGACAGAACTTTGGATTGGACACCGAGGAAGTAGGGACATATTACGTGTACGTTAGACCGGGTCTATATTATTTACGTCTATGGCGACTATATACTCTTTGGTTGACCGACTATATGGACCGTCTAATAAGTGAATTATACCTAAAGTATAAAAGTGGCGAAAAGGCTTGATGTCTCTTTATCTAACCTCATAATGAGAGATAAAGACAAAAGAAGCCTCGGACGACTTACTCGCTCCAGATGTACTTAATACAGTGCAAATAAATACGCAGCAGTGACACTTCACTTCACTGGTGTCCGTCAGAGTTTTCATATTCGGCTATGTCACACGCTGCGATCGTTTTCGTATCCCCCACCACTGTCTTTGCACACAGCGAAAATTGGTTTATGACACGGTGTTAATGCGAGAACTATGCGTTTTTCCGGGATAAAAAGTAGCCTATGTTCTTTCTCGGGACCCCAACTATCTCCATGCCAAATTTCATCTCAATCGGTCCAGCGGTTGAAGCGTGAAGAGGTAACAGACAGACAGACAGACAGAGTTACTTTCGCATGTATAATATTAGTATGGATTTTTGCCAAAGGTTTCCAAACGAGCACAAAACCACCAAAGATAACTAGGTACCAAAAAAATAGCAGTTCTCGCACTGTTTCGGTAAGGTGGTGAAATTACTGGCATAGACATAGACATAGACATTTCTCAATATTAAATTACAGCATATTTTACATGTTAAAATAAGAGAATTTCACATTGAGATCCTCAGAAAGAATATAAAATAAAAATAAAATGAAAATCAGGAATAAAATGTAATAATATTAATATTGTCTGGCTAGAATGATTTTCATGAAACATCAACATTTTTGAATCCTTACTTCCTTACTAATATTATAAATGCGAATGTGTGTATATTTGTTTGTTTGTCCCTTCTTCACGTCGCAACGACTAGACGAATTGGGATAAAATTTGGTATGGAGATAGTTTGAGACTGTGGGAATAACATAGGATACTTTTTATTCCGATATTTCCACGGGACAGGTTTTCTATCATCATCATCATCATCATTTCAGCCGAAAGACGTCCACTGCTGGACATAGGCCTCCCCCAAGGCTCGCCACTCAGACCGGTCCTGTGCTACTTGCTTCCACCGGTTTCCCGCAAGGTTTTCTATAAGTATAACCATCTATATGTATAGTATCATCGGGTACATAAATAATTCTAAGTCTACGCGGGACGAAGTCGCGGGCAACCGGCTAGTAATAAATATTTTCTTCTTCTTCTTCTTCTTAATAAATATTTTCTGTACCTTTGTTTCCCTTATTTACATTAAATAAGTTACTCGAAAATAGAGTATCGATAACACCGAACTTTTTACCTGAAACAAACAAGAAGTCTTGTTAACACGACTAAAATTACAGCGTTTGAATGTATATCTTATTACAAAGACTAAAGAGTTGATGTTATCTTTAACATTTTCTTACAAAACCGGTCTAAACCAGTAACAAAGATAGAGAGCGGACGGGTTGTTTCTTATTGTGTAGAATCAAAATAAAACCATATAACAAAGGCATTAAGTTCATGTTCACTATTAACAATGCGGCAGGCATATTCTCTAACTTTTTAACGAGGAACGAACATGATTTTCAGTGTTGTGTTGGTAATTATTAGTAAGATCTTCTTTTTCAAATTATTGTAAACACCAGTGTTGGATAAATTGAAATAATACAATGTTGGGTGTTTGACCTAGGTTTTGAAAAAAAAAGGTCATAATAGGTAGGTATAAGATCGTTTTGAAGCGGTCAACAAACCCCAATTTAAGCTCTATGTATTGATAAATTCCAAATCTATTTAAAATAATAAAAATCGCCAATAACCTACGTATTTAGCTAATCATTTTCTTGAGTGCATTAACATATGGACAGTGCCTAACAGAATATGTCAAAATATATGGAGCAAACTGACATTAGAAAATACGTTCCATCCAATATGCTAATAACGCTTCTTTATAATATGTGTCAAGATAAATATTTTATACAAAAGTAAACCTATACGACTTAAGTGTCAAATTTACTAAATAACACTGTGACACGAGAATTGTATATATTAGATTGATAAAGACTAACTCTACGAAGGCTTCAACCGGTGTTTGAAGGTTATTATTTAATTTAACACTTCCTTAAGCCCGCAACTTCACCCGGGTGGAATTCAGTTATCACGTTCCCTCGGGATCTATGTGTTTTTCCGGGATAAAAATTAGCCTATCTCCATAAGAGATTTCATCTAAATCTATCCGGTGGTTGAAGCGTGAAGCGGTAAACAGGCAGACAGATATAGACAGACAGAGTTACTTTCGCCTTTATGATTTTGTGTAACCACGACGTTAGTTCCTCACAGTAGTTCCTATTTACATAATTTAGGGATTCCATCAAAGATATATTTCCTCATATTTTATTCTCATCCGGGGAAAGGTCCATTTCGTATTCACCGCGCGCCGCTCCGGTCAGCGCACAAAGGGTCCTCCGGGCCAGTTTTCTAGTTAGCAAAGGTCAAATCTAATCAGTATGGTACGTGGGCAGTTTTGCCGGTGGTAAGTATAGGATCTATAAAAGCACGATTTAGAACACAATTCGAATGAAGTGTCAATGTTTGCGTGCGAGGACGTCTGTGTGCGTGCGAGAACGTCTTTACTATGTATGTACTACTACGCGGGCAAATGATCCACTCACCATCTCCGGATGAAACAAATGACGGGACGGTATGGTGAGTTTGGCGCGAATTGCGCGCGGGCTAGATTCAGGCGGGTGATTCCGTTGCCATTCTGTACGTAGTACAATAAAATAATAAGACTATGTTGAAGTTCTTTATTCAAAAAATACCTAGTCGTTAAGGTTGTACCTAAGATCTTGATTTTTTTTCTGAACAGCCGATTTCGGTCTTCTTCCAGATTTCCGCCTATAGGGCTGCAGTACCCTCTGATCTTCACTCAAACATTATTTACTCTCTACGACACGACGGACACGGCCTATAAAAGCACGATTTTGAACACAATTCATGTTTGCGTGCGAGGATGTCTGTACACTTGTAAATGTGTATGTACTACTACGCGAGCAAATGATCCACTCACCATCTCTGGATGAAACAAATGACGGGACGCTAAGGCGAGTTGGGCGCGAATTGCGCGCGGGCTAGATTCAGGCGAGTGATTCTGTGGCCATTCTGGTGCCTGTGGGGTCCGACCAGGCTTCCACCGTCTAACCCGCCAACTTGCCGCCACAGTTGTGCTACAGTTATGTTCTAGTAAGGGGGACGACTATTTGGGCTGTGTTATTCATGCTAATATTTTCGAGTATAATTGCAAAAGTAACTTTGTCTTTCTGTTACCTCTTCACGCTGCAACCGTTGCAACGATGTAGGTTAAATTTTGCGCAGTTGGAGGTCCGGGAAAGGATATTTTATCCCGGAAAACGCATTATTCCCGCGGGTACGCGATAACGAATTCACTGAACTATTATTGCCTAAATTCATGGTAATAATTATTTCTATCAATGGTCAAAATGTTATTCGAAAGTTAATTAATACGTTTCATAACAGAATGAAGCCGTGGTGGCCTAGTGGTTCGACCTACCGCCTCTCATGCAGACGGTTGGTAGTTCGATTCCGGCTCGCACCTCTAAGTTTACTTATGTGCGAAATTCAATTTGAATTTACCACTGAGCTTTTCGGTGAAGGAAAACACCTTGAGGAAACCTGCACGCATCTGCAAAGTAATTCAAAGATGTGCGTGAAGTCCCCAATCCGCGCTGGGCCCGCGTGGGGACTATTAACCCAAACCCTCTCGTGATGAGAGGAAGCCTGTTCCCAGCAGTGGGACGCAAATATGCTGTAGTAGTACTAGTAGTATAACAGAATACAGCGGAATTGAACAATCGGAATTTGCACTGTACTTTAGTATACGGATAATACGGATATTGGACCGTGACACGGATACCGGCGACCGCAGAAAGCTCTGGTACAGGTTTACACAACTTAGAAGGCGCGTGGATTAACCAACAATAGACTCTGCGTCAACGGCTTAAGTGCTTCACCGCGCGCCTTCTCAGTTATGTCGTGCTGTACCGGTAATATTGATAGCTGTTCGATTTGTGGTCAAACGAAAAGCAGACGTAATAAAATTTTCAATTGCTTCAAATATCTGTCGACGGCAAATCTGCAACGTTACAATAAATCTCAATGATTCTCCGGTGTATTTCCGATCTATATAAGCAAGAATAGTTATACCTTTTGAAGGTCCAACGACAAAATAATCCATACTTATTATAAATGCGAAAGTTGCTCTATCTGTCTGTCTTTTATTCTTTTTGAGTCAGAGAAGGGAGTCGATTAATAATTGTACAGCCTAGTCTATTTAGACTAATAATAAGTCTGTAGAAGAAGTCGCGTCTGAAACTTGAATATTAAAAGAAAGTATCGATTCGAGGGGACCATATAAACGATACTGAACATAAAATAACGATATTTGGAAAAAATGTCTGTATGTATGTACGTGTATGTATGTCCGGATTTAAAACTACTGATCGGATTGCAACAAAATTTGGCATGGGAGTAATTTATAACACTGTTCAACATATAGGTTACTTTTTATTCCGGAAAAATGCATAGTTCCCGCGGGAACGCTATTACCGAATTAAACGCGTACGAAGTCGCGGGCAGACGCTTAGTTCATTAATATGTGTAGACTTTTGGACTTTGTTAAGATAGAGTAAGATTTAAAAGTTTGTACATATTTTCAAACTCGACTGTACCATCCGAGGCAGGAAACATCAAGTCTATTATTTCCAAGATCATATGCAATTAAGAACAGCCTGTTTCATTTCAAATTAATTGTTATCATTTTCCATTGTAATAAAAATACCTTATTTGCAATTCAAAACATCGGTTGGGCCGAAAAAATACGAAAGCTCAATAAAAGCTTTATAAAATTGATGATGGTATTTGTTACACATTTGAATGGACTTGCTCGTCATGGGATTCGCTGAATTCACGTTATAATTATAAAACATTCACTCACAATGATATGTCATGTTTTCTCGACTACAGCTCCATAGTAAAAGATATTCAAAAATTTCAAGCAGATTAAATAAATGCTATAAGGGAGGCAACGGGAGACCCTCGCGCCGGCAGCTTTCTCGCGCAAAGACTGGCTATTGCCATACAGCGAGGGAATGCTGCCTGCGTGATGGGAACCCTTCCGAAAGGCCCTAATTTAGGTTTTTAGGTTATTTTTTAGCTTTAATTTTTCTTATTTCTGTAAATTTAATGCTATTTGTAGTTTATTTTTAATATTTTAACTTGTTCTTTTCTGAATAAACAAATAAACAATGCTATAATAAATCATTTATATTTTTTCGTCTACGATGCGTCTCCAAGCTCGTATATTTTTATTCCAATTTGAATTCGGTATGAAAATTAGCTTAGGCGAATAATAGTCCGAGATCAAGATAATACATACAATTACCTACTAAAATATCCACAAAGACAAATAAAAGTAGCACAAAAAAGGGTCAACAAAATATTGCTCAGCTTAGCGGAACAAGTCTCAGGAAACCTGCTACGAATGCTGAGAAGGCTTTAATATATGCGTTAGTTGCGTCGGTTGGTTATGCTGTCAGCCGACCAAATGCAATAGGCCTCTTAGAGATAATCTACTATAAAAAGTCCCGCGCCTCCACAATTCAAAACGCTTCCATGTATTTGAACAGTATTTATAAAGCACCACCCGCTGCCAACGCTTGTGTGCGAGCTGAGACAGCCGTCAAACATGCGTTGAGAGTGTTGAAGGGTTTTGAATGGTGACGGCGCGGGACTTCTTGTAGTAGACTATCTCTAATACAGATAGTAGAATAGGTAAAATTTATTTATGATTTCCCGTTTTTGTTTTATCTCGTACTCCTGGACGTATAAACGGTTAGCTACCGTCATTTCGTAAATAAATTATGTATGAATCTGCATGACCAATCGTCACTCTCGCGTTTGCGGAATCCATTTAGTTGTACTGTTGTAACTGTTCGTATACCCAAATAATTAGAAAAAAAAAACTTGTGTGTCGATTTCCTATAATCGAAGTTAGAAAAAGTTCAATTCGTTATGTAATTTATACTTCCTCAAGTAAGTACCTTTTTTAAGTAGCAACTAAATAATACAGATAAGGTATGATACAACACATAAACATCATGAGAAAAACACATAAAACCAAGTGTTTTCAGTGGAAAAGCGTAAACTAAATGTAATTGAAACTAATCACGTCTGGCCGAGATCAACGCGTCTTAAAACAAAAAGATGCTATCTCGATGTCGCATAATAGTTGTGGCAATTTGAATCTTATTCATGCCTGAGATTCAGTTTGATCTCGAACTCATCCTACAAGGTGGTTAGGACTTTACCGACGGACGATGTAAATGCATTACTTATTCAACAGTTCCCATGTTTATTGGCTCTACCGTCGTCGTAAAAACCAAAGAATCTTTCGCTTAACATTTTAAACCTTGTTCCATATATTGTCAAATATACTTGTTCAATCATATATTTTCAAAGTTGACAATAGGGAGGGATGACGACAGGCTGAAGAAATCGAAATTCTAATCCGTCTAGTCCGTCAGTCAGGTAATGAAAAAATATTAGACACGTATTTTTTGTTTTATCAAATTAACAAAGAATGACTAAGTTAAAACGCATTAAAGTTGGAGAGTGGGGGCTAACTACGTCACCGTTAGGTATAAATCGTACCTAACCGTGACGTCACGCGACATTTCAACTCAATATATCTCCGTATAAGTTTGATTACGTGAAAAAAGAAAAAATACGTGTCCAATACTTTTCAATAATCTTCCTGATAGACTAAGGAAAAAAAAAGTTGTCGTCATCCCTATTACACTGACTTTGCACTCCTGAACTGCCAAAACGATTTCTGTGTGTTTTTTTAAAACGCATTGATTCCGCGGAAGCGCTCTAATCTAGAGTTTCTAATTTCACCCACGTTCATAAGTCAGAGGAAATGATGGATGCCCACACACATCCAATGTGATATAGTAAACATCTCAATCTAAGTAAATAAGATTGTTTACTAGGAAAATGTGCCCGTCGTGTTTGTCTCAATATTGCCATGAAACTGCGATATTCGGTTAAGGAAACACGGCACGTATGGACTAGTAGGATATTGAATTTGAACGCGCGTGACGTGACGCGTCACTTAGCATTCTCGCCGCCAGCTCGCTACGGTTCATTTTGTATGAAAAAAGGAGATGCTGATACTGAATGTGTTAACTCGTGCGCGATTAACGAACTATGCCACCGAATTTGACTCTATCTACTATTTAACATGTTTCAAAATTCCACCTCAATTGGGGGTAAGAGAGAATTTTCGCCAGTCGCCGTCCGTTCCATCTCTATTCGAAGTGTTACATAGGGAATCTCCCTTTCCCTATGTAATGTATGTACCCTGTTATACATATGTATAGCATGACACAACTTTAGCGCGGCGAAGCACTTAAGCCATTGACGCTGTCTATTATCTATTACTTAATCCACGCGCATTCTAAGTGTTAACCTGTACATATTTGCAATGGGCCATACTTAAGCCTTAAAACATTAATGATACATGTACTCACAAATGTCATATCTAAAAAACGCTTTATTAATAACCAATCCAAAACAGTCGTGATCCCAAAAAACTTGAAAAGTATTATTCTCTTCCAGATAAATGTCGACTAGTCGCGCTATTTCCCTTTATCTAATCAAGCAAGAAATACGTCCCATTTCTAACATAGCTATATCAAAACCAACGAATAAATAATTTGAGTTCGATGAAATCTTCCATCTCATTAATTCGCCTGTGGCAGGCCGCATCTTACGGTGAAATTGCTCGTTGGAATGGTTGGAATGAAAATGTTGAGGCGCGGCCTATATATGTCGAATGCTTCGTAGGTCAAGCTTTAATGTCACGGCACGGTAGGAATTCTTCGTAAGTATATTTTATTGGAACGTTCTTTATAATAATGTGAAAAAGGTTGGGCGTCTTAATTTTTGTCAAATGTAATGTAAATTTTGTAAATTTTGAAAAAAGGCCTTCTGCTTGAGTTTGTTGCGGCGCTTCTTCTCAAGCAATGGGTCTAGGAAGCGCTGGTAAATTCTTTTTCTGACGTGTAAAAGTGCCGCTATGTGGCCAATTTGCTGAATAAATGATTTTTGACTTTGCCAAATAAAAATTCGGCAAAGTCAAGATTCGGCGTGAATAAGTTATGCGTAAACAGTTTTGGACAAAAAAAATATGCCGGATAGATGGCACCCTGGATGGGTGTCGAAAAATTTACTGTAACAAAGTATGCCATACAAAAAATTTGCCATACTGACTTACTGAGAGCGTAATTCTTTTAAATCCCAATCTTAATTTAATATGTGTAATTGTGTACTTTATTATCAACATTTAAATTTTATTTTTTTCAAACCAAGAGGAGCGTTGTCACTGTCTTACTAGAGTATACACAGCTTGGAGTGACAAGGACGGGTATATTAGCCAACTACAGATTAGTATCGAAGACAGGTTGGTAAGCGTTGGTTCTCCCCTAATTGAGTTCATCATCATCATCATCATTTCAGCCGATAGACGTCCACTGCTGGACATAGGCCTCCCCCAAGGCGCGCCACTCAGACCGGTCCTGTGCCACTCGCATCCACCGCGTTCTCGCGACCTTTACAAGGTCGTCACTCCATCTTGTTGGAGGCCTACCGACAGCTCGTCTACCGGTTCGCGGACGCCACTCCAGGACTTTCTTGCCCCATCGGCCATCAGTCCTGCGAGCAATGTGCCCCGCCCACTGCCACTTAAGGTTCGCAATTCTTCGGGCTATGTCGGTGACCCTAGTTCTACTGCGGATATCCTCATTTCTGATTCTATCACGCAGAGAAACCCCGAGCATAGCCCTCTCCATTGCCCTCTGGGTGACCTTGAGCCTTCTTATGAGGCCCATCGTAAGCGCCCACGTCTCGGAACCATAAGTCATCACTGGCAACACACACTGGTCGAAGACTTTCGACTTAAGACACTGCGGTAATTTGGACGAAAAGACACTGCGAAGCTTCCCGAACGCTGCCCAGCCGAGTCGGATTCGACGATTGATCTCTTTCTCGAAGTTGGACCTACCTAACTGGACTGTTTGTCCCAGGTATACATAATGGTCAACAACTTCGAGCGCAGAGCCTCCGATTATTACTGGAGTTGGCACAACATGGACATTGGACATGATCTTCGTCTTGTCCATGTTCATTTTCAGACCAACTCGATCGGAAACTCTGCTGAGGTCAACGAGCATAGCACTGAGGTCTTCCATGGTCTCAGCCATAACTACTATATCGTCGGCAAATCGAAGGTGAGTGATGTACTCGCCATTTACATTGATGCCTCGTCCTTTCCAGTCCAGCACCTTGAAGGCATCCTCCAATGCAGCGGTGAACAGCTTCGGAGAGATTACGTCTCCTTGTCTGACTCCCCGCTGCAGTGGGATGGGCTCCGTGGTCTGGTCCTGTAGTCGGACGGACATGGTGGCATTTTCGTACAAACACTTCAACACTTCGATGTACCGGTAGTCAGCTTGGCACCTCTGGAGAGACTGCAGCACAGCCCAAGTCTCGATCGAATCGAAGGCTTTCTCGTAGTCCACAAATGCAAGGCAAAGGGGGAGGTTATACTCTTCGGTCTTCTGTATAACCTGCCGCAACGCATGTATGTGGTCTACGGTACTATAGCCCTTTCGGAAACCGGCTTGTTCGGGAGGCTGGAATTCGTCAAACCTGCGCGCGAGACGGTTCGTAATGACTCTCGAAAACAGCTTGTAGACATGACTCAGAAGTGAGATGGGTCTATAATTCTTCAGCAAGGCGTTATCCCCTTTTTTGAAGAAGAGCACCACCACACTTCTGTTCCATGCTCGCGGCGTTCTCCCTTCATGGATGACGGAATTAAACAGCGTCTGAAGGGCCTTAAGGACTGGTTTACCACCCGCCTTCAGGAGTTCAGCTGTAATTCCGTCATCACCGGGGGCTTTGCCGTTCTTAAGCTGTTTGAGAGCCATACTAATCTCGTACAGGCTGACGTCCGGGATATCTTCGGTATAGTGTCGGGTTAATCTAGCTCTAGGGTCTTTAGCTGGATCAGCGACGGGTGTTCGGATTGTCGTGTATAACTGCCCATAGAACTTCTCGACTTCTCCCAACAGCTCCGGTTTGGATGAGACGATCCTGCCGTCTTCGGTCTTCAGCTTTGTCAATTGGCTTTGGCCAATAGACAGATCTTTGGCAAACACCTTCGAGCCTCTGTTACGCTCAATAGCCTTTTCAATACTGTTGGTATTGAATCGGCGTATATCACGCTTCAGAGACTTCGAGATCTGCCTATTGAGCTGCCGATAATGACTAGCGTCACCTGAAGACTGTAGAATCATCTCACGCCTCACCTCCATGAGCTTTAGGGTTGAGTCTGAGATTTTCTTGGTTCTTGTACGGCGGGTCTTGAAGAACTTGGACCCAACCGTATGGACAGCTTCTACAAACCCGTCGTTGTAATCGTCCACGTCGCTTTCTAGGCAAGCAAAACGGTTTTGGAGTTCGAGCTGAAAGCTCCCGGGGTTTTGGAGCTGGGTCGGTGCCGGGCGGAGCGTAGACTTTATCAGTCGAGATCTCTCAAGCTTCACTTGGATATTCAATGTGCCTCGTACCATACGGTGATCGCTCCCGGACTTAACCGAATTGATCACTGAGACATCATTGAATATCTGCTTCCTCGTCGACATGATAAAGTCTATCTCATTCCTCGTTACACCATCAGGGCTCATCCAGGTCCACTCTCTGTGCTCTCGTTTCCTGAAGAAGGAGTTCATCATATAGAGTCCCTCCTTCTCCATGAAACCAGCCAGTAGATGGCCCCGGTGATTCCTACGCCCTACTCCAAATTGCCCCACTCTCAGCTCTTCACCGTCTCGTTTGCCCAATTTCGCGTTGAAGTCCCCCATAACAACTGTGAAGTGAGTTTTGGAGCTATGCATGGCTCTAGAAATGTCCTCATACATAGCCTCCACCTCATCGTCGGAGTGCGTCGAGGTCGGAGCGTAAACCTGTATAACCTTCAACGAATATCGTTGGGTTATTCTGAGTACAAGGCACGCTACCCTGGTCGACACACTCTCGATCTTCACCACATTGTTTGCGAGGGACTTGTGGACGATAAACCCGACACCTCCCTGGGACTGTTGGTCGCCCTCCCGGAAATAGAGCAGGTTACCGGACTTCAGGGTTATCATGTCCTCCCCCTCTCTCCGGACTTCTGATAACCCTATGATTCCCCAACGTAACCTGCTCAATTCTTCCTCCAGTTCCAGTACCTTTTCGTCAGTCCGCAGCGTACGGCAGTTGTATGTTGCCAGGGCCAAGGGTCTTCGGTTTTGGTAGCCGGGTCTCTTCCGGAGATTAACTTTAGCACCCCCTGCCCCGCCGTAACCATGGCCGCTACCGGAGCCAGGAATAGCGGGGCCGCCGGGGACTGGGGGTCTGGGTTTATTTTGTGGCCTCATGTTACCAATTTTATCCCTTGGGGGGGGATCGCCATAGTCGCCACGCTTGGCAGGCGGGTTGGCGACCGCAGTAAGATTTGCGTAGTGCGCGGAGGACGCTGCTGCCCATCCTCCGGTTTATCCCTTATTCGCCTCTTACGAAACCCACGGGAGGAGATGGGGTTGGGAATTGAGTTACTTACCTATTAATTGTTTAATACTGGATTAAATGTCTGAAGATTTGAGATCAAAGGTTGTTTGGATGTCTTGATTGCGGGTTTGAGTGGAAAACTGTTGTTAACGTTAATTTTCTAATAGATCTGTGGTTTTACTACTCGATCGAGCTTTGCTCGGCTGAAAATAGCTAAAAATGAGTTTTCCCAGATACGGGAACTAGCTATATATCGAGCAAAATCTAGTAATACATAATTAATTATTGATGGATGTATGTAAGGCTATCACGTACTGCCTGCTGAACGGACTTGAACGACTTATATTACTACTAGCTTCTGCCAGCGACTTCGCCCGCGTGGTATTCGGTTATTGCGATCCCGCAGGACCTATGCATTTTCCGGGATAAAAACTAGCTTATGTACTTTTCTGCGACTCCAACTATGTCCATACCAAATTTCATCTAAATCGGTCCAGCGGTTGAAGCGTGAAGAGGCAACAAACAGAAATACAGACATTACTTTCGCATTTATAATATTAGTATGGATTCACAGGAGATCGGAATTTCAGCGATTAACACCACACGCTTCTAGTATTTCTATGTAGGCAATGAAATTGTTTATCCCATTTGTATCGAAGAAGTCAAAAAACGAAAGTTAAAAAAAAACTGTTTTTTTTTCATTGGTGCCTAGTAACTTAGATATTCTACAGAATGTATTTATTTATTGACCACAAAGATCTACGTAGCAGCTCTACGCAGAACCGTCTGACGTATCGCTACGCCGTAGAGGGTCTACGCAGAGCGTAGCATATGTAGTGACGTCACTGCCACGGCCAGTGGGTCACTCGTGCTAATTATAGACAGACATAAATAGAACAACAAAATATATTTATAACATTTTCGTATTGAAAATGGGTAAAAGACGTATTTGTGTGAACTTTTTTAAATCATTCCCATCGTAACTGGAAAATTACTCACAATTCGATATTCACTTAGGTTACGAGTCTTTTTCCGACATTTCATGAGTGTATGTAGCCACTTATTGTATACCTATTAACTGTGTGTAGGTATGTATTTTATTGCAAATAATTATATGTATACCTACAATGAAACTTACTTTAAAATCTGCATTTAAATTACTTTTACATGTGGCCAAGGCAAGACGTAAAACTTTTGACAAATCACGGGCGGTAATTCGTAAAGCCCCAGATCGCATATTTATCAGTCATCATTATTATACAGAAACCTGCGATCTGGGACATTTACGAATTCACCACCCTAGGTCTGTAATGTACTATTTTTCAGAAATGTCTTTAAAATCCCACAGACACATGCGAATTGGGCTATCTTGTCTTAACAACTACAAAACTATTGGTCGTAGAAACATGATTTTTCATGTTCGTCATTATTTAGTTCATATAGTCTGCTCGAAGTAATGGCCTTAAGTCAGTATCACTGGCGGACGGGTTCGCGGATACCGACGTTTCACATTGAAACCAATGGCCGTGTGCACCGACATTTTTAGGGTTCCGAACCTCAAGTTAACCCTTATAGGATCACTCGTGTGTCCGTCCGTCCGTCTGTCACAGTCAATTTTCTCCGAAACTACTGGACCGATTAAGTTGAAAGTTGGGACGTATAAGTAAGTTTGTGAAACAAAGACGGACGTGCAACAAAAATAAATGAATTTTAAACATAGACCATAGGGTCTATTTTGGGGGTTAAATTAAAAAATATATATATAAAGTTTTTCAAACTATATCGTGTGAAATAACAAATGAAAGTACTTCTTATGAGGATCTCAAATATATATTTTTAATTTCTTTTTTGTTCAATACTTTTCGAGTTATTCAAGAAAATAGACGAAAAATTACCATCCCCCCCCCCCCCTCTTATCTCCGAAACCTCTGGACCTAAACTTTTGGAAATAATAACTATTGACCTATATCATTGTCATAAGCCGTGGTGGCCTAGTGGTTCGACCTACCGCCTCTCATGCAGAGGGTCGGGCCACTGAGCTTTTTCGGTGAAGGAAAACATCGTGAGGAAACCTGCACTCATCTGCGAAATAATTCAAAGATGTGTGTGAAGTCCCCAATCCACACTGGGCCTGCGTGGGGACTATAGCCCAACCCTCTCGTGATGAGAGGAGGCCTGTGCCCAGCAGTGGGACGTAAATAGGCTGAAGTAGTAGACCTATAGATTACAGGATTTTTTTAAGAAGTCCATGGTATTTGAAATCTATCATATAAAAGAGCTTATCCTATGAAACGGTTTGAAAATGACGTCATTGAAAATAATCAAGGATCGGAACCCTCTCCACGCGAGTTTACCTCGCTTCTTGGCCTGTTTTTTTAACTTTAAACAACCTTGTATACATATACAATTACATAGTAGACGGAAGAAAAAATGAAAACAAACAGTCCAATTTGTATACAAAACATGGCAGCAAAAGACTGACAATAATTAATCGTTCTGACCCCGCCTGACCCGGCGTGACGTCATTACGTCAGGCTTATGGCGGTGACGTCACGGCTCCGCGCTGACGTTTATAAATAGTAGAATTTTGTCTCTCTCAATTAACGCATTCACTGCCACCGACGCATATGTGCGTTTTGCTGACTCCCGCAGTGCCTTGAACGCACATGTGCGTTGCAATGTTCCCTTAATGACAGATGTGGCACCTGGCGAAAGTTCGTGAAACAGAAGTGGCAGTGAATGCCTTAAACCATACCAGAGACAATGTATAATGGACAAGAATACGCAAAGCTCGACTTAGAGTGCGCTGCAAACGCTTGACCCAAACCAAAACCCAAACACTGTAGTTGTCAAATTTTTACGGGTTTTTTTTATTGACCACTTTACTTTAATTAGATTTGTTTAAAATTGTTAAATATTGACCGCATTATTAATTTGGGTTCAGTTATTTGTGATGAAAATGAAGACATCCCGATGCAATTATACCTGCCCCAGATACATACCAAGTCTTTCGGAAATACGTGTCGTCCGTTCTCATTGCATCTTGGAACTGCATAGCGCGACATTTTTTTATAATTTAAGTAAAACCAATAACAACAAATATTTCTCTATGTACTTGACAGATGGTTTGGGCCAAGTGATTGCAGCGCTCCTAGTGGCCAAATTATGCAGATTTCTTGTCTATTATATAATACTGTCAATCTCCTTATATTACGGCGTACATCGGAAATAGCCAGGGAGCTTCCAATTTTCATACTTCGCCTGTACAGCGCCATCTAGATGTTGCTAATGGACTTCAAATTTGTATGCAGGCTACCTAGACAGTGCCATCTATTAAAGCATTTGACACTTATTTCGGGTGTACGCTAATTTGTTTGAAGGTTGTCATTCTAAAAGTACCATACTTCTTCTATGACCATACTTATTTATTTAATCGTATGGCTATATTGTTATTATACTTATTAATTATTATAAATGCGAAAGTAACTCTGTCTATCTGCGATGCTTTCGCTGCTAAAACTCTTTATTCTTCATTGAATTTATAAATAAACATTAACAGTCTAGCTACACACTGAAGCGATTTTGATGAAATATGGTACGACTAAAACCCATATCCATACTAATATTATAAATGCGAAAGTAACTCTGTCTGTCTGTCTGTTACCACTTCACGCTTCACCCGCTGGACCGATTGAGATGAAATTTGGCATGGAGATAGTTGGGGTCGCGGGAAAGAACATAGAACAGAAGCTAGTCATTTATAATTAAGGCTACAGGGAAAGACATATTATGACATGACAGGCTATTTTTATCACGGAAACATACCTACGTATATCCCTCGGGAAACGATAACGAATTCCACGCAGGCGAAGTCGTCGGCAGACGCTTGTATTATAACTGATGTAGTTTTCACTTTCCCCCCATAATTATACATGTAACATATCTAAAACAGTACCTACTGTGGAGACTGGCCGAGTACAATCGGTTAGTTGACACATTTTCTTCCAAAAATAGGTAATTTTAAGCGTAGAATGTTTTTGTTTAATATTTTGAGTCTTTTTATAACCATTGTAAAGTACGCATCTCTCAAAATATAATATCAATTCGACTTAAAATCTATTATTTCTTAGTTAGACAGTGTTAGGGCAGTAATAGGGCCAGTCTTCAAGATTTAGATATTTTAATAAGCTAGACATCGTCTTCGTGTCTTCGGATTCCACCGCTGATCTCCGTGCCTGCAGCATCTACCTGAGCTAACATCAACCCCCCGCTACACTACCTACAATAGAAACCATAAATAAAAATACATTTTTTAACTAGGTATTTACTTCGCTATTACAGAACTAAGCGAAAATAAGAATGATGAACGCGATAAAACTCATAATGTTACGTTTATGAGAAACTCGGGCCGTTTTCAACACAACTTTCCTTACCAAACGTATTAACGTTGAATGTAAAGTACCTAATTACACACACCGAAGCAATAATACAAAAAACGTTCCAACTATTTACTACAACGCTTTTCTCTCCTTTTCTTTTCACAAAAAAACTCGTACGTTAATAGTACATTACAGACCTAGGGTGGTGAATTCGTAAATGTCCCAGATCGCAGGTTTCTGTGGCCCGAACCGAAGGTGAGGGCCATAAATATGCGATCTGGGCTTTACGAATTACCGCCCGTGGTTTGTCAAAAGTTTTACGTCTTGCCTTGGCCAAAAAGTGAGATTTTCTCTCCGCGTAGCGGGCAGAAAATCCCACTTGATGGCCAAGGATGATGTAAACATATTAAAATATGATTTTCCGGGCCATTTTGCATGAAACATACTACCAACGAATCGTCAGTAAAAAGAGTAAATTTTCCACTAAAACACAACGAAGTGTACCTTTCCTTTGATTGATCCCCGTATTCATCACAAAAAGCTCTCTGTTATTGCTTTCACCGTTTCCATAAATGTTAAATAAACTCATCAGCTTCAAACGTTGAACACCGAGACTTAAAGCGCCATACATCAATTTTGGCGTGCAAACAAAGAAGCTTTAAAACAGGTTGTCAAAGCTCCAAATGCAACAGCCATAGCTATTGATTTGTTACCTTTGTATTAAACTGTACTGCAGCCAAAGCACTTCAACAGGTTATAGAGGATATCGAATATTCTGTGAGGATCAGCATTCAAATTTGAATTCTATTATTTCAAAATTTAGCAGACCTGTCGAAACGGGCGCAGGTTCTGCGTTGCACATAACAACACCAAATTGCGGTGTCAAGAGAAAAAGTTAGTGTCTTTGCGTGTTGTCAAAGGTAAACTAACTTATTTTAGAAGGTGTTTAATTTGATATATCCTTTCCGCCAATGTTTCTAGGCTTAACAATATGGAGTGTGGAATGTGTCTTGGTAAGGAGTGCAATCTTATATGGCGAAACAGTTGAAAACGTGTCCAGCGGATTTGTTAAGCCACAAAACAAAACACACTCGCCTCACAACCGTTTTCGCTGCGTTTTCGCCT
Organism: Aethes cnicana; assembly: GCA_963971205.1. Taxonomy (NCBI): domain Eukaryota; kingdom Metazoa; phylum Arthropoda; class Insecta; order Lepidoptera; family Tortricidae; genus Aethes; species Aethes cnicana. Next base: position 2,039,326 of record OZ020285.1, read on the forward strand.
CAGCAGCGCCATCTGAAGGCGCTACTGCAGACTATCCGCCTAGGTGGCTTGACACTTGTGGCGACCGCAGCGACCCCAACCTACCCGATTTGGTATCCACTTTTGGAACTATAAAGATTGCGCTTCTTTACTTCAACCCTTAGCAGTTTTGGCTCTGCGTTGATAGATCAGTCAGTTAGTCATCGGTCAGTTTCTTGCTAAGTATATGTATTTACGTAGATTACAAGCTACCCAGGAGTTAAAGCTTTTTGCATCATAAAAAATACTCGCGGACTTTAAATTGTTCACATTTAAGGCACAAAATGCCTCAAGAAAGCAATAATTCACTTAAACGACCGACTCGAAAAAACGGAACACAAAGCCTGAGGGGTTGCTGTGACGCGATCGCTCTCGCGGGGCACTCCATCAAAGATGGAACCTGCTTCGAGCTGAATAGAATTAGGAATAAAAGACCAGTATAGTCAATATGAGTTTGCCGCTCTCGCGGTTGAGACTCTGGGTCCCTGGTCGGCAGACATGAAAGCTTTCATGAGGATGTTGTCGGCCCACTTGATCGACAAAACCGGCGACCCAAGGTTTGGCGCTTACCTCTCGCAAAGGATTTCTTTAACAATCCAGAGAGGTAACGCCGCCAGCGTTATGGGCACCATGCCGCAAAGTGAAATTTTGGAAGGGGTGTTTTTTCTATAGTTATTTTTAGTTCTAGTTTTAAATTTTATTTCTAATTCAATTATTTTATTTTTAAGTCGCCGAATTTGTAATAAAAGTTGTAGATTTATTTTAAATAAATTGGTCAATTTGTAATGGAAGTATTTAAATAATTTACCCCAATGGGGTCCCCAGAAGTTCAGCAAGGTAGAAATAATCAAATTGAATTGTCACTTTACTTTAAAAGCTGTGGTGAACCACCCGCCTGAATCTAGCCGGCGCGCAACTCGCGCCCAACTCGCCCTTACCGGCATTTGTTTCATCCGGAGATGGTGAGTGGATCATTGGCCAGCGTAGTAGTACACACACATTTACAAGTGTACAGACGTCCTCGCACGCACATGGACTTCTTCGCACGCAAACATTGACACTTCATTCGAATTGTGTTCGAAATCGTGCTTTTATAGGCCGTGTCCGCCCTGTGTTAATGAAGAACTTTCTGGCATCAGCAGGGCTCGTCTATTACTTACTTATGTACATGGCTTGGGGGATGCGTGCATCTGCGTTCAAAAATGGATGTATTTTGGCTGACTATCATTAAGATGATGAATTAAAAGGTCGGAAACAATAAACCGAGGGCTGAATCATCGTCATTCAAGAGCAATGGCTTCATACAAAAAATATAAAACCTCTATAATCGTAGAGTGGTGTGACGTACCATTGCATTCTTCTAATGATTACGGTCTGAGGTTCAATTTTCTATTCGCACATTTGGGAGTTTAGGACTTCATACAATGTTTGAATTACTTCACAGACCTTCGCACCTATATTACTAGTGCGTTTTCTATCAGACACTCAGTGAGAATTGATGTCTATTGTCTACATATATATGTCTGTCGTATACGGACAAGTTTTAGAGCACGTTCCTCAGGTGAGCTCGCAAGAGGCCCTCACTGCGCTCGGCGCCACTCGACCGGCTCTTGACTCGTCGAAGCAGACAATGCCGAGACGTTAGAGTATACTCGTAACGCGTGAGATACATTTATAAAATTCCCTGCTCAAACAAATCCAAAAAGTCCTTTGTTTTACAATTATGAACTTTCTACGTTCTATACGAAATTGTGGAATTCTCTACCGGCCGGTCTCTTCCCCGATAGTTATAACTTGGATCTTTTCAAGTCGAGAGTGAACAGTAGCAATACCATGAGTTTACAGTGACCGTACTCGCTAGTGACTACGTAAACGATTTGTATGAAGAATAGTACAGCGCCCCTGGCGGTCACTCGTTGAACTAAAATTCTTCATACAAATCCTTTACGTAGTCGCTAGCGAGTACGGTCACTGTAAACTCATGGTAGTGCTACTGGTACTATCTAAGTAAGCATGTATCACCTTCGACCGCATCGTCACTTACCATCAGGTGAGATCGTGGTCAAATGCTTGCTTATAATAATAATAAAAAAGAAAAAGGAAAACAAGTTCCATTGTTTTCTTAAGACGACTTATCGGAGAGACCTCGAGGCGTTCTTTGAAAATATAGTGTGTTATGAAAATCTGTTCTCTAGGTAAATGGTTGACTAGTTAGAAATGATATTGGGCTTGGGCTTTAATTTTGTTATATTTGTAGAACGTTTTCTCTTTTTTTTAACAAAATGTACAAAAAATGAAAAAAAGGTCTGTCGATTTTTTAACCAACATTTCTATAGCATCGGGTTTTACGTAGGTAAACATAACATCCTTTGTTTCTATTATTTAACTCCGGTTGTAAACTCCCAAATCACATTAAACATCGTTCTTTAAAAGCATAAACCTAATAACGTACCCCTTCAAATAATGCATGAATCATCCTTTCGTCAGCGTAAGAATAAGTACAGTAGGTCGACTCCTTTGATCTAGTGAAAAATGCCGCCGCAAGGTGAGTGGTCCCGAGATACATACAGAATTATTGTATTCATTATCGTTTCTTTTTTCATCCAACCTGAGTACTAATACCCCTGTCGTACCAAATCTGTCACATATACCAATTTCAACTCCACAAAATTATGACTGAAAGTCTCTTATGTTACAGCTTTGACGGCGCCTGCCGTCTCTGGCGCTTTAAAGGTATTCAATTGTTATGGTTCCGTGATTTATTAAATACAGCTTTTTTTCAAAAGGGGATGCTTTCAGATGAATATTATAATAGCATAGAATTACAAGGGTCTTGGCTGTTTATTTGCATGGAATTAAGGAAATTATTTATTTACACATGAAAAAGGTTCACGAATACACTACACCATGTTGGAATAGGGATGGCGACAGGGTGAAGAAATCGAAATTCTAGTTAGTCCGTCAGTCAGGTAATAAAAAAAATATTATACACGAATTTTTTGTTTTATCATATTAACAAACAATGACTAAGTTAAAACGCATTAAAGTTGGAGAGTCACCGTTAGGTATAAATCGTACCTAAACGTGACGTCACGCGACATTTCAACTCAATATATCTCCGTATAAGTTTGATTACGTGAAAAAAGAAAAAATACGTGTCCAATACTTTTCAATAATCTTCCTGATAGACTAAGGAAAAAAAGTTGTCATCATCCCTATCGGTAATTATTTGATGGCTCTACTCAAGAATACTGTTATTATATTCTTATGAAATATAATATCGTTTCAAGTTATTGCATTTATATTATTAGTACTTGGGCGACCGAGCATGGCTCGGGTGAAAATAGCTAAAACTGACTTTTCTCTTGCATAAAAAAATAGCTAGATCTATTTATCGCCCCCGTAAACCCCTATATTCCAATTTTCGTTCAAATCCTTACATCTGTTTCTGAGATCGCTTGTATAAAGAAATAAATATACAAAATTAGTTAAAGTATAAGATATTACGAGTATTTACTACTCCTACTACTACAGCCTATTTGCGTCCCACTGCTGGGCACAGGCCTCCTCTCTTCACGAGAGGGTTTTCCGAAGAAACTCAAAATACAAAATGATGAATGAAATAAATAAGAGTGGTAGAGGCAACGCCAAGTCCAGGCCTGAATCTAGCCTATTTGCATACAAATGTGCGAATTACAGAACCTCCATATACCCTAACGCAATAAGAACAAATCTTATATACCTATACAATAAAGGAGAACCCTTATAAGGCTCTTTGAACGTTGGAAGGATAAGTCGAATAAAAGGTAATATAACTCTTCAAATATCGTTTGGAATATTTGCCCTAGTGTCTTTTCTAGTGTAGGTATTTAAGTTTTAACTAACCAAAAACGTCTCCATCGCATCCACGTTTCTGCAAAATCTAAAACAAATTGACGAAATCTACTTATTAGTAAGAAGATGTGTGTGAAGTCCCCAATCCGCACTGGGCCCGCGTGGGGACTATAGCCCAAGCCTCGTGATGAGAGGAGGCCTGTGCCCAGCAGTGGGACGCAAATAGGCTGTAGTAGTAGTAGTACTTATAAGAAAATACGCTGGTATTGCAAGTGTCAACATGCGGCTGTTAGGTCAGCATGTTACATCTTAGGCCTGGTTCGTACATAACATATCCACTAAACGCCTCGTTTTTGCTACGGATGGCTAAAATTTGACATTTGCTCCATAATAGAGAGTTTGCCAATTTTAACCGCCCATAGGCCAAACCAGGAATTTTGTGGATATAGAAACCGGGCCTTAGGTAGGCTACATCGTGACCTTTTACCAGGTGAGATGATGGCCAAATGCTTACTGGTATGAAAATTATATATGCAGACGAAGCCACGAGCAAATAGTGGATTGTGTGACTAGGGAGCAAAATGGTTTATTTTACCGTGGGTGACGGATTGAATCCAGAGTGACGCGAAAGATTCCAGAATAGAATCCCGAGCGGAGCGAGGCGTTTAAATAATATTGCTCCCGTGTTGCACACTCTGCTTTTCATTCCTTCTATGAGAAAACCAGTAGCAATAGGGAACAAAATCGTACTTTGGTCCCTAGGGAGCAAAATCTTACTTTGCTCCCTGTTTGCGGGGCAGAAATAAAGAGTGAGCAAAGTCGCATTTTGCTCCCTCTAAACGGGGAACAAAGTACTCCTTTTCGAACAGGAGGAGCGAAAAACACTTATAGTTTACAAGTAGATTATTTACTTACCAACGATTTACCGAAACCCTAAACAAAACAAGTCCACGAGGATGAGGAATGATGCTTAACAGGGCAGAATTATACCCTTAAGTTTGTTCTTAATCCTGTCAGTTTGTTAGTAAACTACTCCTCATCAGGGTTCCCTAGAAAAAACTTGGATTAAGTTCCCGCGAAGTTAACTACGTGCCCGAAGCTTTACTGAAATGGCGCTTAAAAGCATCCGCGGGTTAAGAAAAAGTTATGCGGAGCGGGTTTTGTAATCTGACGTGACCCAATCGATCTACTGTTAAAGTTATTTCTATTTTGTTAATAAATAACTTAATATATTGTAGTAAAGCGGACGAGTTCTCGAGTGGCATTTGCAAAAGAAATGTGAAAACACCTTCCCCTACTTCGTTACTATTGTCAGACTAAACCTCCCCCCTCCTAAATTGAAATGACGTAATAATTATAACTTACTTGTTTCATTGGCTTTGTCCGGTTGGCAGTTTACTCGCAGTATTGTAACCAAGTTTTATCATTTATCTTCTTTAAATGTATAAACCTCTTCAGTTATTGATTGACTGACTGATTGATTGACTGATGACAACGCACAGCGAAAACCACACGTGGGATGCTGAAATTTGGCGTGTAGGTTCCTTGGGGAATTCAGGGGAGCGCTAAGAGAGGATTTCCCGTAATCTTTATGGGACCGGGTAAAAACGGGATTTCGCCAATTAATATTTCTGCGCCTACGAAGTCGCGGGCAAAAGCAAGTGTATCCATATTTCTCATCATTATCATCATCATCATATTTCTCATGAACTGTCTCAATATGTCCAATGCACGTAGTTATTCAAAACTAGCTTCTGCCCGTGACTTCGTCTGCGTGGAATAGCGTTCCCGCGGGAACTATGAGTTTTTCCAGGATAAAAAGTAGCGTATATGTTGACCCGTGTTATAAATTTTGTTGCAATCCGTCCAGTAGTTTTCGAATTAAATCCGGACATACATACATACATACATGCACACATACATACCCACATACATACATACATACAGTAAATTTTACTAGAATTGTTTTTTCGTGTTCAGTATCGTTTATATAGTCCCCTCGACTTGATAGTTTCTTTTTATTTTCAAGTTACAGACGCGAGTTGGAGGATGCTTTTAAGGTGCTGGACTGGAAAGGTCGAGGCATCAACGTTAATGGCGAGTACATCTCTCACCTTCGATTTGCTGACGATATTGTAGTCATGGCTGAGACCATGGAAGAACTCAGTAGTATGCTCGCTGACCTCAGCAGAGTTTCCGATCGAGTTGGTCTTAAAATGAACATGGACAAGACGAAAATTATGTCTAATGTCCATGTTGTGCCAACTCCCGTAATAATCGGAGGCTCTGCGCTCGAAGCTGTCGACCATTATGTATACCTGGGACAAACAGTCCAGTTAGGTAGGTCCAACTTCGAGAAAGAGGTCAATCGTCGAATCCGACTCGGTTGGGCAGCGTTCGGGAAGCTTCGCAGTGTCTTTTCGTCCAAATTACCGCAGTGTCTCAAGTCGAAAGTCTTCGACCAGTGTGTGTTGCCAGTGATGACTTATGGTTCCGAGACGTGGGCGCTCACGATGGGTCTCATAAGAAGGCTCAAAGTCACTCAGAGGGCAATGGAAAGGGCTATGCTCGGGGTTTCTCTGCGTGATAGAATCAGAAATGAGGATATCCGCAGCAGAACTGGGGTCACCGACATAGCCCGAAAAATTGCGAACCTTAAGTGGCAGTGGGCGGGGCACATTGCTCGCAGGACTGATGGCCGATGGGGCCGGAAAGTTCTTGAGTGGCGCCCGCGAACCGGGAGACGAGCTGTCGGTAGGCCTCCAACAAGATGGAGCGATGACCTCGTGAAGGTCGCGGGAAACCGGTGGAAGCAAGTGGCACAGGACCGGTCGGAGTGGCGAGCCTTGGGGGAGGCCTATGTCCAGCAGTGGACGTCTTTCGGCTGAAATGATGATGATGATGATGATGACAGACGCGACTTCTTCTACAGACTTATTATTAGTAAGTAAAGATTGATTCCTCTATACTCGACGCTGCACCCAAAACTACAGCTCAACTTACGAAGCTTTTAAATTAAATTAAATTATAAGTTTACCTAGGTAAACTTATAATTTAATTATAAAATGAACTTGACAACTTCTAAGTGATTCGCGGCGCGCGAGTTGGCGATATGAAGACGAACTTTGAAATCTTGTGAGCAATGTAAAAGCTATGATATGAATATTCTTGCATCGTGAAGTCAGACGACCTTTAGAAGGTTAATTGGGTATTCGATACGCAAATACTCTAAATGTTTCTATAATACGTTATGTATTATACAAACACCTGTGTTTGCTAAGGCATTGTGCCAGATGTATTGTGTGTAGGCAGACAACTGTCTCAGCGGACAATGTCTGGTTGCATTGGAGGGAGCGAGAGGCACGACCCCGGCATGTAAGCGATATACGTAGAAAATCAGAAAAATGAAGATTAAAAAAAAAACACATTGCATGAACGATATAAACTAGCAAATTTTTTGGCATGAGTATGACGGAATAGTGTATTTAATGATAGAAATCTGCGTAAAAAAAAACTTATAGAACCGTTTAAACAGGAATTAGAAGTCGTAATGAAATTCTTTTTACGAAATAGCAAGTTTTTTTTAAAACTCATCACAAAAAAAAGCTAGCTTTTCCCCGCAACTTCTTATGCGCAGAAATATTAAAATGTAAAATCCCGTTTTTTTTTTCCGTTTCCGTGGGAATTTCATAAAATCCTCTCTTAGTGTTCCCCTACGTTCCCTAAGGAACCTGCATGCCAAATTTCAGCTCTCTACGACCAGTAGTTTCGGCTCTGCGTTGATCGATCTGTCAGTCAGTCAGTCAATTTCTTGTTTTATATATATACCTATAAGAATAGATATCAACATGTATTTTACTCGTCTTTCAAAATCAAATAGTTGTCGTTTAAATACTCTTTAAATAAAGTACCTAAATTTAGGTCTTGTCAGGCCTAAAATTGGTCAATTCCCGCACGCCTCTTCTTCGCTCCGCTTAATTATCTCGCCCTGGGGGGGAAAGCCAGCCTAACATCACCGCCATCACAATAACCTAGTTACGGCCCACAACTGGGCACAGGCCTCCTCTCATTACGAGAGGGTTTGGGCTGTAGTCACCACGCGGGCCTAATACGGATTGAGGACTTCACACATGGGGATCACACATCCTTGAATTACTTCGCAGATGCGTGCAGGTTTCCTTCTCCGAAAAGCTCAGTGGTAATTCAAATTGAATTTCGCACATAAGTAGTTACAGAGGTGCGAGCCGGATTCGAACCCCCGATCCTCTGTATGAGAGGCGGTAGGACAAACCACTAGGCTACTACGGTTTCTAAAACCAAGCCTCATTTAATTTCCTGCCACAGCTGGCCCTCTATAGCGTGGTCAAACAGCTCTCGGCTACAAGCAAACTTTATTTGCTTAATTCTCGCAGACAATGGCAGAGCTATGTCTGAAACTAGTAGCAACTAGTAAGGGTACCTAAACAGTGTGTTTTTTTAACTGGTACAGCACAGGTAGTGGAAGTCTTAATCTATATAGAACCTAATCCTAATCTATACATATAGATTAGGATTTTTTAGGAGATAAAGAGAAACTGTCATAGAAAATTTTCTAAGAATAACAACAAACATGACGTCTTTTTGGGAGATTACTTTGGCACTGTATTTTTTTTCTTACCAGACGAAGAAACAATCCTCACTCGAAACTGGGTAGATCTGCATCTTGTTTATTTATTTATCCCAGCGATCTCGGAAACGGCTCTAACGATTTGGCCGAAATGTGGAATATATGTTTACGGGGACAAAAAATCGATCTATCTAGGTCTCATTAAGTTGCTGTTTTAGCTAAGTATTTTCCCCATAGACGTAAATAATACATGGTGGGTCAGAAAATATGGCAAATAATTAACCCACAGTATCGGCTATCGATTCTAAGTATATTGTATAGGTCTTTAATTTTTTTTGAGTTGGTAAAAAAAAACATTTTGTATAGGATTCAGGCGACGCTCACACAACCAATCCCATATAAAATTATTTTTTTACTAACTCGAAAAAAATTAAAGACCTATACAATATACTTAAAATCGATACCCGATACTGTGGGTTAATTATTTGCCATATTTTCTGACCCACCGTGTATAGACCCGGTCTAACGTACACGTAATATGTCCCCACTTCCACGGCGTCCAATCCAAAGTTCTGTCACCGAGCGTGCGTGACAATAAGCGTTTTAAAAAAAACTTTTTTCGAAACTGTTTCTCAGTATCGAAAAACTCGTCTCGTTGTTGAAAAAATGTGACCCAGCTTTAGTGTCACGATATAAGTTTAACTTTGTATTGGACACCAATGAAGTGGGGAAACATGACATGTATCTACGTTAGGCCGGGTCCATACGAAGTATTATTTATGTCTATGATTTTCCCCCGAGCAAAGCTCTGTCATCTGTTGCCCGGTACTTTTTATTAAAATCCCAATTTGTTGTAATCTGACACAAATAAAATATGTATCAAACCTAGCTATATATGTTATGTATGGGTGCCATCTATTTGGCATAATTCTTTTTGTCCGAAACTGTTTACGCATAACAGGCTTCGCATAATTTATTTACGCCGAATATTGACTGCCGAATTTTTATTAAGCATAATTCTTAATTGGCCGAATGGGTGTTTACCCGAATATTGTGTTGGCGTAATGTTGACTTGGTCGAATTTTATTATGCATAATATTGTTTGGCATACTAGTAATTTAGCAGAATTTTGATAAGAATTAAGATAAGTAAACGAAATTATCATTTAGTAAAAATCCACCCTCTCCCTATTTAGATAATCATCGATGTTATACAGGATACTCATTTCATTAAATCGGCGAAAATAAAGGTATGCGAAAGTAGTTTTTGGCGTAACAAATTTCGGTAAGTAATTTTCTGCCTAAATAATATTCGGAATTCGAAAATTATGCGTGAATACTATTCGGCGTAAATAGATTATGCATAATAGAATTCGACGAAAAATCGTTATGCGAGATTAGTTTCGACGTAAACACTATTATGCCTACACTGATTATGCAAAATCGAATTCTGCCAATAAAAAATATGCGTAAACAAGGGGAACCGTTATGTATACCTAGCCATATGGATAGCAGGATAGTAGACGCAAGAGTTTGCATTAGGTATTTATGACGTTGGGTATCAATTTGTTCATCAATTCAGACAACAAATTGAAATAACCACTTACCATTTCCGTAAGAACGCAATACGCATAATTTTCCACAATATTCGTATACAATCTTCTTGTCAAGAACCGTCAAAGCGACCTAAAGATAAACGCACAAACAATAAAACGATATGAAAGAGGCGCTTCAGTATATGCGTTCAATATTCTACCTTAATACATCAGTAACAAGAGATATAACTGTCGCAATCCATAGAGGTTTAAGGGCCTAATGTTTTAGTGGTAAAAATAAACGAACCGGGTAGATTTATTTGTTACGGAAATGGCAGTTGGTCGTGTAAATGACTTTTACAAGTCCTTGGCATTTTATATCCTGTTGACACGAAGCCTTTTACTTCTTTAATTCAATTTCAATTAACCACTGAGCCGTGGTGGCCTAGTGGTTCGACCTACCGCCTCTAATGCCGAGGGTCGGGGATTCGTTTCCGGCTCGCACCTCTAAGTTTACTTACGTGCGAAATTGAATTTGAATTTACCATGAGCTTTTCGGTGAAGGTAAACATCGTGAGGAAACCTGCACGCATCTGCGAAGTACTTCAAAGATGTGTGTGAAGTCCCCAATCCGCACTGGGCCCGCGTGGGGACTATAGCTCAAACCCTCTCGTGATGCGAAGAGGCCTGTGCCCAGCAGTGGGACGCAAATAGGCTGAAGTAGTAGTAGTAGTAGTAGTAGTAACCACTGAGCTTTTCGGAGAAAGAAAACATCGCGATCGTGAGGTAATATGCATATACGTAATTTAAGGATGTGTGTGAAGTCTCCAATCCGCACTAGGCCAGCGTGGGAACTTTAGCTCAAACCCTCTCGTGATGAGAGGAGGCCTGTGCCCAGCAGTGTGACCTCAATATGATGTTGTGGTGGTGGTGGTGACATGAATTGTATCGTGCACACGTTTTCTTCATGTCATGAGCCTTCATAAACTCTATAGCGTTAAATTGGAACAACCGGAATATTATGCTACGAGTATATAATATCAGTTCGATCACTCTTTACACTATCAAGAATACAACATTATATGCGACGGGAAAAATTATCATCATTTCTCTGTAAGCTGACTTCTCTTCTAGATAGTAGGTACATACTCATTAACTTTTAGGTCTCTTGAAAATTGATTTATCATGGCTTAAGACGACGCATCGGAAATAAAGGTGATATGGATTTCAATATTTCTCATCAGTCATGGTACTTAAGAACACGATTTTTACATGGTATTCTTCATATCTTTGACCTTCATTTGTTAATATACTCGTATCTTTGTGATTGGACAACTTTCATAGCAGCAAAACCTCTTCAGAACCCTACATTTTCAAATTACAGTCGAACGGGATGGACTTAAGGTCCTTTCTTTTTTATTTCGATTCGTGAAAACATAAACTACAATATGATAATAAAGCTTTGCGATACGTTCTATATTTTTTTATTAAACGCAGAAATTCTCTCTCAATCATTGAAACGCTGTTTGAATGATTGAGATTGATCTGAAAGATTGAGACTGAATCACAGATGATCTGGACATGATTGGACAGTGTATCCAAGTGTCAAAGGCATGGCTCTGCCACGACTTCGCGCGGCAACGGCAGCGGCGAGCGTGTTACGGACACATTGCGCGCTCGTGACGCCCGCCGCGCGTCGGTTAGCGACCGTCGCGCGCAATGTGTCAGTAAAACGCACGCCTTAGCAGAAAACAAGACATCCACAGAAACCCTAATCCTAGCCTATTTGAATGTTAATGTCTCCAGTGAAGGTCCAGTCCCTTATGTACGAATATTTACAACAAAAAGAAAAACATTCTTTTACACTAAGAACTGGGTGAAAAAGAATATTAATGGTGAATTAAAAAAATGATTGATGTCGTCTTAAAACGAAGACGCTGCGTAAACTCCCCTTCCTTAATTTGACAGAATATTATGAATTTGTCATTAATAATTTAATGGACAGCTACAAGATAAAATGAAGATGAAAAGATCAATTCCGCTTTTAATTTTGCAATGTTATATTAAAATCCAACTCTGTCAAAAATTCACGATACCGTCAAGGAAATATATTGCTCAATTTTCCAAGCTTTTTTAGAAAACTTTTCAATTGAGAATAAAGTTTTAAATTTAATTTCAGAAAAAAAAAATCGTGGTGCCTTTAGAATTTCAAGTAGGTAACTGCTTTAATAATAAGAACGAAATAAATTTAATAAATTTAATATTGGGGCCCTCAGAGAGATATTTTTTTTCACCTCACTGGCTCGAAAGTGGTCGTTTTGCAGCTTGATATTCGAGCGCAAAAGTTGTTTTTATCCGCTAGCGTGGAAAGTGTTTTTGAAATTCGAACGACGCATGACGCCACTGTCACAATAAAAAAACAACGATACGTTCTGAAACGCAATTCGTCGTGAGAGTTTTATTAAAATAAAGGTTCAATTTACTTAATATTATCATTAATAATTATATTAATAATACACCGTTTCAGATGTATTTCATTATTTCACTATGTTTTATCACAAAAATACTTAAATATGTGTATATTTTAACTGTATTCAATGAATAATTGAATCTTGAAGTACGAGTAGGAGTGATTTGGAACGCAACCTCCGGAAAAAAAACATGAAAAATAAAATAAAATAAAAAAGTTTTAGATTGCTGGTTTTGTAATTTAGAATACCTATACGAAGTAATAAAGAAAATATGAGCGATTCTAGCAATGAAGATACGAATTTAACTCCTCCAGAGTTAGCACAAACTGTACGTGACGCCGAACTAAGTCTTCTACCCGAAAAATCGCGCGTGAGGTGAAAAATTTTGTGTTGCGCTCAGCAGCAAAGTCGTTTGCTGTCTCGTGCCTTGAAACCCTCGTTACACTCAGGATTCTATATTTGAACCCTAGAATCCTTCGTTCACTCGGGTCTCAATCACGCACTCACAGCAAACAACAACTTTGCAGCCTTGCATAACAAATAACTATTATTTTGTTAAAACGACATAACGCTTCCACAATTTTGTTTTGGGTTTCGTTTATTTTCATTCTTATCTAATAAACCAAAAAAAGGTGAAATTTAAAAATACTTCCTTTTACTGTAATTTATAGGTATACTAGCTTCTGCCCGCGACTTCGTACGCGTAGAATTCGGTTATAGCGTTCCCGCGGGCATTGAGTGTTAAACTATAATAAATTATATACTAAAACCTTCCTTTTGAATCACTCTATCTATTAAAAAAACCACTTCAAAATCCGTTGCGTAGTTTTAAAGATCTAAGTATACATAGGGACAGACAGCAGGAAGCGATCAAGCGACTTTGTTTTATACTATGTAGTGATAGAACATATTTTTAATACACTGTCGAGCAATCTCAAATAACTTACTCAGACGTCTCTGCTTTCGAATTTTCTAATTAAATAAACCTTCTTATATAAATAATGGAAACCTCAATTTTATTCCGGTAGCCCTCGATAAGTTTTAATCTTTATTAAAATGCATGAGAGGGTTCGGAACTTGGGGTTGTTCGGTTATTCGCTTGGATAATGATGATGTACCGCTAGGTAGTTTTAGGGGTAAATCAACTACTTGTTAATGTTAATCCACTTCGCAACAAAACAGAGTTGGTCATAGTTTGTGTAAGTTACAAGTTGTTTGTAAATAAAGTAAACTGGAAATTTACAAAAGGCTCCCCTTTGACTTGGCAAGTTGTTTACTAAACCACGTGTAATAATAAAGGGAGGCCTATGACCAGCAGTGGACGTCTATCGGCTGAAATGATGGTGTAATAATAAATGTTCTTTTTATTTATCAATCATCGTCGTCGAAAGACATTATCAGTTAAATACCACTCGCTTCCACCGTATTCCCGTTTTATTTTTTTAATTAATACGTGATCACACAACGATGATTGATAAATAAAAAGAACATTTATTATGTCACATGGTTTAGTAAACAACCTGCCAAGTCAAAAGGGGCCAAATTGTGTTTGTAGCTTGGTCTAATGGGGACTATCGTTTCTTTGCTCACCAGTTTGCGCCACTGTTGACTAAGGTCCAGAGGCATAGCTGTCAAAGGCGACTTTATAAGATCGGCGCCGAAACAAAGTTTTAAATCTTGAATCTCATTAAATTTATTAATTATAAATAACTATAATCATATCGAGTAGTTATGCCGCAATGTTGTGCAGTTCCGTTTTGTTCGGAAAGTTTTAAATTTTTTTCAAAGCGTCCGCATTGATCGCTAAATAATCCATATTTACGATAATTTCACGAAGAAGATCACTTTTAAACAGGTAAATTAAAGAAATTATCATTTATGTCACGAAACCCGACAAAACCGATGAAAAGTGAATGTTATTGGACCTCACGCGACACTAGCGCCTCTAGTGGCAAATTCACACGCGATAGCCCCCATTCTGTTAGTACCGTCATGAAGAAGAAGAAAAACAAAAAACAATACATAAAAAAGAAAATTTACTGACCACTATATTAACACTAAAAATACCAACTAACATAATGTGAAAGAAACTGTGACAATAGGACCCGGCAGCAGCGGTGCTGCATGACCCTCGCGGGGTGGACTCGTGCAGCGCTGTTTTTCAACCGGCACCTATTTCAGATGCGCCAACCGATACAGTACTACCTAACTACACACGATTACCCTACCCTATCGCCAATGATACTTTCTTCTTCCTCTGTTTTAAATAATGGCTTCTGTTGCCGATAGGAAAGGCGGTCATTTCAGAGCGGAGCCGGCAACTAAACTCCTCGATGGACGCAGGACAGGGAAAACACAGTTTCTTCAGAATTTTAGAACTATATTAGCACTTTCACTTTAAAACTAGGTAAAAACAATCTGAACTCTGCCGTTTTATCACAACGAACAAAAAACTACTGACCACAGGTCGCCCACGCTATCACCAAAAAAGTAAACTTTCCGGTTGTCAACAGCTTCTGTTTATATGTAAGACAATTTCACCAATCTCAAGTAATTGGCCCACAGGCCGAGCAGTGTACGGTGACGGTAAATGAGCGGTATTCAATGTTACCTTCAAAAGACCGAGATATTTTGTCAGGAATTGGAACCTTTTTTATCAAAGCGTAGATACTAGTTTTTTTCATTGACTACAGGTAATTATTTGGCCACAATCTCACCTAGCGGAGTGACGAATTGGCGATGTAACCGAAGATGTTTCATGTATCACACACTTAGGTATCTAATACCTTCATTAAACGTAATCTATAATGTGTAGACGCTACCACATTCCAATTTAGATGTTATAGATGTGACTAGAACACTCGTAGTGTGTGTAGAGACAAGTTAATTAGGAACTATGTCGCTGGCATGACTCAACAAGCCCGCCGGCGTGACGGACACGGCCAATTATGTCCGTGATACAAGCAGGACCACTGCAATTGTGGATGACTTAGGGGAGGGAGGTGATTTAGAGCTGTGTAGTGTTCTCTAGAATAATAATAATAATAGCCAATATCTTGGGATATTTCGCAAAAATTGGCCTAGCCAAACTAAGAAAAACTTGTATTATGTTTGCCAACGATATGAATACTAACTTAATTGTATTTATTAGCAAAACAAACAATCAATTGTGATCACAATTATCACACAAAGTTTGCCATAGCGCCATTCTAAAATTATTAATAATTCGAAAAGGGAACGCAGTTTTCAATATATATATGTAAGAAAAACGAACCATGAAAAATGAGGTTTATACTTAAATACCATAGAGAAAAATAATTCAAACCATATAAAAGCCACATCATATTTAACATACAAGTTGTTCAGGACTGAAACACTTTGCTTCGAGACTACAAGCTTTGCACAACTCATAGCAGAAACCATTTCACGTTCATAAAGTGGAACTTTGAATTCAGTGGGACAAAGGCTTCAATGCTTTAACAGACTTTGCTGTCTACGCAAAAGGTTACATTAGTAACCTTACATTAGTAGACCAAGCGGTAAATGCCAGAGGACGTATTCAAAAGCCGTGGTGGCCTAGTGATTCGACCAACCGCCTCTCATGCAGAGGGTCGGGGGTTCGATTCCGGCTCGCACCTCTAAGTTTACTTATGTGCGAAATTCAATTTGAATTTACCACTGAGCTTTTCGGCGAAGGAAAACATCGTAAGGAAACCTGCATGCATCTGCAAAGTAATTCAAAGATGTGTGTGAAGTGCCCATTCCGCACTGGGCCCGCGTGGGGACTATAGCCCAAACCCTCTTGTGATGAGAGGAGGCCTGTGCCCAGAAGTGGGACGCAAATAGGCTGTAGTAGTAGTAGTAGTATTCAAAACTGGTTTCAGACAACGGTTTTATACGCATAGCATTTCATCAGTTCAGTCCGTCAGTATCGACTGACGCCAGACTGATGGAAATTCCGTGTGTGTACTAATTTACGTCCTGTGGTCTTGTAATCATCAGTCAGTCCATGCCATCAGTCCATCAATAAGTGGGTTTATACTTACGGTCAACTTGGCGTCGATCTTACCAGACTGACGGAGATGGAAAAACATGAATGAATAGTCAAATCAACGATGAACAGGATTTACATATTTTTGAACCTTATGACAAGCAAATTCAAATGGAAACAATGTTTATTTTCTCCATTGTATAATAATATTAATAATATTTATTTTTATTTTTATTAAAGAGTACAAGAACTAAAACTAGAAAAAGTGTCCAACAAAACAGTTTACACGGTTTGGCTGTGGGATCGATCAGTCTCTACTCTCTTTACAAACAGAAAAAACACCCCGAATCCTTTGACAAGGCAAAGGTCTTTTTTTTTCGTGTTTTATCTGCTCTAAAGAAAATTACAAGGAACGTTCGGGAATCGAAAACCTTTTCATTATAAAGACGGCAATTATAGAATTTGAGGAGTTAAGTTTAATTGAATTGGAGACGCGGTTTCGACTTTTAAAATTTAAATCGATTTTATTACCGAGCTGGTTAAACAGGTAAGTTGCATTAAATGGCGGAGTGGAATCGACGATTCGAATTTACAAAAAAAAAAAACTGCTTCGCCTCCATCTACACATAATACGATTGAACGGGACAGCGGTAATGAAATAAGAAACACGCGTTTCCTGCGCGTGTAACGTAAGGCCCAGACCCGGTTCGCACGAGAGTTAAAAAAGCGTCGCGTTAAAAAAGTTCCGTAAGCTCAATTCGATTTAACGTCCAACGCTCAACGTCGAAAATCCAACAGTGCTCGATAATAACGCGCCGCGCTTTAAAAACGTTTTCTAGTGAATGAATACACGGGTATCCAATTCTGTCATTTAAACGTATTTTTTTAAAAAGCGTTGAAAAAGCTCTCGTGCGAACGTGGGCTTAACGATTAGAAAATGCTGAAGCTAACCAGCGTCGCAAAAGTCATGTTTTTTTGTATTTGTATGCAGAACTAAACTAGATGAGGGGAAAGCGATGCTGTAATATTCAAACAGAATCGGTATCCATGAACAAAATTCGTCAACATACATCTCAAGAACCGTCAGTTTTCGGGACACTCAAAAACTACTGAACAGTTTTTCATGTACCAATCATAGTGGTTCATGTCATGAGGAAGGTTTACGAGTATAATTCACTGCTCCTACACGTGTGAAGTCGGGGTAGACCGCTAGTACATACATAACATACAGACAACCATAGACAATTAACAATGTGTAGATAGCTATAGACAAAAGTGGAGAAGGGGAGCCGAACAATGCGACCCTAGTCGAATATTCTCGAACGTGCGTTATTAACTCACCGTTCGAACTGCGAATTTCGGGATATACCCCAGGATCCTTTATCATCCGTGGTGTATTTTAACAAGGAAAATGAAGTGAAACCTTTTGTCAAAAGATGTCTAATCGTTTTTGTCAATGCAGCAGCTGAATCGCTGAAATGAAACATTTATCGACGTACGTAAACAACTTCCGTGGGTTGTGCTCGGTGAAAAAAATCGATGATTTTTTTTATAGTACTTATTAATTGTATAAGAAAATCTAGCCGTGCTGGTGTAGTGGTTCGACCTACCGCCTTTCATGCAGAGGGTCGGGGGTTCGATTCCGGCTCGCACGTCTACTGCTGACTGAATTTTCATGAAACTTTACAATAATATATCTTATACATCAGAATAACACATAGACCACAATTCCTAAAGATATAATGTATATAAGCTACTACTCGAAATACTAATCCTGCGCAGACGAAGTCGCGGGCATCAGCTAGTAGTAAATAAACTCTGGCACACACAAATTAAGCAACGAGTAGCCATGGAACCATGAAATAAAAAAATACTTGTGTCTATGGTGTACCTTGTTCTACAGTGTCCAAAAACTACCTAAATGAATTCTGTGGTTCCAACATGGTAGTTATCGGGTAGGTAGGTATAGACTATAGACTCTTTACATATCTTTGGTTTTTCAAAAGTTGTGAACCTTTTAACTTCAGCCATCATGACGTATGTGTTTATATCCGTCAATAAACTAAGATTAACTGGAATAAACTACTGGAAAAACGTAGGAGAAAAATACGGAGCGCAGTTAAAAATCACTTTACTCTTATTTATCGGATTGCGATGTTATCACCAAATTAACTCGGCCTTGTTCCAGGAGGTATATTGAAGACAGTTTTATTCTAAACCACGCTTTTCCATTAAGATCCGAACTTGAGCATTAAGGAACGATTAAGTATTTGGAAAAGATTGACGATTACTGCTTCGCGTTGGAAAGTTTTCGGAACAATATTTTAGAATGACTCTGCATGAAATAGGAAGGAAATAAATACTTTTACATCACCCTTGGCCGTAAAGTGGGATTTTCTGCCCGCTACGCGGAGGGAAAATCTCACTTCTTGGCCAAGGCAAGACGTAAAACTTTTGACAAACCACGGGCGGTAATTCGTAAAGCCCCAGATCGCATATTTAGAAACCTGCGATCTGGGACATTTACGAATTCACCACCCTAGGTCTGTAATGTACTATTGATCTAACCGTCACATTTTTTTATTTAACTTATAGATATATAGACCTAGTATAATATAGAAACAACGTAGACACCGCGTGTTCATATAATACGAACACATGAACGAAGTGCCTCGCCTTTTTTTTATTAATTTAGGCTAACTTAAAATGGCTTATTAGATCTGTGGCTAGATTTAACTGATTATAACAAACTAGCTTCTGCCCGCGACTTCGTCCGCGTGGAATTCGGTTATAGCGTTCCCGCGGGAATTGAGCATTAAACTGTAACAAATTATATACGAAAACCTTCCTCTTGAAACACTCTATCTATTAAAAAAACCGCATCAAAATCCGTTGCGTAGTTTTAAAGATTTAAGCATACATAGGGATATAGGGACAGAGAAAGCGACTTTGTTTTATACTATGTAGTGATAAAAAAAAACTTACAGATACCTATTTATTTTTTTATGGATAGAGACAACACATTAACCAGGTCTAGGATTAGAACTTTTTTTTTAAGTTCCGATTTTCCACATAGCCGGATTAGACACGCGTATTTTTTACCTATAAAAAATATACAGATTTGCCATTCACAACAGAACTTACTTTATATTTGATACTCGATGAAAAAAAAACTTCCTTAAAGGAAAGGAAATTGGAGTCTCACAATGGCAACACCTTACCTGTAACAAAAAAAAACATCAAGTAAAAATCTCAGTCACGTCTGACCAGTAAAGTTGTAAGGGCTCTCGTCGTCATTTAGCATCTTTTATAAAAGGTGCGCGACCCCTGAACATTTCGGGAAACTTTCAACATTATAGGACAATTTCTGGACCGAAATCTTTTGTCCGCCATCTTTGGCCATTTTTCGCACGATTTCCTTTGGATTTTGCGAGTTAGAGTAGTATTATTTTGTGGAAATAGAAAAGCTTATACGGATTTTTTTTTATTTCACGCTCCATCGTTGAGAGTCTTTGCCCATCTGTTTGTGCAAGTTTGTCAATATTTAGTAAAAAGAGGTACCAAAAAGAATACCATCCAGCTGCGCACAACTGGTGTTCACGGACCACCAGATCGAATGATCCAGTAACGCTCGGCATTATGCTGAGTCTTCACCCTTTCCTCTGCCATTGTACTCTTTTTCTGCATATTGTATTTTGTTTTCTGTAGTTTTGTTTTTGTTGTTTTTGAGGACAAGCCGTGGTGGCCTAGTGGTTCAACCTACCGCCTCTCATGCAGAGGGTCGGGGGTTCAATTTGAATTAACCACTGAGCTTTTTGGTGAAGACAAACATCGTGAGGAAACCTGCACGCATCTGCGAAGTAATTGAAAGATGTGTGTGAAGTCCACAATCCGCACTGGACCCGCGTGGGGACTATAGCCCAAACCCTCTCGTGTTGAGAGGAGGCCTGTGCCCAGCAGTGGGAATGCAAATAGGCTGTAGTAGTATATACTTATACTGAAATACATTATCTTCGATTCTATTGTATTAAAGTTGTATGTATTTGATGCTTAAGTAATTCGCCTCTACGGCTACAGATGTCCCACTCCCAAAAGTCCTTAAGACAATTGCATTGTCGTTTAGGATCCGATTTCGAAATTGATCCAGGACCGCCGAAGGTGGCCCTTTGTCTCGAGGTCCTCGAGGCCCCAATTGATTCCCACGTCTGTTGTAATTAACAGCTGTTGGACCTGATAAGTTCTGTGGAACAATGTGGATATATTGTGAGGAATTGAATACGTACCTGGTGTCGTCACTGAATAAATACAGAATGGATTGTGTTTTCTGTAGGGAATTGATGGTTGGTTTTATGGCAAGGTTCGAGTAGGTAGATATTTAACAAAAGATTTTCAGCTTGAAGGGCTCATTTTTCAAACGTCAGATAAAAGTTACTCGTCGAACAGTCCATACAAAATTTGAATTTGTTCCGGAATAAATTCGATTTTTGTATTCTTCGAATACGGATAATACATTTTACTTGACGATTGAAAAATCAACCCTAAGATAAATAATAAGATATCATGTCACGTGTTGACAGTGTCGTCCAAAATATGCTTAAGGAAATTATAATTTCAAAAATAGTATCAACAGTTTACCATGAATAAATAAAAGTAGGTGAACCCGTCATATTGATCAAAATGGGTTGCACGCGATCTAATAACGAGCGAAGGAATAGGACCTTGCTGCTGACTCTACAATAAATACCGCGATTGAATAAGAAAGTACAATCTGTGACCGACTTAAGCTTATTTAAGGCATACGTATTTTCATTTTACGGCCCTTAGAGCCTGTAGAAAGAGTATTGAAAGGTCCCTATAACGAAGCCCCAAAGTGCACTGGGCTCGCGTGGGGACTGTAGCCCGAAACCCTCTTGTTACGAGAGGAGGCCTCGGCCCAGCAGTGGGTCGTAAAGGCTGTTGTATTGGATGCAGTGGTTCGACATCACTTCTTAGGCCCTTATCGTTTTGCTAACAAGATCTTCTTCTGTCCACTGTGTGAAATAATTCAAATCCAAATCGATCGAGGAAAGGGGAGCATTGAGGAAGCCATGAAAGCCTGAAATTGAAACAGTACGCAGTACGATAATCTGCGGCGTATTCGGCGTACATGAAGTATATTTGATTACATTACATTTTGAACCCTATTTCTAAAAATGGAGGAGCCTTATTTGAGAGTAGGTATTACTAATAGTAGTATAGTATCACCGTTTCTGAAATCGTAAATCTGCAGAGTGAGGGTGGATCTAGTTTCAATGGTATCCCTCTTGATGTAAGGTATTCATTCCATTGGTAGTAAAGAAACATTTTTACTTCAGTGCTGCCACAGTCTAATAAACCATACAGTAGGTCAACGAAACCGTCTTTACAGAGCAATCGTGCCGGGGTGAGGGCGGAGACGGTTGAAGGCGGTCCCGAGCCAAGTACGGTGGCGTACAGGTGAAAAAGTTAAGAAAATGACCTCGTCTATGTAGCAGTAACCCGTTTGTATACGAAATTAGACGTTCCATATTTGAATTTTCCTCCAATTTTCATATCAATTTGGAACACAACTACAGACAACAGGTCATTTTTAAAGTTTTTTATCTACTTATATGCAGGAACACCGCTCACGCTCATTTTTCACGAGATCAAAGGCGTCGACCTACGTACTGTACTTATACCTACTATAGTGCCATGCTATCTATACTATCCATATAATAGGTATTATAAATGCGAATGTAACTGTCTGGTTGTCTCTCTATCATTTACTCTTCACACATAAATCAACAGCTGCTTTTGATAAAAATTGGTAGGTATGGAGATAGTTCGAGTCCCGAGGAAGGACAGGTTACTTTTTATGCCGAAAAACTCGCAGTTCCAGAGGGAACGCGGACACTGGGTGCAAAATCTAGTCTATGATAGTTGAAGATTTTTTTTAATTTACGACTGAGCAGCGATTTACCTCTATCTCACCTGATGGAAAGTGACGATTAGGCCAAAGGTGTAGCTCACTGGGTCAGTAAATACCTATTACATTACCCTTGACCGAAAAGTGTGATTTTCTGCCCGCTACGCGGAGAGAAAATCTCACTTCTTGGCCAAGGCGCAGATGTAAAACTTTTGACCAACCACGGGCGGTAATTCGTAAAGCCCCAGATCGCATATTTATGCAGAAACCTGCGATCTGGGACATTTACGAATTCACCACCCTAGGTCTGTAATGTACTATTTACTCTAGTCTACTATATACGTATTAGGTTTTACATGTAGAAGCCAGGAAGTGGCCGAACAATCTACTATGACGCTGCTCTTGAATCTTGTTTCTTTAGTAGCATAGCCTTATTATTAGGAAAGAAGTCTGATTGTGTTAAATTGAAAGATTTATGAGCTGTTTGTTATAGTGAAAAGGGTGGTTACCAGCCAGTGTTACCACCCTTTATTTTGATTCGTATTCGGAAGTTCATCGATTTTCTGTGCGGTTCGAATTAGGTGAATCTGGAAGTCAATTTTGAATGTTAAATTTTGAATAAATTTGACGATAACGTCGAAAAGCGAGGTGAATGAATAACAGATGAGAAACGAGGAACGACACGATCAGTACTTACTTAAATATAAATGGGGAGTGATGGAAAAAGAAAAATTCTTACAAGTTGTTAAGTATTTGTTTAGTATGAATTATTAGGGTGTCACAGAAGTAGAGACAAAGCTATTTTGAAAATGTTCAATAGCAAAACAAACTAAATTTGGAATATTTTTCATGA
Organism: Aethes cnicana; assembly: GCA_963971205.1. Classification (NCBI taxonomy): domain Eukaryota; kingdom Metazoa; phylum Arthropoda; class Insecta; order Lepidoptera; family Tortricidae; genus Aethes; species Aethes cnicana. The sequence continues at coordinate 2,062,559 of OZ020285.1, forward strand.
TAATAATAAACATTGTTTAAAATTCTATATAGCAATGCCTATTATTTAGTTTTTTGCAAGTTTATTGCTTCCTTCACGAACGCTTTTCAGACTACACTGCCACGCTTTTGCCTGATTTCGTCTACCTATGTTTCAAAACAGTTCATGATTTCGGTTTTCTAAATTATCATCATCATCATTTCAGCCGAAAGACGTCCACTGCTGGACATAGATCTCCCCAAGGCTCGCCACTCAGACCGGTCCTGTACTACTTGCTTCCACCGGTTTCCGCGACCTTCACGAGGTCGTCGCTCCATCTTGTTGGAGGCCTACCGACAGCTCGTCTCCCGGTTCGCGGGCGCCACTCGAGAACTTTCCGGCCCCATCGGCCATCAGTCCTGCGAGCAATGTGCCCCGCCCACTGCCCCTTAAGGTTCGCAATTCTTCGGGCTATGTCGGTGACCTCAGTTCTACTGCGGATATCCTCATTTCTGATTCTATCACGCAGAGAAACCCCGAGCATAGCCTTTCCATTGCCCTCTGAGTGACTTTGAGCCTTCTTATGAGACCCATCGTAAGCGCCCACGTCTCGGAACCATAAGTCATCACTGGCAACACACACTGGTCGAAGACTTTCGACTTGAGACACTGCGGTAATTTGGACGAAAAGACACAGCGAAGCTTCCCGAACGCTGCCCTCTAAATTATATTTTATATTTTCTTTCATATTAAGATCAAAACAACAATTCGATCATTATTATGTTTTGTATAAAAACTACCCCTGCGCTGCGGTCCGTGACTTCGTTTGAGATTTGAGTGACGACATTGAGTGACTTCGGTCGCATATTGACAGAGCGCCGAAACCCGCTAAGTTACTTACAACACGTTTCCTGTGATAATAATTGTGTCAAAAGAAAATTATAAGGGGGTGCTAGATTTAAAAGAAGATAAATACGGATAAATACGGTAGTCATGGAGCCAGTAGATATAAATGGCTCCGAATTAGGTAACTTTGACTTTTTCACCGTCCGCCAAGATTCATTTTTCGAAAAATTAAACCTGTTGTATCATTTTCTAGACTTAAACCACGGCATCATGATTGTTTGCGCGGAAATATGGCTACCAGGACTCATCACTTGGGTCGACACAGGCAAGAGGGTCTTTTGTACTTATTACTCCCAATCACGTAGGTTTTCCCGTAATTCATTCAGTGTAAACGTTGAATTCGTGTGGCAGTGACAATATTAACACAGCGGCCAGTCGTTACTATCACAAAGGTGGTGTTGATACACACGCTTCGTATATAAAACGGGAGGAAATCGGCGAGTACCTATTTGATTGGGCACAAAAGATATATGGGATGTCCCAAATCCCAAATATTAGCGCACCCGCGACGCTCCTTACGAACGGAACCTAAACTACACACTAAAATATTGTTGTACACAAAAACGTGCTCGTGTGTGAGTGTTATTACCTGTTCCGACCGGTTTTGCTATTCCGACCGGTTTTTGTGCGCGGAGGTAGTGGCACTACTGAAACGATAGTACCTACCTATTAGTATACCTACTGTGGCATTAGTGAGATGGTATTTCTGTCTGAAAATTTGAACGTGTACTCGTAAGATGATTTAGATGCTGCTGCTTCAACGTATTTTCATTGTGGATTTGCACTTTTAGGGTTCCGAAGTCCACAAGGAACCCTTATAGTTTCGCCATGTCCGTCCGTCCGTCCGTCCGTCCGTCCGTCCGTCCGTCTGTCCGCACTATTGCTCGGAGATGCTTAGGTCTAGAGAGCTGTAATTTGGCATGAATATGCATATTAGTTACGCTGACAAAGTGGTACAATAAAATTTTGAAATATATTTTTTTATAGGGTACCTCCCCTACTCGTAAAGTGGGGATGTAATTTTTTTTTCTTGCGTACCCCATTGTGCGGCATATCGTTGAATAGGTCTTAAAAAAATATTAAGGGTTTGTTAAAACCATTTTTTGATTAAGTGATGCGTTTGTGAAATATTAAGCTTTAAAGTGCTATTTTTTGTTAGAGTCACGTGTCCCCCCCCCCCCTGCCAGCTAAATGGTGGTATTTGGATGGCTGAAAAAAATCACGGTTGTGGCATATATAACGTAGTTGAAAGGAAAACTATCAGAGCTAAGTAGGCTGTACAAACTTACGAGTAATAGTCGACCAACTTATAATGATGATTTTTCTCGAGCGGCAGGGGCGTCGGGCGGGCACGTCATACCACAGGCTAGTTAGATGCTAATAAGTCTTAGAAAGGTACTGTGGGCATCCTAAACTTCGGAACCCTATAATTTGCGCGTGGCCCGACACGCACTTGGCCGGTTTTTTCTTTCTCCCTTCGGAGCGCGTTTCTTTTGTTCGATTGAACATTTCTTGAAATAAGTAAAAGAATGATAATCGTGACATATTGTTACGCGACTCGGCGTGGTATGTTACATAATTTTTATGTATTTCCTCCATTTTCTGCTTGTTTCATTCAGATGCAAGTTAGCTGTGTTTATAAAAAAGCCAGATGAATCCAAAACATTCCACACTGGCTACTTGCCAACTTTGCCAGACGTATTTCATTCAAAATCTTTAAAGGTTATTGGCAGAAATCCACACGAAAGACAAAACGAGTCTGTCTTTTTGTTTCTATTACAGCTAATTTGAGGTGCTCATTGGCTAGCTTTATTATTATTATATTTATACCAATGGCAAACGAGCGCACAGCCCACCTGATGGTAAGTGGTCACTGCGGCACAGGGACACCGAAATCCTATGGGACGCGGAATTAGGTTACAGCGTTTCCGCGTGAACTGATGCGTTTTTCTGGAACTGATGGAGTGATGTTCTGACAATACGAGTGGCACAGGGCCGGTCGGTGTGGCCAGTGTCCAGCAGTGGTCGTCTTTCGGCTGACTTTTGTTTGTGAAAAGAAAGTAAACGATATAACGGTAACTATAATTAAGTATCCCAAGTTCCCAACACCACAAGTCCACATTTCAAGATTCAGCAGAGTTATTAACATCGAAGTAATGGTCTCCATTACTACCATAAAGAAATGGAGAAAATATTTAACTCGAGTCGACTCGTAAATGTGAGATATAATGTGTCCCATTTCGAAGCTACATTTGGACGTATTTGGGGACAAAATGATGAATTCTGCCTTTATAACGCAGACATAACTTAAATTTGCGTACGCGCTGAAGGTAATAAAAATTTAATTTCTCGTACTCACATCAGCGCCCGTACGATGTAATTTAGATAGCAAAGTCTCGTATTTTTTTCTTAAATGATATTTTTTCCTAGATTTCATACTTTTCGGTCATTTATTAGGACGTTAGGTCATAGGACATATCACAAGTCTGAGAGCATAAACAGTAATATTAAAACACTTGATTTTTCCAAGGAGCTTAGATGTTAGAGACGGCTTTATAATTAACAACGGCTTGGTAATACAAAGATGTGTGTGAAGTCCCCAATGCGCACTGGGCCTGCGTGGGGACTATAGCCCAAACCCCCTCGTGATGAGAGGAGGCCCGTGCCCAGCAGTGGGACGCAAATAGGCTGTAGTAGTTATAATTAACAACGACTAATGAAGCTTAGATAAAACAAAGTTATTAACAGATGGCTGGTGACGCCTTTGCCTAGAGAGACAGCGCTATCTCAAGGCGTTTTTATAAAATTAGTTAAAACAGTCACAAAGGCTTTTGAGTGGTGCAGTTTTATTACATTTATTGCAGTCAGAGACAAGGTAAAGGCGAAATGGCACTTTAGTAACTACACTTTGGTGCTACAGTTCGCTATCCAGACTTAAGATTGCACTCTTGTAAAATGATATTTAAAAGACGGAAAATATTTCGATTAGACTTTTACGTAGTAGAAATTTTCCGTTGTCGAGGTTGCCCCGGTGCACCTTACCCAAGTTTTTTATTATATTTGTAATGGTTTAAAATTATATTAATATAGTTTAATTATTTTATTTATTGATATCAAATATTAGGTCCTTACATATGAAATTGGCGTTTGGCGAACTGGCAACTTTGATTCAAAATATGTGGCGTTCGGCTAGGAATTCCAAATTCAAATTTATTTCAAATTTAAGACCATGTATTTCTGTGTTCGAATTACGAAATTTATTTGTTATCGCGTCATTTGTTTTTCTTTCACATCGTTCTGTTCACAATATGGAGAACTTAAAATATCGCTATATTTACGAATATGAGTTTCACCTCGGCACTAGTGCTGCAGAAACGGCTCGTAGGATTAACAATGCGTATGGGGAAGCTACTGCAAAAGAAAATACGGTACGTTATTGGTTCCAACGTTTCCGTTCTGGAAATTTTGACCTACAGAACAAGCCTCGTGGACGGCCGGAGACACAAGTTGATAACGAAGAATTAAAAGCAATTGTGGAAGCAGATCCATCGCAAACCACGTCAGAGTTAGCGGCAGGCTTCGGTGTGAGTGATAAAACCATTTTGATTCACTTGAAACAAATTGGAAAAGTGAAAAAACTTGAAAAATGGGTACCGCATGAATTGAGCGACGCAAACAAAGAAACACGCGTCGAGTGTTGCGTTTCACTTCTCAACCGGCACAATAATGAAGGCATTTTGAATCGTATCGTTACTTGTGATGAAAAATGGATCTTGTACGACAACCGGAAACGTTCTTCACAATGGTTGAACCCAGGTGAACCAGCCAAATTCTGCCCGAAACGAAAGTTGACTCAGAAAAAGGTACTGGTAAGTGTCTGGTGGACTAGTGCCGGTGTCATCCATTACAGTTTCTTAAGATCTGGGCAAACAATCACGGCTGATGTGTATTGTCAACAATTGCAAACGATGATGGAAAAGCTAGCCATTAAACAACCCAGACTGGTCAATCGATCTAGCCCACTGCTGCTTCAGGACAACGCTCGACCACATACGGCACGTTTGACGGCCGCAAAACTACGGGAGCTGCGACTGGAATGTCTTCGACACCCACCATACTCCCCGGACCTTGCTCCAACTGATTACCATTTTTTTCGGAATTTGGACAACTTCATGCAAGGAAAAAAATTCAATTCTCACGAGGCTGTCCAAACGGCCTTCAAAGATTTTATTGATTCTCGCTCACACACTTTTTTTAGTAAAGGAATCAATGAACTACCTTCGAGATGGCAAAAGTGCATAGATAGCCATGGTACATACTTTGACTAAATAAAAAAATAGTTTCATAAAAAAAAATCGTTTTCATTTCTGCCATATGAAACGCCAATTTCATATGTAAGGACCTAATACTTAGGACATTCATTAAGTCGTCAAATGCTTCTTTTTTTAAAAAACAAAAAGAGTTTTTTTTTATCCCTAGGAAAAGCCAGGACGGGCTAGTGGATTCAAACAATAAAAATATATCGACATCATATATACACGGTGAACTTGAGTAACCCGAATAATTTTACCAGCGTATACATAAATATGATTTTTAACTTTTTTTTATTCCATACGATTTCTGACCGACTCCGACTGGGGTCGTATGGAATAAAAAAAGTTAAAAATCATATTTCAACCTGATCTCATTAACATTTTTTATTCCTTATGACCTCAGGTATACGCTGGTAAAATTATTCGGGTTACTCAAGTTCACCGTGTATAGATACTGTAGCGGGGGGTTGATGTTAGCTCAGGTAGATGCTGCAGGCACGGAGATCAGCGGTGGAATCCGAAGACACGAAGACGATGTCTAGCTTATTAAAATATCTAAATCTTGAAAACTGGCCCTTTACTGCCCTAACACTGTCCTAACTATGAAATAATAGATTTTAAGTCGAATTGATATTATATTTTGAGAGATGCGTTCTTTATAATGGTTATAAAAAGACTAAATAAATGCTAGACAATTCTACGCTTAAAATTACCTATTTTTGGAAGAGAATGTGACAACTAACCGATTGTACTCGGCCAGTCTCCACAATACTTATGAAATCCCATGGCTCTTCGAATTTTCAGGCTATGGGAGCAACATTTTTTGGGCGTAAATAGGTACGCTGGCTGCCTGACTGAAGCTGTGGTGGCCTAGTCACAAGGCTGAGAGCATAAACAGTAATATTAAAACACTTGATTTTTCCAAGGAGTTTAGATTTTAGAGACGGCTTTATAATTAACAACGGCTTTGTAATACAAAGATGTGTGTGAAGTCCCCAATCCGCACTGGGCCTGCATGGGGACTATAGCCGAAACCCTCTCGTGATGAGAGGAGGCCTGTGGCCAGCAGTGGGACGCAAATAGGCTATAGTAGTAGTTAAGTAGTAGTAGTAGAAATACGCAGGTTTGTATAAAGATTGTCCTTTTCAATTTATCTATCATAAGTACTGTTTATATGTAGCAACAAAGTTTTTGCCCCAGAGCACGTCAATTGGAGTTTGAATGAGCTCTGAGCTCATTATAATATTGCTTTTTTACAAAGTTATAAAAGCGCCGTAATAATGTTTATTGCAACCGAGTGGCAGATTTTATGTGACAAGATGAGCTTTTTCAGTGAACAAAAGTTATGGCGAATTTAATCAAAGACTGGGAAAGAAAAGACGCTATTTCCAGTGGTGGCTTTATCATAAAAACCGGCCAAGTGCGTGTCGGGCCACGCGCAAAATACCTATAGGGTTCCGAAGTTGACGATGCCCACAGTACATTTCTAAGACTTTTAGCATCTAGCTAGCCTGTGGTATGACGTGCCCGCCCGACGCCCCTGCCGCTCGAGAAAAATCATTGGTTTTTTAATAATTTCATAAGTTGGTCGACTATGACTCGTAAACTTTTGTACAGCCTACTTAGCTGTGATAGTTTTCCTTTTAACTTCGTTATATATGACACAACCGTGATTTTTTCAGCCATCTAAATACCACTATTTAGCTGGCAGGGGGGGACACGTGACTCTAACAAAAAATAGCAATTTAAAGCTTAATATTTCATAAACGCATCACTATATCAAAAACCGGCCAAGTGCGTGTCGGGCCACGCGCAAAGTATAGGGTTCCGAAGTTGACGATGCCCACAGTACCTTTCTAAGACTTATTAGCATCTAGCTAGCGCACGTCATACCACTGGTATGACGTGCCCGCCCGACGCCCCTGCCGCTCGAGAAAAATCATCATCATAAGTTGGTCGACTATTACTCGTAAGTTTGTATAGCCTACTTAGCTGTGATAGTTTTCCTTTCAACTACGTTATATATGCCACAACCGTGATTTTTTTCAGCCATCCAAATACCACCATTTAGCTGGCAGGGGGGGGGGGGGGACAAGTGACCCTAACAAAAATAGCACTTTAAAGCTTAATATTTCCCAAACGCATCAATTAATCAAAAAATGGTTTTTTTTTTAAGACCTATTCAACGATATGCCGCGCCATGGGGTACACAAGAAAAAAAAATTACATCCCCACTTTATGAGTTGGGAAGGTACCCTATAAAAAAATATATTTCAAAATTTTATTGTACCACTTTGTCAGCGTAACTAATATGCATATTCATACCAAATTACAGCTCTCTAGACCTAAGCATCTCCGAGCAATAATGCGGACAGACGGACGGACGGACGGACGGACGGACGGACATGGCGAAACTATAAGGGTTCCTTGTGGACTTCGGAACCCTAAAAAGTGAGCAATAGTTTAGATCCCTTCAAGGTGAAGATGAGTTTTTTACACTAGCCGTTTGCCCGCGATTTCGTCCCGCGTAGACTCAGAATCTGCGTATCCGATGATACTATACATAAAGATGGTTGTAGTTATAGAAGTATTGAAAAAACTGGTTTGTTCCCGTGGAAAACCCGTTCACGTGAAAATATCGGGATAAAAAGTATCCTATGTTATACCCAGGGTCTCAAACTATCTCTATACCAAATTTCATCCAAATCGGTCTCGTCGTTGCGACGTGAAGTCTTCTTCTTTCTGGAAGTAGACTAAGATTACGCCAAATTCCTTCAGACCACGTAACGGATTCCCTCGACCTTCACCAGGTCGTCGCTCCTGCACCTTGTTACGATATGCCATTAAAATCGTAATATCCTTAAATGAATAAATAATATCATCGGAAGCTCATGAATCCAATTAAATTTCATCGTTAGTGAGTGAAAACATGACATGTTATTTCAGTTCAGCGTACAGTCGGCGGCAGAATGCATGAATGCATTTTATTAAATCGAGAAGCGAAATCAAAATCAGACCGAAAGTCTTTGGAATATACATAATCTGGCTTTATGTTTTTTAAAGTATTATACTTCGTTTACTGTTGGAAAAACAAAAAGATGGCACGAACGGTGGACCGATTTGAAACACATAAAAAAGAACATGAATTAAATAAGCCCTTGGACTGTTATACTTCTTTCATCATAGCCAAGTCACATGAAAAAAAAACTAAATCTACATTAATTACCAAGTCACATGAAAAAAAAAAAACTAAATCTGAATAAGTACCTGCCCATGTTTATTCGTTGCTTTGATTTATCGACAACACTTGACAGGTCAAAAATTTTAAGATCCATAATATTAGGTATGTCGAAAAAAAGTCAAATTTTAACCATCCGTAGCCAAAATGACGCGTACTGAGGAAATAGGAACCAGGTCTTAATACGTGCTCATCTTGTATATTTATTTATACAAACGATCTCGGGAACGGCTCGAACGATTTGGACGTTTTCGAGTTAAATCCAGACATAAGTACATCTAAAAAACATTACGTTTGAAGGTATTATATGTATAATTGTATGTAAAATTGGAGTTCTGGAAACGGCCGATTCATTTTCGAAGTACCTAAAATGAAATGAATAAATGAATGTTTCACTTGTATTAAATTACTTGTGATTTGGATCTCGACTGTACTGGTACCTCGTTAATAAACCTATGAGCACTAACGGTACAATATGGCGCTGTTATGAAATATAACTGTACAAAACTTTAGTGTCACTTTAGAAGTGTTCGGAGTAGAAACGTAAATTTTCCTCCTATCTGAATAGCCGTGACAGCCTAGTGGTTTACCTACAGTCTCTCAAGCAGAGGGTTGGGGTTTGAATCTCGGCTCATACCCCCAGTTTACTTATGGCGAAATTCCATTTGAATTTTATAGCAGTGCTCGCACTGTTGTGTTCCGGTAGGGGGTTAAGGCAGCCGGTGAAATTTCTGGCACAGAGGCATTCCACCTTAAGCCTCAGGGTAGGTAACGAATTCGAGATCTTATGGTTACTTAATGGGGGATCATAGGATTTCGGTGTCCACGGGCCGCAGTGACCACTTACCATCAGGTGGGCTGTGCGCTCGTTTGCCTATATCATTGATATAAAAAAAAAAACTGAACTTATAAGGAAAATATGTTAAGGAAACCTGCAGGCATCTGTGAAGTGATTCGAAGATGTGTCTGAAGTCACCAGTCCAAACTGGGCCCGTGGGGGATAAAGTGGATAACCCTTTCGTGTTGAGAGGAGGCCTGCGCCACGCAGTGGGACGGAAATAGGCTGTTATGGTTGGTTGGTGGAATAAATTTGATGGAGGCCTGTGAGTGTAGCGGGAAGTATTAGGCTATTTTGGATCTGATTTTAATAAGAAGTGCAAAAAAAAATCTACAAAGGTCTATCGCAACTGCAGCAAAATTAAATATTTATTTTCATGCTTTTTAAATATCAATATGCAACGTGCGCTAAGTTCTTTAAATAAGTACAAAACGTACGCTCGCAAATAAAGCTAGAAAGAACGAACAAATTCAAACACATTTCCAACCATATGAGCAGAAAACCGTTTTATAAAACTCTTATACAGCAGTTTCGCAAACAGATCGACATCATAGCGGATTGCGGCCGTTCATTCCGCGGTTGGAGAGTCAGCGAACGAACTGACAGATGGCGTATACATATAATAGCGCTATATCGGCGTTGTTAATGTTAGAAGCTTATTGTGGCTCTTGTGAGTTACATTAAAACGTTGCTGTAATATTATATTGTCGAACAGTTTATTTATTTTGTCTACTATTTTGTTGATGCTGAAATAACAAATACATAAAAAAACAAGATTTAAAATGTTTCAGCATTGATTTTAAAAGTTTCTATCGTTTAGTGCTTTGTTTCCAGCATTTCATATAATTTGTGTTCTTGAATTTTAATTATCTGCTATGCTGTATACATAGGTACAATAGGGTACTACACCATTTTTTGAATTGTGGTTTAGAATTATCCTTATGTCAGATTGAATCATAAGACTTTCTATTTCGATTTTCTGAATGGGATAAATACCTTAAAAAGTACTTTTAAATTTTCATTTTCAGTTTTCGCGCTAAAAAGCTAGCCGCCATGTTAGCTTGGTCTGTGTCAGTCTGTGACGTCATTAGGATAGTAAATAGTAATAAAGCAAGTCAAGTGCAAACTTAAAACGGTTACTTGCAACGCGTTGTTTACAGTAGAAGTGACGTCACATCAGCTAACAATACGGCGCCTATCGTTTCGGGACAGATTAATAAAAATAAAAATAAAAATGTATAAAATTATTTATGCATTTTTATGATTAAAGTCGGTGTTTTGGGTGGGTAGCATTTTCATATAATTTATCATAAATCAGTAATTCCCGATTTTTCCTTGAATGGTGTATATACCCTATTCATTTTTGTTTGGAAAACAGATATCTAAATCGAACATTTCACCGCAATCGCCCATAACTTGCGCCAAAACTGTATGCAGTGTACTGTGAAGGCTGCCTCAATATAATCATGGTAGGTACAAAGTAAATATGCTCCGAAATTCACTTCAAAAACACTCAACTCCGTACCCAACACAAACGTTTACCTTTCTCTTTAATTTAATGAAATACCTTTGTCGAGCAACTTGATTTATTTGAATGAAACATGGTCTTATTCGCCTCTATACAGGTTGATTCAGGTGACGTGATCGGATCCAACCAAATCTATCTATCTTCTATACTATAATAAAAGGGTATTTTTGGTCTCTTCCTAATTGTCTGTCCGTCTGTTTGTTAGAGTTAATCTCCGAAACTACAAAATCGATTTGAATGCAGTTTTCAAAGGTAGATAGATAAGCTGTTTATGTTTTCGATGTCGGGAAGAAAAATTATTGGCAATTTTATATTCCGCACAGACGAACTCGCGGGACACAACTAGTATATCAATAAATTATAATCGACGATGTAGTAGTGTTTCATTGTGAAATAGAGGTACAAAATAACGGTCAATAGCAAAATAATCAACATTGAACATTTCTGTGACTCTATGATTTAGATAGTGCCTTAGGTTTTTAAACTTTTTTTCACGTCAAATTAAAAAGATTCACATTTTGATTGTAATTGTAAGCCACGAAAATTCAAATTAAGAATATCGATACCTACTTGACTTAAGCGCTCAATATTATGGTGACCATGCATTTAATGCATTTGTCTTTTTTCTTTTTGTTAATAAAAAAATGGTACTTAGCATAGCTTTTAATTTACTGAGTCGAATAAGGTTTGTTCCGATTAAGTCTCAAGGATCATCCTATATGTATGAAGCTAAAAAGACGTAAGAATAAAACGCAGAGATCCAACGTTTTATAATGGTTCCCAGGATTACGTATTTATGTACTTTCAACGTAAATGTTGGCTCGGTATTCGGTAAACATATTTCAGGGGGAATATTGTCTAGCAAAACATTTCGTATAGGTAATGAGTTGTTTGAACTTGTGAACTGCGGTGTCTTGGAGTCAAATAGATTTAGTTTGATGTAACCAGACAATAGGGATTACGACAACTTTTTTTTCCTTAGTCTATCAGGAAGGTTATTGAAAAGTATTGACACGTATTTTTTTCTTTTTTCACGTAATCAAAGTTATACGGAGATATATTGAGTTGAAATGTCGCGTGACGTCACGGTTAGGTACGATTTATACCTAACGGTGACGTAGTTACCCCCCACTCTCCAACTTTAATGCGTTTTAACTTAGTCATTCTTTGTTAATTTGATAAAACAAAAATACGTGTCTAATTTTTTTTCATTACCTGACTGACGGACTAATTAGAATTTCGATTTCTTCACCCTGTCGTCATCCCTATTCACTAATTTAATAACTAAGTAGCAAACTAGCATTTAGATAGTTATAATTAAAAAAACTTTTAACCCGTACAAAACCCGTGGCCATGGAAATTTCGATATAACAAGTATCCTATGTTATTCCCAAGATCTCAAACTTACCTATCTCCATACCCCATCCAAATTGGTCCAGCCGTTTCGATGTGAAGGAAGGACGAACCCACTTTCACATTTGTAATATTAGTTAGGAATTATTATAAGATATTTTTTCCAACTCTCAAAGTAAAGTGCCTCGCGAGGAATACTTAAAAAAAGTAAATTCTTCAATCATTATCATCATCATCATTTCAGCTGATAGACGTCCACTGCTGGACATAGGCTTCCCCTAAGGCGCGCCACTCAGACCGGTCCTGTGCCACTCGTATCCACCGCGTTCCCGCGACCTTTACAAGGTCGTCATTCCATCTTGTTGGAGGCCTACCAACAGCTCGTCTCCCGGTTCGCGGACGCCACTCCAGGACTTTCTTGCCCCATCTGCCATCAGTCCTGCGAGCAATGTGCCCCGCCCACTGCCAAATTCTTCAATACTAAATCTTATTTGTTCTTTTGTAAAATGATATAACAAGCGATTAAACGAGCCCTTGTTTTCATGAAATATACTCGTTGGTAGAGATCTTCTGCTATCTAAAGTCCCGCGCCTTCACATTTCACAACGCTTCAATTTTTTTATTATTATTTAAAAAGCACCACCAACACTCTCAACGCATAGTTGATGGCTGTCTCAGCACGCACACATGTGTTGAGAGTGTTGGTGGTGCTCTTTAAATACATTGAAGCGTTTTGAAATGTGAAGGCGCGGAACTTTAGATAGTAGAAGATCTCTACTTAAAATGAAACCATAAGAGAGTGAAAAGGAAAATCTTTTGACGTGATAACGTCTTGTAAATCGATGAACCGTCTGCGCGCACGAAAAAACATAATGCAATAGTAACTTTACGGTTGAAGCGAGAGGGTGAAACAAGCGATAGAGAGGCACGATCGGCCTAAGCGTGACGTTATCACGTAAAATTATCATCCGGAAACCGACTTTATAGTCAAACAATTCTTTTTATTGTTAAATAGGTAACAATAAAAAAAATGTGTTAGAAACAATAACCCGCGCATTTTGCCCGTACGATCAACGGGCTCATTGTAATGCCACTTGCTTTGCAATCCCCAAGACAACCGTCACTATTTCCTTTATGAAAATGAACTTCCTGTGCGCTACTTGTCCTCAAAGTGTTTAAGTTCTGTTTGAACTATTGAATTATGAAAATTTGGAGACAACACGAATTGAGCCAAAGTAAATTAACTCACTCACCGTTCATGGGCTTCTGGATGACTTTCAGTCCCGGGACACTCTTTACACTGCACTTTACACAGCTTTTTGGGTTTATTAAAATATTTTCGTAGCAAACGCAACGTGCCGGCCGGTGGAGAGTGGATGACAACAGCGCCTCTAGCGACGTCATGCGCAGTCATTTGTTTTGGACGCGTTCGAAATTCGAATCGCGTTCAGAATGAGTTTGTGGTCTCAGGCCCAATATCGTACAAGTCCAACATGGAACCAACTAGATAGGTAATCACTTTTACGTTACCCTTGACCGTAAGTGGGATTTTCTGCCCGCTACGCGGCGGGAGAAAATCTCACTTCCTGGCCAAGGCAAGACGTAAAACTTTTGACAAACCACGGGCCCGTAAAGCCCCAGATCGCATATTTATGGCCCTCACCTTCGGTTCGGGTCACAAACACCTGCGATCTGGGACATTAACTAATTCACCGCCCTAGGTTTGTAATGTACTATAATGCGACAAGTGGCTCATGAAAGGTCCGTTTTTGTCATTGATCTATTATACGTAAAGATTCACAATCAGCCGGTGAAAAATGGCCCCGTCAAAATGGGTGCCCAAACAGCTCGGGCACCCGTTTGGCTTTCGTTATAAAAAGGCGTTATTAGCATATTGGAACGTATTTTCTAATGTCAGTTTGCTCCATATTTTGTTAGGCACTGTTCGTCCATATGTTATTACTTATTATATGTCATGGTTTTTGTACAGAAAAGTACGTTAGGTAAGTAGTAATTTATTCTAGTAAGTATATAGTACTAACGTAAACGACGTAAACGGGGTAATTAGGGATTGCGGGGGCAGAAGGGATGCGAAATAAAGAATTTCTTTTTTCTGTTGCTCCTTTAATTTTCGGGCTCAGGATGCTCTTAAAATGTTTTTATTATATTTTAAGTTTTTTTTTTGTGGTCATACTAAGTAACCCAATAAAAAAACATTTCAACTTCGGAGTGAAGTGAGATTTCCGCTTTGCATTTTCGCATTTGCGCTTATCGTTAAAAGTATTAAATGAAACGACAAAGAGGTAATCATTAAAAATCTAAAATTTATACGGCTGGAATCCATATTTAATATTATAAATGCGAAAGTAACTCTGTCTGCCTGTCTGTTACATCGTCACGCTTCAACCGCTGGATCGATAGAGATCAAATTTGGCATGGAGATATTTGGGGTCCCACAAAAGGACATAGCCTACATCTTATCTCGGAAAAACGCATAGTTCCCACGGGAACGCGATAACCGAATTCCACGCGGGCGAAGTCGCGGGCAGAAGCTAGTACTTTCATATATTTTAATAATGTTTACGATAGTCTTGGGGATCACAAAGCAAGTGGCATTGACAATGCGCCCGCAGAGATACTGTTCCAAATGCGTGGATACAACCACAAAACAAACAACAATTTGGATACGAGTCAACCTCCCAAAGCCGGGTTTAAGCATCCGGCGTTTTACCGGGCCGTTTTAACCGGTGCGGTGCGACACGGTTCTATTTTTACCCGGATTTAAACCGATCCCTCGGCAGTTCAGCGGATCCTTTATTATGATGGCGTGCGGTCAGAACCACTCGGAATAAGGAATGAGAAAGGTAAATCCATTCTTCCTAGCTAAATACAAATAAGTAATACTAAGTAGCTTCTGTTTGTTTTTCCTTCGCGTCAATAAGGCTGGATCGATTTTGACGTTTGATATGGAGATAAATTGAGATCCTGGAAATAATTGTTTCCAGGATCCCAGATTACAGTGTCTAAAATCAGTAAATCATCATCATCGTCATGTCGGCTGAGCCAATCGACGTCCACAGCTGGACATATGCTTCCCCCAAGCCTCACCACTCCGACCGGTCCTGTGCCGCTCGCATCCACCGAATTCCCGCTACATTTACCAGATCGTCGGTCCATCTTGTTGGAGACTGTACACACGACTGAACAGTATCTTTTCACTTCTTAATGAGTAGCGGTATTCTCAAATCAGAGGTCAATGATTGACCTTAGCCCAAACGACCCTAAATTTAGTAGTAAAGACCTTGTGAAATGTTTTAACTATACTAAACACTCATATTTCTATTTATCAAGTATCAAAGAAATTCCCGAAGTTATCCCAGACCAATTTGCCGTGGGATCATCCGATCTGTCCCGCGGGATCTCGCGGAATTGTACCTAACTGTACGTGAATGTGAATTATGCTTTTGGGAACTCTGTGGGCTATTTTTCACGAAACACGTCGTTTCAAGGAGACACAATTACACCGTTTTCAGAAGACAGACACAAGATACTTTAGAAACTGACTATCAGAGACTAGCTCACCATATTTAGGGCTGATTTTTCAATTGTCAGATAGAAAATCGCCAAATAAGTCCATACAGAATTTGAATTCGTTCCAGAATTAATTTAAAATGTTGCATGGACTATCCGAAGAATAATTTTTATCTGACGATTGAAAAAGTTTGCGTCAGGTTCCTATACCTATCCATGAAACGCCTAGTTTTGACTACGGAGGGTTGAAATTTGACAGATTCGTATCCAAAACGAGGCCTCTACTACTACTACTACTACTGCTACTACCTACAGGCTATTTGCGTCCCACTGCTGGGGACAGGCCTCCTCTCATCACCGGGCCTCAGTCTACAAAATATCCTGATGGGTCTAAGCGTGTTCACATGGACGTCAAATACCAGATAGCTATTGCAAAACATAGACTGGTAAAAACGCCTCCTCCTTTTATTAATATTGTCTCTCACTAGTTAATTTATTTTCATAAAGACGTGAGGCATTCCAGAGAAGTAGTTCTATAGTGTCGGGAAGATTTCCTCGGCGGAATACCTTCAAGCTTACGTTGAGTTCTCAACCTCACCATGTCGAGGTAAACACTGCTCGGATAGTTAAACTTCACAAGAACACTTTTTTTTTTGATATGGCGTCTGCTGCAGGCACTTTTGCCAATGTCAAGTATTAAGATTCTCCCTTTGCATTCTGTCTGTTTGATCATTGTCACTATAAATGGTCACTCTTGAGTTGATTTCACAAGTACACTTGGTAACTATGAGATGAAAAAGGTGCCATCTAACTTCCTTCTTGCCAGTAAAATTTTAACCTAGCAGTATCAGAAGGCTTCTAATTTAATGACATTTAAGGGTATGGTAGGTATATATTTTTATTATAGTGGTGGACTTTAGAATGTAAAATAGATTTCTGAACTGGTCTGATGGGTGGATTAAAAAAGACTTGTAGTCTACCTACGGTTAAACTTATTACTTAGAATATGGTCAAATTGACAATTTTAAGAAGCTAATTTAGCAAATGCTGATAAGGAATCCTGGTTAGATATCTAATTTTTACCTTCTTCTTGAAATGTAAGTAAATGTAAGACTAAAATTGTGGAGGTAAATTCTTATCTTTCGTAACGAAGTCTTTTGAGAAAATAGGAGCAGTGCTTATTTCGCATTTATGAGTGAAAGTGTACTTTTTAGGTTTTCATTTCACGCAACATTGTTGAAAACATGGTTTCATTTTTTCAATGACGTAGGTACATTTACCTGTATATCTTATTTCTTCAGCCATGGCCTTCTCATTAACGTACTTCAACGTTTAAAAAGGTTACAGACAGACGGATAAACAAACATTTCGCGTCCAACTCCGAGAAATCGTAGATAAAAATAACCTACTTACCAAGAAGGAAATAAGAATATACCGCTACCTACCCGTTGGTCCAACGGCTACGTCCAACTGGTGGTACCACAGGAACGTACTCTACCCATTGTCCAACTGTATTTTGGTCGACCACGGGGTTGTAAAGGCCATGGCAGGATAAGGGAACATCTTGTGCCTTAATAGCTTTTCCGGCTAATTTTTTTTGTGATGATGGGCCCTGCTGTTAGTAACACTTATACAAAATTACAGCATTCTCCTCTTCTTACTTTCCAAGAAAAAAAATAATTAAGAATAGTTATTTGTTATGCAAGGCTGCAAAGTTGTTGTTTGCTGTGAGTGCGTGATTGAGACCCGAGTGAACAAAGGATTCTAGGGTTGAACCACGAGCGAAGCGAGTGGTTCAAATATAGAATCCTGAGTGTAACGAGGGTTTCAAGGCACGAGACAGCAAACGACTTTGCTGCTGAGCGCAACACAAAATTTTTCACCTCACGCGCGATTTTTCGGGAAGAAGACTTAGTTCGGCGTCACGTACAGTTTGTGCTAACTCTGGAGGGCTTAAATTCGTATCTTCATCGCTAGAATCGCTTATATTTTCTTTATTACTTCGTATAGGTATTCTAAATTATAAAACCAGCAATCTAAAACTTTTTTTTATGTTTTTTTTTTCGGAGGTTGCGTTCCAAATCACTCCTACTCGTACTTCAAGATTCAATTATTCATTGAATACATGTAAAATATACACATATTTAAGTATTTTTGTGATAAAACATAGTGAAATAATGAAATACATCTGAAACGGTGTCTTATTACTACTACAGCCTATTTGCGTCCCACTGCTGGGCACAGGCCTCCTCTCATCACGAGAGGGTTTGGGCTATAGTCCCCACGCGGGCCCAGTGCGGATTGGGGACTTCACACATATCTTTGAAATACTTCTCAGATGCGTGCAGGTTTCCTCACAATGTTTTCCTTCACCGAAAATCTCAGTGGTAAATTCAAATTGAATTTCGCACATAAGTAAACTTAGAGGTGCGAGCCGGGATTGAACCCCCGACCCTCGGCATGAGAGGCGGTAGGTCGAACCACTAGGCCACCACGGCAATAGGTGTCTTATTAATATAATTTTATTAATGATGATATTAAGTAAATTGAATCTTTATTTTAATAAAACTCTCACGACGAATTGCGTTTCAGAACGTATCGTTGTTTTTTTTATTGTGACAGTGGCGTCATGCGTCGTTCGAATTTCAAAAACACTTTCCACGCTAGCGGATAAAAACAACTTTTGCGCTCGGATATCAAGCTGCAAACCGACCACTTTCGAGCCAGTGAGGTGAAAAAATCATTTTTCATGAATATTTCCGCTTCTGTATATTTAATTAATTCGTGCTTTAAACATATAATACTCTTAGCCGAGACGGACAATATGTCACTATAAAACGCATAACATTCCATAGACAGTTTCTTTATTTTAAGGGTTAACATTTTTCATTTTTTTTTCATAAGTTCTGAGAGAGGGACACCTCCAATTTTTTTACACATAATAGCCTTTTTGATGGCCTATAACATAAATAAAATTCAAGCTTCTAGCATTGGTGCATAGTACAAAAATTATTAAAACATTCCTCTCGCGATGAGAGGAGGCCTGTGCCCAGCAGTGGGCCGTAATTAGGCTGTTGTAGTAGTAGTTGTCCTTCGGGTGAGTATAAGTACATTAGATATTAGATAACTAACGAACCTAACTTATCTAACGGGTGTGGAAATTTGTTTAAAATACCTACATGAAATTATTTAAAGTTTGGCCACGAGAGTTACAATTTCATTATTCTTGCACTTACGTAGATATATTTTATACAATTATCATAAAATCTCAAAGAATTCGAAGTGGGTTACAGAAAAGCACAAACTTTAAACGATACCTACACGTGATTAGAAGCGGAAACACCATCCGCAGAACCAAGCTCAATTATTTTGTAAATAAAGCACTTTCCTGAAAGCTTGCCAAACATGAAACAAATATATTTGGGTACAAACACAGACGTAAATAATATAGACCCGGTCTAACGTACACGTAATATGTCCCCACTTCCACGGTGTCCAATCCAAAGTTCTGTCACCGAGCGTGCGTGACAATAAGCGTTATTAAAATAACTTTTTTCGAAACTGTTTCTCAGTATCTAAAAACTCGTCTCGTTGTTGGAAAAATGTGACCCAGCTTTAGTGTCACGATACAAGTTTAACTTTGGATTGGACACCAATGAAGTGGGGAAACATGACATGTATCTACGTTAGGCCGGGTCCATACGAAGTATTATTTATGTCTGTGGGTACAAACGTTTGAAGCGAGCAGTCTCTTTCGCGCGTAGTCTATGACACAAGTCGTATTCTCGTGTTTAGATTATTTAAAACTAGCTATTCTGCCCGCGACTTCACCCGCGTGGACGTCGGTTATCGCGTTCCCGCGGGAACTATGCGTTTTTCCGGGATGAAAAGTAGCCTATGTCCTTTCCCGGGATCCCAACTATCTCCATGCCAAATTTCATCTCAATCGGTCCAGCGGTTGAAGCGTGAAGAGGTAATAGGCAGACAGACAGACAGAGTTACTTTCACATTTATAATATTGATATTGATATTCAGGGGCTCTATTCGAAGTGTTAGGTAGGGAAAGGGAGATTCCCAATACCTGCGCTCACGCGTCACGGCGTTGCAGCCGAACTTTAAGGCCGTTCCCTGACCCAGCATCGTCAAATTGCTCATGTAAAGATCATACTTTTCTAAGAAATGTTAAAAGTTAAAAATATGAAAAAAAAACATATGTTATATTTGATTATATCATCCTTACATTGACAACTTTCGTTACATGTTTCACGAAACTTCGCTCGATACAATTTAATTCCAAGGTAACCTCTAACTCGGACCTTTAATCCAACTTTACTCCAGTGTATTATATCAAACAGTGTTAAACTAAATATAACAGAAAAAATATTCATATTATACGCATACATTGACAGCTTTATAAATGCCGTGTTTCTAGATGGTATTTGTATAGAAATTAAAACGTGTTAAATACTAACTAAATCGGGCGTTCTGTACGTAGTGCTTTCTCTTTCACTCGTTGCACGAGTGACAGTGACGGCTGAGCTGGGTATAGGAATGGCCTTAAGCAGCTAGATCCAAAGTTCAACTTGAGCGCCCTATGTAACACTTCGAATAGAGCCCCAGGTTCAATCTATTGTATCTCAAAAAGCCTGGGCTGAAGAGGATATGCACACCAACCAACCATAACACCCTATGTATAACCCACTGCTGGGAACAGGCCTCCTCTCATCACGAGACGCTATAGTACCCACGACAAGCACGTGGGTCTGGTGCGGATGGGGACTTTACACACACTTTGCAAATGCGTACAGGTATCTTCACAATGTGTTCTTTCGCCGAAAAGGTCAATGGTGATGTCAAATTGAATTTCGCACGTAAATAAAACTAAATGTCCGTGCCACTGGGCTTTATCTGAAGATTCTGTTCTAAATGGGGTATTCACTTACTTACAGATATTAAGCAGTGTGTACCAAAACTGGAAGTGCTGCAAAACCTAAATTCATTTTCCGGATTCGTACCTACGTGTAGAGATCTTCTACTATCTAAAGTCCCGCGCCTTCACATTTCAAAACGCTTATTTTTTTTTATTATTTAAAAAGCACCACCAACACTCTCAACGCATAGTTGATGGCTGTCTCAGCACGCAGGAGTGTTGGTGGTGTTTTTTAAATACATTGAAGCGTTTTGAATTTGGAGGGGCGGGACTTTAGATAGTAGAAGATCTCTACGTTCTGCGCGTTTCGAGTCGATAAAGAATAATGTGCACTCAACCGCAGTGAAATCGGGTCACTTTGAATAGGATTTTCCATACATAGTAACCCGATTTCATTGCGGTTGAGAGTAGTCCCTTAAAAAGTTTGATTAGTATAGATGTTTGAGCTGTCAGTCAAATTAATAACTCCCTTCCCACCTAATTTACCGTAGAATTTAATTACGAATTCCTTAATTACTTCTAAACTTCGAAAACACAAATTCAATTCGGCTCGCTCAACTTCCAAATTCGCATTTGTCTTGCGCATTATTTGAATTGGATATTGTCAGTTTTACGTTTATTGCACCTACTTCTTGTTTAACGCATTCACTGCCACTTCTTTTTACGAACTTTCGCCAGGTGCCACATCTGTCATTAAGGGAACATTGCAACGCACATGTGCGTTCAAGGCACTGCGGGAAAGTCAGCAAAACGCACATATGCGTCGGTGGCAGTGAATGCGTTAATGCGCGGAAATAGTACATTACTACAGAGGCCGGGAAGGAGGAAGGTGCAGGCCGAGTATTATATACGGCCGAACGAAGTGAGGCCGGATAGTTACGAGGCCGACAACTTCCGTTCCCCGCCGATGTATGTATAGTGTGTTTCTCAAACATTCAATGAAATAAATAAATAAAGTATTTTTTTATGTATAATATATTTTGCCTTTTTTACATAAATAAAACAGCGATACCTATGTTGGCAGAATGTCATAGCAAACCATAGAGTAAATATTGCTTGTAGCTTTTTTTAAATGGCCAAATGCCAAGATGCTGTGTCACAAATATATCAAATGGAAATTTAAAAAAAGTGAGGCAGGCCTGCAACGTTTGTATGAAATTTCATTATAGAAACGTGATACTTCCCAGGCTAATAAGAAGAACGTAACATCAATATTTCATTGCATTTTTGAGAAAAATCTATGTACTCGTATTTCTACGTTTATCAATATTATTATTTAGATAAGTATTATTTTGAAAAATAAATGTAAGTAGGTATTTAATGAAAAAAAAGAGGGTAAAAGAGCTGTTAAGCCGTGGTGGCCTAGTGGTTCGACCTACCGCCTCTCATGCAGAGGGTCAGGGGTTCGATTCCGGGTCGCACCTCTAAGTTTACTTATGTGCGAAATTCAATTTGAATTTACCACTGAGCTTTTCGGTGAAGGAAAACACTGTGAGGAAACCAGCACTCACTGCGAACTAATTCAAAGATGTGTGTGAAGTCCCCAATCCGCACTGGGCCCGCGTTGGGACTATAGCCCAACCCTCTCGTGATGAGGCCTGTGCCCAGCAGTGGGACGCAAATAGGCTGAAGTAGTAAGAGAGCCGTTGAAATACCTAGCATACAGGTAATCAGCCTTAGTCATTAGGGTTACAAGATACAAGATTTTAGTTATAGCTGTCAAGTTACATGTCAATTATTATGTCATTACGAATTGCATTACTGACCCTGAGGGCCAAGATTGGACCCTTCTATGCCGATAATTTCACCAGCACACCTCACTTACTTTTAAACCTGTATCTTCTAAAAATACGGATACTCGTATTCTGCTCTGGGGAAATCAATCTGAAGACTTTTCTAACTCACTTAACTTTATCGTTGAAAGAATGTAGGCTTTATACCTCTATTTGATTGGGTCTCTCAAATGTTGACTTAAGCAATTAGAAAGCTTTCTCGATAATTAATTATTTTTTCGTGGCGTATCTTAAGAGAGTTTTTACTCCCAAAGCTGGCAAAGTCGCAAATAGCTGTCAAATATTTTGTTGTTTTCATTCATTTATGAATATTAACGAATGAAAATATGAATTCCCGCTCTATGGTTGAATGAAACATTAAGCATGTATTGCAACAATTGTCCTAGGAACATGAAATATTTAGGATTATGAAAGTACTATCTTTTGTAAAACTCTCTATCGCATTTTCCATGCATTTTAATGTAATCTTATCATTTGAATGCCTAACCAACAAATATAAAAGGAGACGCGTCATTCAATACTCAATTACATTCGTAGAATGATAACTTCTTTTTTAATTCAGTAATATTGAGAAATTAATGAGAACAGCGAAACATTTGACAGCTATATGCGACGTTGCCAACTTTCGGGATAAACCCTTTTTAGTCTTTTAAAATGATCAGCCTTTAATTACTGGTAAGTGGGTGGTTTGTATCATAACCGGAGGAGAAAAGGTCGAAGTGGTGTGGCGTCAGAGATTTTTTAAGTGTATGCATATGATTTCTCTCGGCGTGTAGTTTGGTGGATTTCAGCTGCCACCATCACCCCAAAAATCTTTTATTTTTAACGTCCCACTGCTGGTCACAGGCCTCTTCTCACCACGAGATGGTTTCGGCTACAGGCTCACGTGGGCGCAGTGCGCATTGGGGACTTCACACACATCCTTGAGTTACTTGTAGATGTGTGCTAGGCTTCTTCAAGATGTTTTCTGTCATCAAAATCTCAGTGTTAAATCAAAATTGAATTTCGCATATAGGTAAAGTAAACTCAGAAGTGGGAGCCGGATTTGAATCTCAACCCTCTGCATGAGAAGCGATAGATCAAACCAAGGTTACCATGGTCTTAATTATGAGAGTGACATTGAGCATATGTTTAAATATGTTAATTGAATATAGGTCAGTAACCGATCTTTGAATGTGTGTCACACACGTCAGTCCATCGTCTAGTTACATCGGGAAACAATGGCGTCACGCCATTATGTTGTAGCAGCGTTATGGCGCCCATTGTGTGGTCGCTGATGGCTCGATGGTGACGACGAGGCTGTGCTTTTGTCTTCGTGCTAAATTCAAGAGGAAACTTCTTTATCGTTCTTATAACAATATTTAGTTTATTGTAGCGTCACTGTACATATCATATTGATGTGAGACATCTCATTAAGAAAGGTGTAAGTCCATTGAAAATATGAACTTTCCAACTTATGTAACAATAATATTGTTTTTGTCGAATCACCTAAACTCAAACTATAAGCTTGACATTTTATAGTAGGCACAAGTATACATATTTTAATAAGTTTACAATTATGTCGACGGTATTGAGGTAAACATTTTAAATTTAAAAAATATTAAGAGAATTATTCATGTAAAAATCAATTTTTCTCTGTCCTTAAATGAAATGTCTTGGCCATGTTTATCCTCCTCGGGATTTGGGGAGTATCTATTATTATTTCTTAACAAAATAATGCTTATTAACTCCCTATTATTTTCCTGGTTTCACTGGCGATGCGGATAAATCTCGCGAAAACATAAATTAAATTATAATTTAAATGGAATTTTACTTTCAATTTCATTCATGTATTCAAATATAATTTTTGAATGACTCGTTATTTACATCAGATGGAATTTCAGTTTCAATTTCATTCATGTATTCAAATATAATTTTTGAATGACTCGTTATTTACATCAGATGGAATTTCAGTTTCAATTTCATTCATGTATTCAAATATAATTTTTGAATGACTCGTTATTTACATCAGATGGAATTTCAGTTTCAATTTCATTCATGTATTCAAATATAATTTTTGAATGACTCGTTATTTACATCAGATGGAATTTCAGTTTCAATTTCATTCATGTATTCAAATATAATTTTTGAATGCTTCGTTATTTACATCAGATGGAATTTAACTTTCAATTTCGTTCATGTATTCAAATATAATTTTTGAATGCCTCGTTATTTACATCAGATGGAATTTAACTTTCAATTTCGTTCATGTATTTAAATATATTTTTTGAATGTCTCGTTATTTATATCAGTTGTTATGTAGGGACGTAGTTTGCTTCATCACCGTCATTTCAGCCGAAAGACGTCCACTGCTGGACATAGACATCCTCTGGGGTGACATCATCCTTGGGGAGCCCAAGCCTCGCCTTCCCGCTCCCTTTCCCGTGACCTTCGCGTGGTCATCGCTCCTAGTTAGCTCGGGTTGAATTAAAAAGTTAACGTCCGTAAAACACGGCTCCAGTTGTGGGTATTTACAAAGATGTCACATATTATTATTATCAGTTCGCACACTTAGCTGCGTTCAGCATGCAAAAAATGTCACAATTTTAAAACTAAAAATACATATTAATTACATTAAATTTACAGTTTCAGTTTGCTCGAAAAATTCTTTCACGGTGTAAAAACAACTTTGAATTAGCCATGTAAAAAGACTGTATCTAAATTTTGATTTCATACTGAAATGCCATTTTCTCCAAGGTGAAATTCTCAGCAACCTTATTTAACGGATGTTAACTTCTTCATGCAACATAAGCTTATAATAGCCCTAAAACTAATATGTTAGAACAAGCTTTCTCGCGCAAAGACTGGCTATTGCCATACAGCGAGGGAATGCTGCCTGCGTGATGGGAACCCTTCCGAAAGGCCCTAATGTAGGTTTTTAGGTTATTGTTCAGCTTTCATTTTTTTCATTTCTGTAAATTTAAATGGTATTTGTAGTTTATTTTTAATTTTTTAACTTGTTATTTTCTGAATAATCTAAAATCTTTTATTATATGTTAATCCGCACTGGGCCCGCGTGGGGACTATAGCTCAAATTCTCTCGTGATGAGAGGCGGCCTGTGCCCAGCAGTGGGACGCAAATAGGCTGTAGTAGTAGTATATGTTTACCAAAATATTCCAATGCTATCAAAATGCACGCCGACAACACCGCGGTACAATACTAGTTCAGTTAATAAATATAGTACCTACTAGGTACATTTAACCCAAATCCTCTTATGATGAGAGGAGGCCTGTGCCCAGCAGTGGGACGTAAATAGGCTGTTGTGGTGGTGGTAATAAATACACTCAACAGCAATGAAAATGGGTCACTTTGTATGGAAAATCCTATACAAAGTGACCCGTTTTCATTGCATTTAAGTATGTAGATAAGGAAATCATTAATCTTGTCTGAAAGTATCTAGATATTTTTGACGTAAATATTGTATGTTGTTATAAAATGTTATTACAAACGATTTATTTGACACATACATATTAGTTTTACCGTCACGGCACAACACTTAATGGTACATTTAATAGACTTTGAAAAATAGACATCCGTTCTCGTTCTGTAATGTCTCCGGGATCTTCCAAATTAATTGTAAGCGGAATTATCAGTTTACTAGCTTCTGCCCGCAACTTCGTTCGCGTGGGATTCGGTGATAGAAGATAAAAGCCGTGGTGGCCTAGTGGTTCGACCTACCGCCTCTCATGCAGAGGATCGGAGGTTCGATTCCCGCTCGCACCTCTAAGTTTACTTATGTGCGAAATTCAATTTGAATTTACCACTGAGCTTTTCGGTGAAGAAACACATTGTGAGGAAACCTGCACGCATCTGCAAAGTAATTCAAAGATGTGTGTGAAGACCCCAATCCGCACTGGGCCCGCGTGGGGACTATAGACCAAACCCTCTCGTGATGAGAGGAGGCCTGTGCCCAGCAATGGGACGCAAATGGGCTGTAGTAGTAGTTCCCGCGGAAAAACCATTACAAACTATATACTAAAACCTTCCTTATGAATCACTCTATCTATTTAAAAAAAATGCATCAAAATCCATTGCGTAGTTTTAAAGATCTAAGCATACAAGGGACAAACAGATTAAAGCGACTTTGTTTTATACTATGTAGTGACTTCGTATAGAGTCTGTTTAGGTACAGTTGAGTTCTTAAATATGTGTACGCTTTTGGGCCTTATTATAAGGGAGTAAAGTGCAAACGTGTGTGCTTCCGGGGAATTCGACTGTACTTGGTTTTTAAGACACGAAACTTTCAAATTTATAGTTCTGAACAGTTAATTTTAAAAAAGGAAATCAAACACGCAATTGCCGGTATTTTGATTTAGTTACTACTACCTACTACTACAGCCTATTTGCGTCCCACTACTGGGCACAGGCCTACCCTCATCATGAGAGGGTTTGGCCCAGTGCGGATTGGGGACTTCACACACTTCTTTGAATTACTTCGCAGATGCGGGCTCGCACCTCTAAGTTTACTTTTGTGCGAAATTCAATTTGAATTTACCACTGAGCTTTTCGTCGAAGGAAAACTTCGTGAGGATTTAGTTAAGAGGCTAAAAATTATATTAATTAGCAGTAGGTCTGAACATTTTTTTTTTGTTAGGATAGAAATGTCAACGTGTTGATTGGCACGTTTGTAGAGTGTAGTGTGGCAACATTTGTCACAGCAAATGCGTTCATTAACATCACTATGTCTCGTCCGATGTGAGAGACGAATGCAATACTGCGGGCTCAATAGGTACCGGCTAATATAGGCCACCCTTTTAGCAGAGTGATTAGCAACCGCTACAGAAACAGGACTTAAACTACGGATTCCATAGCTTTCCCTTAATCTCAAGTTGCCGACTTAAGGGAAAGTTAAATTCATATCTCTTGTACCAGATTAAAGCAATTTCCCCCTCGCCTGTCGCGGCCCTAATAAGGCGTATTCAACATCCGTGCTTTCTCCACCCAGCTGGCCTTTTGTAACCCCAAAATAACGCAAAATTAACATAATAAGTAGGTATCTCATCAAAATCCAAACTCAATGGAAACTGGAGTTCCTGTCTAAACTTCTAAAATCTAAACATTCCAAAATTTCCAGCGTACAAGTTTATTTCCGTGACGTCAGCCGTTTCGGGGAACGCTATCCCGTTTCTATCCCAACGCAACACGCGTCGATAAACATACGGTAACCTTCTTTTAATTGCGGCGGCGAGTGAGCGCGAAAACTCACTTCCAGGCGCGTTTATTTTTACCTCAACAGTAAGCGGAACTGTTCCCGCTGATTTACAGCGAAATCGTAAAGCGTGATTCACGGCATCGGGCTTAACGTGCTTTCATCCGCGAGGCGAGGCAAGTCGAAAACTCGCCTCGCCACACTCTAACTGTTGGAAACTGATTGACTGCGGCCGGCTGCCAACTTTTACGTTCCGAAATCGAGAAAGAACTGAAACTTTCACGCGTCAAACTTTAAATATAGCGCGGGTTGAACGCACGCAACGAACGCACTCTAGCACTGACCTCCTTTCTGTGTGGTGTTGAACGTGCGGAGCCGGTAGGAATCCTCGTCGGGCTCCTCGTCAGGCTGGTGGGTTGTCTTGGGGACGTCGAGGAAGGCGTTGGAGCGGCGCGGTTGGTTGTGTTGTCCGGGCGGGGGGCGTCTCCTGGCGGACGCTTGGCGGCGGACTTGAGGGGGGGTTTCGGTCTCGGCGAGACGAGGCTCCGAGCTGTAGCGCGCTCGGGTTTCCCGG
>OZ020285.1:2090909-2171067 GCA_963971205.1 Aethes cnicana
TGGAGTTTGTAGGTGATTGTGTTGAGTTAAAAACCATTAGTTAACTGAACTTTTGAAAGTTTCAAACAAATCATTAGTTAACTTAAAATTGAATAATCAGGTGTAGGTTCTATTTAATGGTACTGGTAAATTTCTTTTCTGACGTTAATAAGTGCCCCTATGTGTCCAATTTGCTGAATAAATGATGAATTTGAATTCGAATTGAATTTTGTATACAGTATACAATTTGTTAAATAAGTAAACATTATAGATGGTTGATCTATCATTAGTGATCTGTCTATAGACTAACTAAAACAATTCCTAAGCTATACCTAAGTTATTTTGAAATTATTTAATTTGAAACGAGTTTAATAGTATATATTCACTTTATATATGCATTTTAATCGTTTTCGTATTTTGTATGTTTTTACTCGAAGTCATGGATGTTTATTATTTTATATATGTACATATGTATTTCTTATAAAGTTTTTATATCGTTGGCTAGCACCCATAGTACAAGCTTTGCTTAGTTTGGGTTGGGGCTAGGTCAATATGTGTGAAATGCCTCAAGATATTTATTTTTTCAGGCAAATCACTTTCCACTATAACACTTAAATCACTAAATCCATCCAAAATTAGCAATTCTAATAATCCGTAGCTTTTATCTGTTCGTTGTTTGATGACTGCCTGTTTTCTATCCACTTCCCTATCTCGATGGGCGGCGTACGATAAGCCGCCCTACGTTGGGCGGCGATAAGGGCCTTGACGATTTCTTTTATATTCCATGTGATTTATCTATTGCCGTCACTGATTACAAGGTTAACAGTTTATTTTTATAATTGAAATAAAATAGGACACTTCGTTTCACCTGTTTCGATAGACGCACGTTTTTCTGTGGGCCTTTGAATAAAATAGTTGCTTTTATGTGAATAAATGGTTTTATTTATTATAATAGTGATGCTTTTGATGTTGCAACGCTATTTCAAAATAAATCAGTATATTTATTTTGTGACGTATTTAACGTGACGTACGTAACTCGTGATGGGAGGAGACACGTGCCCAGCAGTGGGCCGCAAATAGGCTGTTGTGGTGGTGATGGTGATCGTATTTTTAGATTTTTATATAATATTTCGATATACCTTCCCGCACCAAAATACTACGTAATATTAGCGCAAGCCGGGTTCCCTGTTCGAACCCGATACGTACTTGGTAATTATGAACTTTCAATGTTCTATGAAATATTCAAATTCCATTGTTTTCTTGCGACGATTTATCGGGTTTGAGCAGGGAGCCCTTTGTCACAAAATATAGAAATTAATTTAACTAGCGAATCTCTTTTATACTTTACAGAAAAAAAACTCAGTAGAAAATTCACTTCAAACATGGGCAGTTTTGTTTTAATGTATTTACAGTCAAAAGCATTATTTTTTACACTTTTGCGCCTTCGCACGGCAGATGACTTTAGAACCTAAATCCTCCCGTTGAAGTTGGACACAAAAAAGCCTACTACAGACAACAGCCTATTTGCGTCCCACTGCTGGGCACAGGCCTCCTCTTATCATGAGAGAGTTTGGGCTATAGTCCCCACGCGGGCCCAGTGCGGATTGGGGACTTCACACACATCTTTGAATTACTTCGCATATGGTTTCCTCACGATGTTTTCCTTCACCGAAAAGCTCATGGTAAATTCAAATTGAATTTCGCACGTAAGTAAACTTAGAGGTGCGAGCCGGAATCGAACCTCCGACTCGGCATGAGAGGCGGTAGGTCGAACCACTATGGCCTAGTGGCACAAAAAAGCCGCATTTTCATTTTTCCGACGTCCCGGCGTCCCCAGATCCGAGAAAAGCGATGATACTCGTATTACTTACAGAAACACGAAACCGTTGAAAATTTTCAATATTTATTTGGAATTTTTCGAGCAGTTTTACTGCTCCCTGTTTTTCAGTTTAGTTGGAGAGCGAGGGCCGTTGCTTCGTAGCTTGATATTGCTCTTTTTAGTTTTACCAAACTGCGGAAGCCCTCGTATTGGATTGATTGCAATTTCACATCGTCAGTCTGTTTTCTATCATCTTACGCTGGCTCCGCGGCCGAATATGCAAAAAAAAGAGTTTTTCTTTCCTTTTCTGTGTCAACGGAAGACAACGACGACCTCGTAAAAGTCTCGGGAACACGATGGATGCGAGTGGCAGAGGACCGGTCTGATTGGCGCGCCTTGTGGGAGGCCTATGTCCAGCAGTGGACGTCAGTGGGATGAAATGACGATGATGAAGACATAAAAGTGTCTGCTCTAAATCTAGGTAAGCGTTTTATTGATTTTGGCGCAAAAAACAACTGCATTTCAATCAGAGACAATGTAATTAAGTATAGGTTGTCATTCTAAGTTTACCTTACTTCTTCTATGATTTCACTGTAGCTTGTAAGGTAAGGACTCCAGTTTTACACACTAATTAAAATATGGACGGTATACGGTAAGAGTTCGAGTGACCATTCATGGAGGTTTGTCCACCACTGGTGGCGTAACTTTCTGGCAGCTTTGATTTAAGCCACGACAAAGCCTTTAAGTTATATGCCGTCTTCAAGACCGCTAAACTAGGTTTATCTGCCTGCTTATAAGTAATATATTCTTTCTATACTTAGACAATGCCCAAACAGTAGCGGCTTTCACGGTGACATGGGTGTACCTGGCTCTGACGTTACAGTAAAATGATGCTGTGCGTTTTTTTTTTGTTGCGTGTTATCGGAAACGGAAATAGAACATGGTTTAGGAAGTAGAAATTGTATTAACGGGAGGTACTATTATAGAGGTTACGGTGACTATGCTCGGGGTTTCTCTGCGTGATAGAATCAGAAATGAGGATATCCGCAGTAGAACTAGGGTCACCGACATAGCCCGAAGAATTGCGAACCTTAAGTGGCAGTGGGCCACATTGCTCGCAGGACTGATGGCCGATGGGGCCGGAAATTTCTCGAGTGGCGCCCGCGAACCGGGAGACGAGCTGTCGGTAGGCCTCCAACAAGATGGAGCGACGACCTCGTGAAGGTCGCGGGAAACCGGTGGAAGCAAGTAGCACAGGACCGGTCTGAGTGGCGAGCCTTGGGGGAGGCCTATGTCCAGCAGTGGACGTCTTTTGGCTGAAATGATGACTATTATAGAGGTTACGGGGACTTCACAGACCGCCTTGAATTACTTAATTTGTTTTCCTTCATCGAAAAGCTCAGTGGTAAATTCAAATTAAATTTCAGACATGTGAAGTTGTGAGACAGTTGCTAACTCCCGACCATCTGCATGAGAGGCGGCAGATCAAACCACTAGGATACCACGGCTTTTTTCCAAAGACGCGCTCGGTATTTTTTATTATGTCACTTTAAAAGTAAACGTTCCATATTTAAAAATAGAAACGGCCCTTCGATGACGTTAAGCGACGTCATCTTTCTAAAACCGTTCCCGTCGTTTGCATATTCACGGGTCTACGCAACGGTTTTTTTAAGACTTTAAATAAAATATAGACCACCAAAAACATAAATGTAAAAAAGGAGAGCCAAGTTCAATACAAAAATTATTCTCTGCTGTGGGCTTCGCCGCAAAAAGAATGGAGATCTGAGATTGAGTGCCAAGTTCTATGCAAAATCCAAATATGTAGTCTAAGGGCTGACTTGACTGGATTCCCATACGAATTATTATTAAGTACCTACTTTTACACAGTCATGGAAGAGCCTTATGTTCGGTGGGTAGTTTCTACCAGCAAGCCAAATTTTCGGAATAATAAAATAAGAACCGAAAGGTAACAGGTTTAGAACATGCGAAGGCTATATAATTCGTATGGGAAAACCTGGCTGGTTTTCCCCTTTTCAGCCCTTAGTCAGCCCTTAGACTACATATTTGGATTTTGCATAGAACTTGGCACTCAATCTCAGATCTCCATTCTTTTTGCGGCGAAGCCCACAGCAGAGAATAATTTTTGTATTGAACTTGGCTCTCCTTTTTTACATTTATGTTTTTGGTGGGATATCATTACTTTTTGTAGGTAAGTACATATCCTCGTAACGCCGTGGGTCTTTTTATTATAGGAATTGTAATAATAATATTACTACAAATTATAAGTTTTCTTTAAGAAAACTTAGCAATTTCGCAGCATAAATCGCAACCTTATAGGTCAGAATCGAGAGACAACCGGACAGCAACACGGCGCTCGCGCTTATGAGCGCGGCTGCCGCTCGCTCGGCCACGTTCGCGTCAACGGTTCGATTCGGTTGTCACAGCGCCCCACCCACCCCGCCCGCGCCGCTCAGGCGTCACTCGGCGCGCGCGCGTCGTGTATATACCGAAAATCTAAATGCCTATTATTTTATCAATATTTATGAGTAGGTAATGATTTTACACTATTGATGTGCGCTAAATATAAAAATAATAATTAATCCCAGTTAATTAACGTAGGTACCCTAAGTAATATTAGGTATTTATGTTAAGCGTTCATAAAAGAATCCAATTATTTAAAAATTGCCAGTTTTTTATTTATTTCTTTGTATTCATCTAATTACCTATCTGCATACCAAATTTTAACTCTCTAGGTCATCTGGAACTGGGTTAGAGTTTTGGTCTATAGGTCAGTCAATGATAAAAATGAGGAATTTTGGACATTAATATCTAAATAACCGTTTGAGATAAGCTTATGAAATTTAGAACACATATGTATCTCGCAAGTCTCAATATATGAGCCAAATTTGATACGTTTATGTAAAATAGTTTTTGATTTATGAGGGGGTCAAAAGTGGCTCCAAATGGTTCGTGTAATATTACACACGGAGCGGCTCGCCAGTTCTGTTTCTTGAACTTGGCTTGACACGCTCCCGCGTGTCTAGATCTACTCCATCTTGTACCTGGCCGACCGGAGTTTCATTTGGAATCAATCACTGACATTTTCAGAAACTTAAACTATTTAGAAGTCGGGGACTATTAATAATTATTTACTATTATCTAGCGTCTGCCCGAGACTTCACCCGCGGTTATCACGTTCCCGCAGGAACATTGCATTTTGCCGAAATAAAAATTACTATAAAATTTCATCTAGCCAAATAGGTCCAACAGTTGATGAGTGAAGAGGTCACAGTCAGATAGACAAACAAAGTTATATACTATTGTATATGCATTTACAATACTAGTATGGATAGTAGAATTTCCACATAGGCCTGTTTCTTTTTGTAAGTATAAAGAAGCTGTTTATAGCCCAAGATGTTCTGATAACTAAGTCCATCGTTAGTTTTTACATTCTCAAGACGTTTTTACCGTTCCGTAACTAGGTAACACAAAGTTTTACGACCCAAGGCCCTTTAGCACCTTGTAAACAAAGGTCATTAACGCTGCAGGCTGAAAGGCTGTTACGCTGACGTGCCAGCGTTATAGGTACTCGTTAGTCGTTAGGCCGTACGGGCATATTGGGATAAAGACTTGTTATAGTAAGGTATGTGTGCCGTATATGTGTTACCCGAAATGAACCTAACAGAATATCGGGCTACCAACAGAATGTAGCTACCCACCCTACCCGTGTAGGGTTGCCATCTGTTCGTATTTAGCAGGACATGTTTGGCTTTTTCGAGTTGTGTCCGGCCAAATATTCATATGTCCGGCCTGTCCGGATTTTTTTTGGCTCTCTGTTAGCGCCTCAAGCGAAGCAATCATCATCATCACTACTGTGAGTCATGTCAGCACTGATCGAAGAAAACTAAAATTTGGCATGTATGTTCCTGGAAGAGTGTAAGGGAACTCTAGGAGAGGATTTCCCGAAATTCCAACGGGAACGGGAAAAAAATGGGGCTTAACATTAAAAAGGGTATGTCCGGCTTTATAAATTTGTGTTTAACTTTAAGTTGTGGTGATGTCATGCTTTTAGGGTAAAACTAGCTTTTCCCCGCAACTTCGTATGCACAGAAATGTTAAAAAGTAAAATCCCGTTTTTTCCCGTTCCCGTGGGAATCTTGCAAAATCCTTTCTTTCAGCCCGATCCGTCCAGTGGTTTGGGCTGTGCGTTGATAGATCACTATGTCAGTCAGTCAGTCACCTTTGAGTTTTATATATTTAGATGTCCGGCTTTTTTCTAAACAGAGTCCGGCTTTTTCATTTTAGGAGATGGCAACCCTATACCCGTGTAAAAATCTATATAGGTACGGTACACACTCCTATATTTTTCAGAGTTTCGCAGTCTCGATGGAACGATATTCCGGTGAAAAAATTGGAATGAAACAACATCCCATGTTATCCTGCGTGTCCACAACCACAACAGCCTATTAACGTCCCACTGCTGGGCACAGGGCTCCTCTTGTCACTAGAGGGTTTGGGCTAGAAACTCTTCCGTTACTGACTGACTGACTGACAGATAGCACTTAGAAAACATAACGTAGAACGCCGTTCCTTAGGGAGTACATGGGTGCATTACTTGTACTTGTAATTAATTATCCATGTACTGTACTATATTTATTTGAAATTTTATATACCCTATATGTACCTACTTACGCAATTTATTTATTTATATATATGTAATGTAAGGTATATTCTGCATGGCGCTCCGTGAGTCACGCAGACGGTGCTGGCTGAAAATCAGCGCTGGGGTCCAACCGTCCCAGCATTATGCTGAGCCAGTGTCCGATTCACTGCCGCAATGGCACACAGTATACTTAAGTTGTCTGTACAAATTATTTCTTTTCCTTTTTATTTTCACATGTTTGTTCCTTTGTTTCTTTATTTTATTTTTGTGTGTCATATGTGGTATGAATAAATGTTTTTCTTCTTCTTGTTCTTCTTCATTAAGAGAGGGTTTCCTGAAATTTCTAGGAGAACGGTAAAAATCACACACCGTCCCAATTTATACCCAGGGAGATGACTAGATTATTTCTAAAGTTTTCATAAACACGAAACCATTCTGGAGCAATTTATAAATTATTTGTAAATAACAGTATCTGTGAAACTCTGCTTGGAAAATGTATTCAACATTTTCCTGCATTTTCCGTGTCGCTTGTCGCGACAGACGCGGCATTAATTGGTGACGGAAATGTTTGCCGCATCGATTTACGCTAAACTCTTTGTTTGCTGCCCCGAGTGTTTCGGCGGGGGCACCTTTACACCGACAATGGAAATTATACCCACTCTTTAGGGTTCCGTACCCAACGGGACCCTAAAAAGTCTCGCGCATTGCGTGGCTGGTTAATGAACGAAGCCTAACTGTACCAAGTTTCATCTCTAAATACCTATTGTGTTTCAGACTGTAACATAATCGTGATTCTTTTCGAATATTCACAGTAGTTGCCGCAAACGTAGGTCATTCACGTGTAAGCAATTTCTTTTATTTCCATCAGTTACTAAAGAAATGTGGGCATTAAGAAAATTGCAAATGGCGGCTCCTGCTGCGTTGCAAATTGATTGAACGGCCTCTGTAGATTCAATTGTTTTTTTCTGGAATTGACGATGATACACAAGGAATATACTACTCTCTAACGATGATACATATCGAATACTGGCGATATTTGAAATGAAGTCATCGATATGCGAAAAGGGGCAAAACAATAGGGATGACGACAGGGTGAAGCAATCGAAATTCTAATTAGTCCGTCAGTCAGGTAATAAAAAAATATTAGACACATATTTTTTGTTTTATCAAATTAACAAAGAATGACCAAGTTAAAACGCATTAAAGTTGGAGAGTGGGGGCTAACTACGTCACCGTTAGGTATAAACCGTACCTAGCCGTGACGTCACGCGACATTTCAACTCAATATATCTCCGTATAAGTTTGATTACGTGAAAAAAGAAAAAATACGTGTCCAATACTTTTCAATAATCTTCCTGATAGACTAAGGCAGTGGTTCCCAACCGGTGGTCCGCGGACCACGAGTGGTCCACGAGATTTAAAATATGGTCCGCGACAGATTTCATATTTGAATGTACGTGAACGAGAACGCGGTGAGGTGACCGGTAGGAGGGAAGCGTCTGACGAAACAATATGACAAGAGCCTATCAACCCAAGAATTCCTGTAATTGTACAGAGGATGCAAGCTCAGTAATCTCATTGATATACTAATATTTACTAAAAAGTTACAGGTTTTCACTGCTCATTAATGTTAGTTTCGTCGTTTATGCTAAACATTAACTTTTGCCCGCGTGGTTTTGGACAAGTGAAAATTAAAATACCTATGTAATTATTTAAATTTGTGAAAAAAATATAATAAAGTAAAAAACTAATAGGGTGAAGTTGAAAAAGGAAAAAGCACTAGGGCGCAAAAAACAAAGCCTAGTAGGAGTATAAATGAACCTGTGTGTTTGACCAATTGTTATTAAAAAAAACTTTATTTTGCATACCTATCTGGAGTTTTTTTTAATCTTGTGGTCCTTGCTAAAGGTAACGCAATCATAATGGTCCCTGGTCAAAAAAAGGTTGGGAACCGCTGGACTAAGGAAAAAAAGTTGTCGTCATCCCTATTACGACATCATCTGGATAGGTTTAAGCGTGTAACTTGGCTATGGGTGAAAAATGACAATGTGCTCGATTATTTTTTTATGGATAGGAATAACCTTCCGTATCAAGAGAAAAAAATCTCAGAATTTTCCGTGCCGTAGATTTCGCGTAAAAGAAAGAAATTGATTTTGTGTTATGACGATTGAAATAAAGGTGTTTCCTTGGCCCAAGTATGCAGCACTACTTCTTGAAAAAATCAATAATGTCAATAGTGTCAACACTTTTTTTCAAGAAGTAGTACTTGGACCAAGGAAACACCTTTATTTCAAACGTCATAACGCAAAACCAATTTTATTTTTTACGCAGAATCTACGGCACGGAAAAATCTGAGATTTTTTTTCTCTTGATACGGAAAGTTATTCCTATCCTAAAAAAAAAAATCGAGCACATTGTCATTTTTCACCCATAGCCAATTATGGAATAAAGAAAAGTTTGAAAGATATTGACGCGCATTCTAGCTCTTTTTATTTAACTCTTCGGTGTGATTGCGGAAAAACCCACAAAAATGCCATGAACTCGTACGAAGCCCAGTTAGCATGCAATTTGGTGCGCACACAACATAATTGACTACACACATTTATAAACACACAAACACACGAGGGCAGTTAATTATAACGGTCGTGCGGGATTCCGTGTCAATAATCAGTAACAACGTTACGGATTGTTTCATGGCATGACATGTTTTTGTAAAAATATTGTTTGTCTGTTATCTCAGATAGTTTAAAGGCAAATTTATTCATATATGAACACTACTTGTGCAATTATCAATAGTATAACCTGTTCTATAACACAGATTCTATTGGGTTTAAGCGATGAGGACAGGGAAAAGATACTTATAGGGAAGAGTGAGGGAACTGCACACACGTGTATAGATCAGTAAATAATTCGTGCAGGTTTCCTCGGAAAAGGCTTTACCTACGAATAAATTATTATGATTACGAAATAAGTTTTTTCAAACATAAATTTTTGGGACACGCTTTTT
Organism: Aethes cnicana; assembly: GCA_963971205.1. Lineage (NCBI taxonomy): Eukaryota > Metazoa > Arthropoda > Insecta > Lepidoptera > Tortricidae > Aethes > Aethes cnicana. The sequence continues at coordinate 2,100,378 of OZ020285.1, forward strand.
TTGCTTTTTCTTTGTAAATCCTTCATCTGCCCGTCTTGACGAATCAAACGAGCCCAAATTCGATGGGTTTATGTAGGTAGTTTTATTACGGAGTTCCTATGGCCACCTTCCAGCTCCATCATATCAGCTCCACGTCATCATAATATTGCATTGTCACGCGATTTACATATTCATGCAAAATTTCAGCTCAATCGGAAAGTGGATCAAATTTAACTTGCAAGATTCCATTACATAGTTATCTACAGGTCGAGAAGACGTCATATAAGCTGTGTTGATATTTAGACATCAACCTTTTTTAATATCATAATGTATTTCATATCAAGATGAAGTGTCGATAAGGTTATGGCGTCACTATAGATTCTATGACGTCATTGGTCACCAGCTATCGTATGATGTAACTGATCAGTTCACAGATCTTATCTTGATTCAATTTAATTCCATTCAATTCAGCAAATTGGCCACATAGAGGCACTTTTACACGTCAGAAAAAGAATTTACCAGCGCTTCCTACTATACTGCAGTTTAGTTTATTGCGGCTCAAACCTGAGTTAACTCATGTGTGAAATTCAATTAGAAATTTCCACAGCCTACTTAAGTCCCACTACTCCCACTGCTGGGCGCAGGCCTTCTCCCATCACGACAGGTTTGGTACTGTGGAGGAGTACCCCGCACCTCCACCATGTGACGAGAAACTGGGGGATCGTTAGATGGTAGCGCTTCGAGGTACTCCTTGAAGTTAAATGGAAACAAGAATTAAATTGATATTACTTTTTTTTATAGTGGGGCCTAAGTACAAGTGCACGTTACTACGACGAGCTTACTCTCTAGACATTCCAGAACCGCTTTCTTTTTAATTTTCAAATGATTAGATTATTAGTCCCAGAACGTTTTACAAAACTACAGCCCTAAAGAGCGAGGGCTATACCAACTCTACAGTACTATGGTCACCACGCGAGCCCAGTGCGGATTGGGGACTTTACACACATCCTTGAAGTACTTCGCAGTTGCGTGTAAGTTTCGTCGCGATCACCGAAAAGCTCAGTGGTAAATTCTAATTTAATGTCACACATACTTAGGTAAGTAAACACAGAGGTGCGAGCCGGATTCAAACCCCCGACCTGACCCTCTGATGAGAGGTGGAGATCGAACCACTAGGCTACCACAGCTTTTAGCAACAAATAAAGCAAAATAAAAATGTTGATTCCCCGCTTAACACAATACAGCGGTGAACCGCTCGTTTTCATATGGGGCCGTCCATTAATCACGTGATGTTTTTTAAGCATTTTTATTTTAACCCTTGGTAATACGTGGTGAGAATTAAGGCGACCCCCCCTCCCCCACCCAAATACACGTGTATTTTTTTGTTCTTGAATATTTAGAATATTATCTTTAAATACATACAGGTATAAAGTATACTCTAATAATATTATTCTAGAAAAATAATTTTCGGTTTAGAAATCGGACGTTGCAAAATAAATACACGTGATATCTTACCTACACCCTCCGTCCCCCCCTGTGATATTTCGTGATTTTTGCCGAACCCCCTCCGCCTCCTTTCAAGCTTCACGTGATTAATGGACGGCCCCTATCATCGTGATATATGTAGTCTTAAGCTGGAGAGACTAACGAACGTTCGGTCTGAATAAACACTATTTCATCTCCCAACGCCCGAAGGGTTTTCCACCCATATAAGGGAAACTTTTAAGTAGATACATACATGTTTCCTTTGCACATTGTCATTTTTCAATTCAACGTGGGGAAGTTTTTTCCTCAGCCAATATTTTGCGTCATATCATTTAGCGTCCCCGAGGCTCTGAAGTTTTTGTAAGAATTTCGAAAGTAACTTGTGGCCGACTCATTTATTATTGAAAATCTCGGAGATTTCAGCGCCGCAGTGAATCAGGCGCAGCTCAACGATGATTTACGATCGCGGAGCGGCCAAGTGCGATTCGGCGGTGGTATACTTCACTCACTCACGCGTCAAGTTGAACTTTAAATCTAGCTGCTTAAAGTTCACACGACGCGTGAGCGACCCTATAGGGATTAGCGAGATCCCTATTTAAAGACTTCGAATATAGCCCCTGATCAGAGCATAATTCATTTGCAAACGTAAATACAGAAAGCGATCTTTTTCATGATTTCTTCTGGGGTTTTTTCCTCATTGAAGATCGTTTTGAAGGTTGATCAGTCCCACGTCATTTGATGAAACTTTGTAGGAAATTCAGTATATAAGTGGCCGTGGTTAGGGGTATTTGTTTTCAATGGTTTAGGTGCTTCGCCGGGTGAGAGAGTTAAGACATAGTAGTTTCTATCTTGCCCGTACTTAGTATCACAGCCATCGCGATTATTCGTGATAGACATGAGCTGAACTCACACAATGTCAAATGAAGATCTCGTGCTAAATACGGCGGAATCAAAATTGACTTTGATTGATTGACATGACGTGAGTAGGCACCACTATTTATTCAATCATTAGGTCATACAGTCAGCAGCAGAAGTAGATAAGCTGTCCAGGTGTTCAAAATGACCTACACACGCCCTTAACGTCTTAAGAATAAGGTCGTGTGTAGGTCATTTTGAACACCTGGACAGCTTATCTACTTCTGCTGCTGACTGTACATATCTCATAATGGCATTGTTATATCTAAATCTGTATGTCATGACATAACATGTAAACAAAGACGCGTTGCAGTGAAATATTGATATTATGTTCTACTTATTAGCCTGGGAAGTATCACGTTTCAGGCGCGGCTAGACAATTGGTCTATAATGAAATTTCATACAAATGTTAAATGCCTAGACCGGCAACTGACTTTTTTTAAATTTCCATTTGATATACATATTTGTGACAAAGCATCTGGGCATTCCGCTATTAAAAAAAAGGTACAAGCAAGATTTACTCTATGGTTCGCTATTACATTCTGCCAATACAGGTATTAAAAAAACATGAACCATATTTGCTAGATAGGTATCGCAGTTTTAACTATGTAAAAAAGAGAAAATGTATTAAATATAAAATATTATTTTATTTATTTATTTCATTGCATGTTTGTGAAAAGCACTATACCTACATACATCGGCGGGGAACGGAAGTTGTCGGCCTCGGTATATAATACTCGGCCTGCAACATCCTCCTTCCCGGCCTCTGTAGTAATGTACTATTTTTGCTATCATCGAGCTAAGCTCGAAAAAAGCTAATCTTTGCTGTGTTTATCCATGAAAATGAAATATTATTCAGCGTAAACAATTTACCTAAACACACCTTGCGTAGATACCTCATACCGTTCAGATAATAAATAAACAAGCGCCTACATATCACGCGGGCGCAAAAACGCCAGCCACAATTATTTCTCACGTAGAAAAGGTATATCTATACTTTACTATTAATATAAGTATATAGAAGAAGTCGCGTCTGTTACTTAAAAATTAAAATGAACTATCAAGTTGAGGGGTCTATATAAACGATACTGAACACAAAACAACGATTTTTAGAAAAAAAATCTTTGGATTTAACTCGAAAACAACTGGACGGATCGCAACACCTCATACATATTTATGTGGCTAACACGACCAGCTACAAGTCTTGTACATCAAGTTGATCGGTATTAGATAATTATTTATGGGTAAATCATACACCGATGAGATGAGACGGCACTAAACCAATACTTAGGTGTGAGCGGGACAGCGATAGAATTTGGAAACTCCGGAGCGCCAGTACGTGAGATTCGTTTTTGCTGAAACTCTTGTCTACATTGGGGTACCACCACAGGAATCTTTATCTTTACGTCCCAGTAATGGGCACACGGGATCTCGCTCGAGAGGGTTTGGGCTTTAAACCTTACGCGGGCCCAGTGTGGATCGGAGAATTCCGAGACTTCACAAACATCCTATGATTAACTTCGCAGATGTGTGCAAGTTTCCTCGCGATGTTTGCCTTTACCGAATTGACATAAGACGTTTAAGGAAAAAATACTAATTGAAATTTTAAAACTTAACTTCGATTAGGTACTTAATTTGTAAAGATGTTATTTATTAGGACACATTACACAAAATACCGAGTTCAAAGACCTCGAAAAGAAAACAAAAATGCGTGCACAAAAAATGCTAATTAGCCTTGTTGATTCAGCCTGTGTATTTGTCAGTTAGTCGGCATTCTTTACTTTACTAGGTTTTCATTTGCGGCAATACGTACGTGAACTTCATGAAAAATATCCACCACTCCTTACATACTCTCGATCAAGGTTATCTACATAACAATTTACATTTAAACCATGTTAGTGATTCAAACGTCTTAGAGTTACTTTATCATAATCATCATCATTTCAGCCAAAAGACGTCCACTGCTGGACATAGGCCTCCCCCAAGGCACGCCACTCAGACACGTCCTGTGCCACTTCCATACACCGCTAATTACCATATACAATTAGGTAATTACTTTCACAATTAGGAACTAACCTATACTCATATTGGGGAAGCACACCCATATGAATGTTTTTCTTCTTCTTCTTCTTCTTCTTCTTCTATATGAGGTCAAAGCTCTCACGGCCGAGAAATCCTGCAATTCCTTGCAGAGGCTAATCTTGACCGTGAACTGAACTGTAAGTACTCTGTGGCGATCACAATAGATCAGAAATGGTCGCAGTGATACTGGGGCTCTATAGCCCTGTAAATCTGTAACTCGGGACTATATTTATAACTATAACTGACTTGTGCTACAAATTCTACAATGTATGTATTTAAACTGTGTTTATTATAAGAAAACATTGTAATGCACCTGTGAACCCATTTAGGATCTAAAGCCATATAATTTGTGCCCAAATCAGCGTTATAGTAGCCGTATTATCGTTTGTAACGCTCGTATAAAACTTGCTCAAAATGCTAAAACGATACGTAAATGCTGTAAGTCGGCCGTTATACAGCTTTGATGTGTTACTTGGGTCGGGACTATATAACTATAACTGACTTATGCTATAAATGCTACAATGTATGTAATTAAACACTTTTTTTCATTTTATTATAAGCAAGCATTTGACCACGATCTCACCTGATGGTAAGTGACGATGTAGTCGAAGGTGAAACATGCTTACTTAGATAGTACCTGTTCACTCACGACTTGAAAAGATCCAAGTTATAACTATCGGGGAAAAGACCTAGAGAATTCCAGAGACATAGAGAATTCCACTCCTTAGCTGTTCGCATGATGAAGCATGAAGCGAAGCGATTCTACGCGCTGGAGGAATATCCACAACATAAGGATGGAATCCAAGACCACGCCTAGTCCCGTAGTGATGAAATGGGGATGGTGGAATCAAATCAAACAATTCCCCCGGACACTCTCCAAATTTAAAGTGTATCCTATAAAATACCGATAAGCAAGCAACTTTGCGCTTACTTTTGAATGTAAGTACCTAACTTTATTGTACAAAGATATAGTACATTGTTGCAGAGGCCGCCAAGTAGCGCATTGCCGGACGAGTCAGTTAGAAGGGTGAGCGAAGCGAATAAGCCTTCTATTAGTACGAGTCCGGCAATCGCAATTGCGGCCGAGGTATATATAATGCTTTTCTCAAACAGCGAGGAAATACGTAAGGTCAGTCGGGGAAAGTGCGCCAGCATGGGGTTAGTGCGCCTAACATAAATATATCGAAACCTATAAATATTACTCAACTAGTAGTTGGCTGTTTACAAGGCATAGGGGCGAAATAAATTTAGGCGCACTTACCCCACATCAGTATTTACTACTTCCATGATCGTGGATGATTTGGCCATGGAAGTTGTAATTATTACCTCCACGGATTTGTCAGTTTCTAGAGGTGTCTCAAATAGCAAGCGAATTAAAAAAAACACACACACGACAATAATGTTTTTGCTGGCCAAGACCGGCAATGGACGGCCTCGCGTCTTCTTTTTTTGAAAGTAACACGAACATTTCCGAGCAAAAAACATTTAAACTTTAACACCCCCCTGTTTTTGCGTCGGGGGTTAAAAATTGCAAGGATAGTAAAAAAGTACAAAGACGATAAATATTAGCTTATGAGAGGAATCTAATGGATGCAATGGACCTATCTAAGTATTACAAATACGCATATTTCGATTTCTAGTGTCACAGTGCGAACGATATTCGCCCGGGGAAGGGGGTCTATTCGGGCGAAGTCCTGGTCACGTGTTACCCCCCTAGTTAGTGGACTAACTCGTGTTTTGTCGCAAACTCGATCTGCACTTCACGCCGGGTAAACTGCTAGAAATCACACCTATGTTTCTGTAGAACGGTGCTACTTCTACTTAATTGAGATGTGTAGCTCGTTTTATATAATTTATTTACATTATTATGATTAAAAAAATGTTCACATTCATCATCATCATCATCATCATCATATATTCATTCAATTCATATTCATATAATTATCAATATTTGTAATTATAGATAGTAAGTTTATTCAGAAACAAATAAGTTAAACAATTAAAAATAAACTATAAATAGCATTTAAATTTACAGAAATAAGAATATTTAAAGCTAAAAAAATAACCTAAATACCTAAATTAGGGCCTTTCGGAAGGGTTCCCATCACGCAGGGAGCATTCCCTCGCTGTATGGCAATAGCCAGTCTTTGCGCGAGAAAGCTGCCGGCGCGAGGGTCTCCCGTTACCTCCCTCAAGCGCTTCCCTAGCTCCCTGTGGAGCCCTAGCGCCCCTTTGCCCCATGACCCCATAGTCTCCACCCCGAAGGCCACAAACTAATAGCTCGAGCCTAGGCAGCTATATTTATTAACCTTCAGGCGCTCTCGGGCGTCGGCCGCCGCTCCGGCTCGAAACAGGTCGAGGGGAGATACGACATCGCCACTGTGTCGGTGCGGTGCACGTGGCGTCCCACACCAGCGCGCGGCCCATCCGCCAGGGTATCAAAGACATACCGTCCGGGCGCTTGCCATCATTCTTTCATCATCATCATCAATTATTGTTTATGTTTCCTAAAATATAGAGTTTTCGCGTTTTCCCAGATATATCAGAGACCTAGCTTAACTAAGTACATCGTTTTTTCGCACCCGTGATCTTCTACGAGTATATTGCAAATTCGTCTAAATCATTTAGAGCCGTTTCTGAAATCGTTTGTATATAATAAACAAAGAAATATACAAGATTAGTGCGTTTAAAGAATAATAAAGACAATAACACACTTACACAACTACACGTACAGGTTTACACAACTCAGAAGGCGCGTGGATTAAGCAAAAATAGACTATGGGGCAACGGTTTAAGTGCTTCGCCGCACGCCTTCTAACTTGTGCTATAAACCATTATGTACTTCGTCCAAATCACATAAGTTAGTTTTTATTCCGGAAAAACACATGGTTCCCGAGGTTGCGCGATAATCGAATCCCACGCGATCGAAGTCGCGGGCGGAAGCTAGTTAATAAATAAATATAAAAGTATATATAATATTCGACAAAAAAGACACTCAACCACCACCTCTCCGCGTTCCAAAGCCTGCGCAGACGCAGGCCGCCAGTCATGTGGAGCCCACTGCTATGGCTGCTCGCGCTCGCGGCCGGGTGCTCCGCGCAGCCCCGCGCCCCTCAGTACAGCGTGCCCCCCGCGAAGATAGAGGCCCTGTACCCTAGGGGGCTTAGGGCCTCTGTGCCAGGTACGTTGACACTAACGCCTCATCTTCTATATCTATACATATGTATAATATATTACGCTAAAGTGGGTCGAAAGTCTATTTACTTAATATATTCGAAATAAAGTTGGCTCCAACAGTTTTTAGAAATTTTGTACGATTGCCTGTTTATCTGTTTGTCTGTTTATTTGAAAGCGCATCACGTGAAAACTACTGGACCGATTTTGATCCAATTTGGTATGAAGACAGTTGGAGTCCCGAGAAAGGATATAGGCTACTTTTTATCCGGAGAACGCATAGTTCCCGCGGGAATGCGATAGCCAAATTCCTCGCGGATTCCACGCCGGCAGAAGCTAGTATAGCCATTAAACGTTTGGCTTTGGCTACAGGTGATTAAAATCGCTCCTCTGAGTTTACTTATGTGCGCATTTCAATTTGAGTTTTTCGGTGACGGAAGCATCGTGAGGAAACCTACACACATCATCTACACCAATTGCTGTCTAATGTTTACACAAATCAAAATTTGGTCCGCACTTACTAACATGATCAACTATAATAACAAATACGACACGCAATTACATAAAAAATAAAAAAAACTTGGGATTTTCACACATATTGACCTAGCCCAAACTAAGCAAAGCTTGTACTATGGGTGCTAGACAACGATATAAATACTTATATAGTGAAATACATACATATATAAATACTAAACATCCATGACTCGAGTACAAACATTCATGTTCATCATACAAAGTTTGCCCCGAGCGGGACTCGAACCCGCGACATAAAACATTGTCCCGGAAGACGTTTCATTTAATACTTAAGTGTCTTGCCATTTTTCGGGCAAAGTGGAAACGTCGCTGGAAACGCATTTTTCTATTGTAACAAATAATATAACCCACTGTTCGTGGACAATTCATAACAAATATAAACAAAACACTTTCCGGAAATATTCTGTTGAAATCTACACAAGCGTCTGCGAAGTGAATAATTGCAAAGTAATGTGGAACCCTTCAATTGCGCTGTGCCTGGGTGGGCGTTCGGGACTCTAATAATGGCCCTCCAAGAGAATATAATCAAATACAGTATAAGAGACGGGACTTAGTAGTTACAAACTGGATTACATTTGCATGGCAGAGAGAGATAAATAATAGGAAAAACCATGTTGATAGAGTGTGATAGCTATATTAGGTACCCATGCAAACACCATATAAATGACTTTTCACCTCAGCAGCTCGAACAAGTAGACTTTGCTGTCAGAAATTAGTGAGCAAAATCGTGTTTGTTTCACTCAGTGAGACAAAGTATTTTTTTAATTTGTTTTTTTTTAATCCTTTTATCCCATCAGACAATCCCATCAGGCAAAGGCTTAAGCCTTGCAGCCACAGTTAAATCGTTCCCGCGCTTTTTCTTTTTTTTTTTAATTTGATTACTGCGAATGGTCATTTCATATTGCGGCATCTAACTAGTAACTACTTCTTATACCAATAATTCAAACTATCTCGATTTTATCCGCTCTCTTCTTTTCATTTCTTTTAGAAAAGAGGTAGAATTATACTAGGCAAGTCTTACTGCGAATCTATTTTCGTAGAAAAAAAACTGAATGAGAAACGTTCGGATACGCGCAACGCATCAGTACGCCGTATTTTAAGACATTAAAATTATACGTTGATTTAACTTCTGAAGTTCTTACAATTTTCAAATGACTTATATTTCATATAATTATGTTATTTGCAATCATTTTAAACTAAATTTTTAATTTAAAGTAAACTAAAAGTTGTCAAATATTACCGAATAAATTCGAAATTTATCATTGTACTAGTTTCCGAACATACTTTAGGAAAATTGCCGCCATTGTCTCATGTCAAATCATGTCTTTCTTCTTAATTTTCAATACCTAACTTTAAAGTAATTCTTTTAAAACATGAAATTCAAGTAATAATTTGAGTGAAAGGAGTGAAGAAGAAATGTTATTTTATATTTTTCGTGTTGTAAGTATTCATTGCAAGTACCTACCTTTTATGTGTTCTCGCTACTGAGGTGAAAAATTGTATGTGCTACTCGAGAGCAATTTATTTTACTTCTCGTGCCTTTGAGTCCTTCGCTAGCTCAAGATTCTAAACTAGAATCACTCGCTGAACGCTCGTGATTCAACTATAGAATCTTTCGCTAGCTCAGGACTCAAACATGGCACTCGAAGCAAAAAACAATTTTGCTCTCTTGTTGCACAAATAACTATTTCACCTCAGCAGCTCGAACAAGTAGACTTTGCTGTCAGAAATTAGTGAGCAAAATCGTGTTTGTTTCACTCAGTGAGACAAAGTATTTTTTTAATTTGTTTTTTTTTTAATCCTTTTATCCCATCAGAGAATCCCATCAGGCAAAGGCAAAGGCTTAAGCCTTGCAGCCACAGTTAAATCGTTCCCGCGCTTTATCTTTTTTTTTAATTTGATTACTGCGAATGGTCATTTCATATTGCGGCATCTAACTAGTAACTAGGTACTTCTTATACCAATAATTCAAACTATCTCGATTTTATCCGCTCTCTTCTTTTCATTTCTTTTAGAAAAGAGGTAGAATTATACTAGGCAAGTCTTACTGCGAATCTATTTTCGTAGAAAAAAAACTGAATTAGAAACGTTCGGATACGCGCAACGCATCAGTACGCCGTATTTTAAGACATTAAAATTATACGTTGATTTAACTTCTGAAAATCTTACAATTTTCAAATGACTTCATATTATTATGTTATTTATAGTCATTTTAAACTAAAGTTTTAATTTAAAGTAATCTAAAAGTTGTCAAATATTACCGAATAAATTCGAAATTTATCATTGTACTAGTTTCCGAACATACGTTTGGAAAATTTGAGTGAAAGGAGTGAAGAAGAAATGTTATTTCATGTTTTTCGTGTTGTAAGTATTCTTTGCAAGTACCTTTTATGTGTTCTCGCTACTGAGGTGAAAAATTGTATGTGCTACTCGAGAGCAATTTATTTTACTTCTCGTGCCTTTGAGTCCTTCGCTAGCTCAAGATTCTAAACTAGAATCACTCGCTGAACGCTCGTGATTCAACTATAGAATCTTTCGCTAGCTCAGGACTCAAACATGGCACTCGAAGCAAAAAACAATTTTGCTCTCTTGTAGCACAAATAACTATTTTCTTCGAAGTTGCGTTAGGCTGGTGGCCCTCTGTCTATGCTAATGCAGGCCACCGTATTCGCTCACTAGTTGGCGCCACTATCTGCAAGGTGGTGGCTGTCAATGTCATTTCATACAATAGTGCCAATGTCACTGTGACATTTGACGTTTCGGAGACCTCAGTGTTACCAATTTAGCGTGTAGTAATATAATGTGCTAAATTGGCAACACTTCACTTCGGCGGACATTGACTCATTAGAGCATATCGTGATGAGAGGAGTAATAAGCCTCTGCCCAGCAGTGGGACGTAGCTGTGAGCATGGAGCATGCAGATAGGTAATCATATCATCTCGAGTTGTATATCATTAGGATGAGAATAGTCACACTTATCTTCGTGGGAGGAGGACCGTGTAGTGTACGCGAGGGCAAAGTATGAAATAAACAAAATATATTGAATATATCACACTGTCACTTATCGTGTCGTGTTTCCCCTAGAATCGTACATTATAACGTCGAAAATTCGAGATATGGGAAGAAACAACGTGTACGTATTATCTAAATATACTAACAATAAGTCTGTAGAAGAAGTCGCGTCTGTACTCGTAACTTGAAAATTAAAAGAAACTATCATGTTGAGGGGACTATGTGTTCAGTACCGTTCATATAGTTTCATATAGTTCATTCAGTATAGTTCATATAGTTCATATTGTCATGATTGGGGACTTCGATGTTTTCCTCACCGAAAAGCTCAGTGGTAAATTTTAATTGAATTTCGCACATAAGTAAGTAAACTCAGAGGTGCCGAGTCGCATTCGAACCCATGACCCTCTGCATGAGAGGCGGTTGACCTACCACCAGCCTACCACAGCTTTCTGAAATATGGTTACCATAAAATCTTCTATTAGTTACCTATAAGAAAGCAATTCTAAAAAGAGCGTAAGCTCAATCCGTATTGGGCCATTTGAATTAACGTTACACTCTTTTCGTTATGGTTAAATTAAATGAGAGCAAAATTATTTATAAACCTTACTTGAACTCTGCATTAAGTTACCAACTTTTCTCTACCATAATTTAAAGTGTATCTTATAAGCTAAATTTGGATTAGATCCAGTGTCTAGAACCGGTTTAAGAGTGTATTAACCGGAGTACCTATATTAGGTCGTTGCCTCGAGCCAAATTAGTTTTTTAACTTGCGGCAATGACTTTGTGTCCAGCCAATGACTCTGGCCCAAAAAAATCCCCGTTCTGTGTAGCTTCGGTTCATCCAATCTCGGTCGCCTTAACTTTTAAAGCGATCTTATCTTTATAGTGTTTTTTCGTTAAATTTCTTATCTAGGTACTTTAATTTCTTTTTACGGAATTGTGCCTAGTCTAGAATGTATTGCAAAACTTTCTTTTCCAATAGATTACGGCTTTTTAATCAAATTTTAACAAGCATGGGTGTACTTCTTAGGCTGTCTTGGTTTAATTGTCATGCTATTTCTACTTACAATCAAATAAATTTGTGTAACTATGTAGGTAGGTATTATACTTACTAAACAAACATAATAATGGTAATAGGTACACGGTAATAGTTTTGTTGGCGCACAATCTATTTATAGTATACATTTTTCACCTATCCTCCATCATACAAATAGAACCTCTTATCACACGGCGGACACAGCCTATAAAAGCACGATTTCGAACACAATTCGAATGAAGTGTCAATAATATGTTTCCGTGCTTGGACGTCTGTGTGTATGCGAGGACGTGTGTACACTTTGTGTGTGTACCAGTACGCGGGCCAACGATTCGCTCACCATTTGACATGTAGGCGAGATGGGCGCGAGTAGCGCGCGGGCTAGATTCAGGCGGGTGATTCCGTGGCCATTCTGTACGTAACTATTAAATATTCTGTGCTTTTATTCCAGACGATGGCTTCTCCCTCTTCGCTTTCCACGGCAAGTTAAACGAAGAGATGGATGGCCTTGAAGCGGGACAGTGGTCTCGGGACGTCACCAAACCGCAAGATGGCCGCTGGTGGTTCCAGGACAGCAAGGCTCAGCTGGCGATTGGAGACAAGATCTACTTCTGGACCTACGTCATTAAGGACGGGCTGGGATATAGGCAGGATAAAGGAGAATGGACTGTTACAGGTAGTTGAATTTGGATTATCTTATTTTAGTTAAGTATATCTCGGAAAAGATAGCATCGAAATTTACCTACGACTACCAACGACTCGCTCTTCGACGAAGGAATTCGCGGTGAGGACACCTGCACGCATGTGCAACACAATTTAAATATGTGTATTTATTTTTATTAGTGACGCACAACTAAACTTAAGAGTAAATAGGTATAAGCAGGTGTTACCACTAGTATTCTGTGATTAATTTACTGTAGCACACTCATTTGTAACAACATAAGTTATAAGTTAGTGTATACACACTTATTTTCGTCAAATATTATCTACATTACCGAGCAGAAACTATCTATTTAAAACACATATTTAAATTTACCTATAACCCTTCAACTGTAAATAATTCAAGATTTCCGTTGAATCAGAATTCGTCTTCGAAAACGGCACAAGCGTCACTCCAAGCAGTAACACCACTTCAAGTCCCAACTTACCCCAGCCGACTACCCAGCCTCCTCAGCGACCAACAGACCCCGGGCGCCCCGACCCGTGTCCAACCTCCGTCACGGTCGTCCAAGGCAAACCCTCGGTCTGCAAGGGAGCCCTGATCTTCAGCGAAGAGTTTGATGAAGGAGCACTAAAGGAGCTTAGCTCGTGGGACGCTGAGAACAAGTTTCCTGATGAACCGGTAAGAAGTTAGAATATAGTGGATTATTAATTATCACGTTGACCTTCGTTTTTGCCTTTGTGATTAAAAAGAATACTCTCTAAGCACCTATTATTAGGCCAGGCAGAACAGTCAAGCTTTACGCTATGCCAAATGCATGCTCAAACCACAGAATATTTAATAGTACTACATACGGAATGGCCACGGAATCACCCGCCTGAATCTAGCAGGCGCGCAACTCTAGCAGGCCTTACCGTCATCTGTTTCATCCGGAGATGGTGAGTGAATTGTGGCCTGCGTACACACACATTTACAAGTGCACAGACGTCCTCGCACGCAAACATTGACACTTCATTGTGTTCGAAATCGTGTTTTTATAGGCCGTGTCCGCCCCGTGCTCAAACGCTTCGTATCATATACTTCCACAGCAACGCTACGCTCAGACACTACAATGAACCCACGTTTAGTTAGCGTGTGGTTCCGTATCGTGCGCCACAGTGGGGTTCCGACCACCGTTAAGCTTAAAAACATAAAATACGTTCTTTGTTCAAAAATTAAGCCGATTCTCAGAACCAGTTACTAGAAACTTACGCAGCTTCGTCTAATCTAATTCCACTTCTCATTATCGCCTAATTGTATCATTTTGTATTTTATATGTTCTAAAAGCCTTGGTGGCCTAGTGGTTCGACCTACCGCCTCTCATGCCGAGGGTCAGGGTTTCGATTCCAGCTCGAACCTCTAAATTTACTTACGTGCGAAATTCAGTTTGAATTTACCATGAGCTTTTCGGTGAAGGAAAACATCGTGAGGAAACCTGCAGGCATCTGCGAAGTCATCCAAACATGTGTGTTAAGTCCCCAATCCGCACTGGGCCCGCGTGGAGACTATATCCCAAACCCTCTCATGATGAAAGGAGGCCTGTGCCCAGCAGTAGGACGCAAATAGGCTGTAGTAGTAGTAGTATTTTTTTTTGTGATTGATTTTGATAGATACTAGGTAGTGGTAGTGATATAATTGTTGGTGTATTTTTTTTCCAGGATTATCCCTTCAACGTGTACGTGACACGAGGGGAAACCCTGAAGCTGGAAGAGGGTCGCCTCGTCATCAGCCCTGTGCTCTTGGAGAACCTTTACCACGAAGGCTTCGTAAGAGAAACTTTGGATTTGACCGAAATGTAAGTCAAGTATCAACCTAAGGGCACAGAATATAATTTAATAGTAGTATACAGAATGGCCACGGAATCACCCGCCTGAATCTGGGCGGCGCGCAACTCGCGCCCAACTCGCCCTTACCGTCATTTGTTTCATCCGGAGATGCAGGTTGAGTGGATTCATTGGCCCGCGTAGTAGTACACACACATTTACCAATTTACAAGTGTACAGACGTCCTCCAACGCACACTGACGTACTCGCACGCAAACATTGACACTTCATTCGAATTGTGTTCGAAATCGTGCTTTTATAGGCCGTGTCCGCCCTGTGCCAAGGGCATTTTTCAGGACCTACTACGCGAGATCCGTATTTGTGTTGTTTTACAAACTTAACGAAGACATTTTAATAGAGATACTTACTTGAGGTCGTTGTTTGTTATCCATTATCCAATATCCATCCATACTAATACTACAAAGTAACTCTGTATGTCTGCCTGTCTGTCTGTTACCTCTACACGCTCAAACCATTGGACTTTTCTAAGTGTTATGGATATAGTTGAAACTCCGATGAACGTCACAGGCTATTTGGTATCCCGGAAAACGCATAGTTTATATATTCTTTCAGATGTACAGGCAAAGTTGACACGGATCAGTGTAAAAGACTAGCAAATGGAGCCAATATTTTGCCGCCTGTCGTCTCTGCGAAGATCACCACTAAGAACAAGTTCAGCTTCAAATACGGCAGGGTAGAGGTGCAGGCCAAGATGCCTGCTGGGAACTGGCTGATACCAGGTCAGTACACCTTTTAAATCTGCATTATAATGGTTTTGAAAAGTGGTCGCTTAATCTTTATACGAGTCGACACAACTTAGAAGGCGCACGGCGGAGCACTTGAGTCGTTGACTAAGAGTCTATTATTGCTTAATCAGCGTGCCTTGTAAGTTATGTCGTGCTATTCTTAGTTAAACTATTACCTATGTACGTATAACTTGTTTTTTTCTCGTAACAGTCGTAGAAAGAAAAAGCGTAAGTATTTTGAAATCCTATTTTAAATAGGTGTAATTACCTTTCACATTAAACATCTCTCGATTAGGAAAATATAATTTTTTTTGGTGACAAACCATTATCTTCTATCTCGAAGCGTGTTGTCCTACTAAGTACCTGATTCTGGGATCATTCAAAACAGCATGTTACTTATATGTATAACCGACTATACAATAAAAACATCTGTACTCATTAAAGAACTCTACAAATACGGCGACGGCCGGATTGATCCAGTTGGTAGTGACCCTGCTTTCTGTTCCGACGGTCGCGGGTTTGAGTCCTGCTCGGGGCAAACTTTGTGTGATGAACACGAATGTTTGTTCTCGAGTCAGGGATGTTAGTATTTATTTATATATGTATGTATTTCTCCATATAAGTACTTATATCGTTGTCTAGCACCCATAGTACAAGCTTTGCTTAGTTTGGGGCTAGGTCAATATGTGTGAAATGTCCCAAGATAAAAAATAAATAATAATAACCACTTCGCCCTCAGAAATCCACCTGGAGCCTCGTGACAGCTTCTACGGAAGCCGCCGCTACGAATCCGGTCTGATGAGGGTAGCCTTTGTCAAAGGTAACCCCGAGTTCGCCAAGAGGCTGTACGGGGGCCCCGTGCTCTCTGACACGGGCCCCTTCCGCGCGCAGCTCATGAGGGAGAAGATTAGCTTGGAAAACTGGAGCAACGAGTTCCATAACTACACCATGATTTGGAAGCCAGGTACCTATCAAGCCAGCCCTCCAAATATTTTTGATTAGGTACCCTTTTAATATGTGTGATTACTTGCTGGTTATATGCAACATAGCTCGGAAACTATAACTTTTACTTATCAAAATAAATGTGTAGTAGGTACTTATGTGTGGAGGGGGTGGGAGAGTTGTGTATTATAATCTACTCACTATAGGCACATAATATTTAATAGTACTACAATACAGAATGGCCACGGAATCAACCGCCTGAATCTAGCCGGCGCGCAACTCGCGCCCAATTCGCCCTTACCGATATTTGTTTCATCCGGAGATGGAGAGTGGATCACTGGCCCGCGTAGTGGTAGGTACACACACATTTACAAGTGTACAGACGTCCTCGCACGCAAACATTGACACTTCATTCGAATTATGTTCGAAATCGTTCTTTTATAGGCCGTGTCCGCCGTGTGGTATAGGTGTAACACTGCAGCAATATATCTTAATGCTTTTAAATCTAAAATCACAACGCACAGCCGAATATTCTATAGACTATGAAATATTTTAAATTATCGATTATTATTATTTATTATAATTGTCATTCCAGACGGCATATCCCTGCTGGTCGATGGCGAGCAGTACGGCACAGTGGACCCGGGCGAAGGCTTCTACTCCTCGGCGCGGCAGAGTGCCGTGCCGCACGCTGCTAACTGGCTGAAAGGCACCAGCGGCATGGCTCCTCTGGATCAGCTGGTACGTATCTCTAGGCCCGGACTTAGGCGGCCGGGGCCTAGGCACTTGGCATTTGGGGGCCCCTGTCAGCGAGGCCAACCGCTGAACATTTCCCAATAAATGAAGATGCCTTCAGCTTTCTACGACCAGAGTTTATATTGTGCGGTGTCTTTCATATATATATTGAACTAGCAGTTGCTCGCGACTTCGTATGCGCGTCTAAATGTAAAAATCCCGGGAATTTCGAGAAATTCTCTAAATTCAAGGTACCTTATTACCAAATTTCAGCTTCCTACAACCAGCAGTTTCGGTTGTGCATTGTCTTTTAACCACTCAGTCAGTTACTGAAGCGTTTTCCATACTTACTTATACCTTTTTATTGAATGTTCCAGTTCTACCTGTCACTGGGGCTCAGGGTTGGAGGAGTTCACGACTTCGCTGACACCCCAGACAAACCCTGGCAGAACCGAGGCAACAAAGCCACCCTTCAGTTCTGGCAAGCCAAGGAGTCCTGGCTATCGACATGGCATGACGCCAACCTGAAGATAGATTCTATCAAAGTTTACGCCTTGTAGAATGTACTTTAAGGTTGAGTCGTTAAATATGGCCGCCGAGCTGTCATTCCATAAAGAAACGTCATTTTATCTCACAGTAAAATATTTAACGTTTACGTTAACTTTAACGAACTTTTTGAAACAACTCACCCTAAGTGTGAGTTGATTCATTGATTCAAACCGTCCGTGAACTAAACAGCGCTCGATAAATATTTTACTGCCTATGGGATAAAATGACGTTTAGCTGTATTCATTGAAAGCTCGGCAGCCATACTTAACGACCACGAGTCCGTCAACTGTGCTTCAATCAACCCAGGATAAGACTACTGGAAATCTGAGTGACTGGGTCCCGTGACCGTTTCAGTTTTGAAAATTATTTTTCATGTGGACAAACGAGCACATAGATCACCTGATTGTAAGTGTTAACTGTGGTTCAAGGACATAAAGAATGATAAGATTGCGAATATGTTTCCATTTCATACAGGATGACTCCTAATTGGTAATACATAACAGTTGATTCTGGCTCAGTTTATGATAAATAGTGTATTGCATTATTTTTTTGTTAAAATTGGTTTAGTAATAGTACATTACACACCTAGGGCGGTCAAGTAAAGAAAGTCTCAGATCGCGGGTAATTGAGGCCCGAGCCGGAGGCGAGGGCTATAATCTAGCGGTCTGAGGATTTCTTTACGACCGCCCGTGGTTAGTATACGATTTTACGTCACCACCTGGCCGTGAAGAGGGATTTTTCGTAGCGCCCAAGGGCGGTAAATCCCGCTTTTCGGCCTGGTGTGACGTAAAAATTATATAATTCTTACCCGACTGATTTACTTAGCAGTATTGAATTATGATTTACCTCTGCAAAATAATATTCATTATTAAGGAGCGATTTTATATTCACTTGGGAAGTTCTCAACTTATTCAATTGTTCAATTTTGTAATACTCTTTAGAATTAATTATTATTAGTTTATAAGTATGAATAAGAATGTTTGTTTCTTGCCAGAACTTGGCAATTTCGTCGCTTACACTGGAAGTTAGCTTTTGTGATTATTTCAATCCAATTGTAAATAGGTTTAATTAATAAACACGTTACAAGTATTAAACAAAAGTTCTATTTTATTATTATTATTTTACACTTACGATTATACATATTATGGTACTCTCAATAGTATCGCTAGTAGGTAACGTAACAGTTACCAAATTCTAATTATAGGTACCTACTAAGTGCTACTAATAGAAATTATCTTAGATTCAAATATTTATTCGATATTTACTTCAAAGAGGTGTTATTTACTGGCCGAGCCATTCATAAATAGCAAAGATTCGTAAAAGTGCAGACGCATGTTTAGTCTGCAAAATGCAAAAGTGGGGCCAATATACGCCGTAACTATGCAAAATGCTTTTTGTTGCTTTGTCGAATAAACATCGACCGTATGCGTGATTAAAGAACATTAGATCCACCATAAAAAACGCGGACTTTTTCTTAATTAAATAGCTTTAACTCTTTCTAAATAGCGCAGGCTCTTTTACATTGCCGACTTCTTCTTGACTCTTTCTTAACATCGTATACTATTTCTAAACTTAGAACATCGCAGGCTTTTACTAAATATCGCTGACTCTTTCTGAAAACATAGCAGGCTCTTTCTAAAACCCCTTAGGCTTTTTCTAAACATCGCAGTCTCTTTCTTAACACCGCAGGCAGGCTCTTTCTAAAGAGCATAGACCCTCACGTAGTCGACTTGCAGCGCGCTGGTGTCGTCGTACCAGGTGGGGAACCACTGGTCGCGGCTGTTCCAGAAGTTCAGCAGGGCTTTGCTGGACAGGTTCTTCCAGGGTTTGCTGCTGCCGTCAGGGAATTCCCTTACGCCGCCCACGTTCAGCCCCAAGGAGATGTAGAACTGAGGAGAAAGACAGAAACAACTTTCTGTAAAAAAGCGTGGTGGTTTTTGGGATCGTCACGCATTAATGCCAAAAGGGACGTGCGTACAATTGTTATTATTATTATGAGCCTGTAGTGTCCCACTGTTGGGCAAAGGCCTCCCTCTCATTTTTCCACGCTTTTTTTTTTCACAGAAAAGCGTGGAAAAAAGCGTACAACACATAATTTTAATACTTGAATGCTCATATATATATATAACCATAGAAGAAGTAAGGTAAACTTAGAATGACAACCGTCAAACGAATCTGCGTACGCCCGAAATAAGTGTTAAATCCGATAATAGATGTCGCTGCCTAGGTAGACTGCATACAAAATTGAGCTCCATGTGCAACCTCTAGATGGCGCTGTACAGGCGAAGTATGAAAAATTGGGCCCGCGTGGGGACTATAACCCAAACCCTCTCATGATGAGAGGAGGCCTGTGACCAGCAGTGGGACGCAAATAGGCTGAAGTAGTAGTAGTAGAGTGAAGGTAGAATAGAGACCAGCGCCATTCACAAGATAACCACCGGTTGGGGTTAATGGCCAAACGCAATAAGCTTGTTGGGGAAAGTGTAAAGAAGAAGAATTTCATGTCATTTTCTGAATATTTAACCGTGTATGGTGAGATGAAATAAGTATCCATACTAATATTATAAAATATGAAAGTGTGTTTGTTTGTCTTTTCGCGTCGCAACGACTGGACCAATTTGGCTGACATTTGGGAATAACATATAGGATACTTTTTATCTTTTTTATCCTTTTATCTTTTTATCCTAGTATGTCCAATTTAACGGGTTTTCTACGGTAGTAGTAGTAGTTTTTTCAATACTTTTTAACTAGAGATCTTCTACTATCTAAAGTCCCGCGCCTTCACGTTTCAAAACGCTTCAATTTTTTTATTATTATTTAAAAAGCACCACCAACACTTTCCACGCATAGTTGATGGCTGTCTCAGCACGCACACATGTCTTGAGAGTGTTGGTGGTGTTTTTTAAATACATTGAAGCGTTTTGAAATGTGAAGACGCGGGACTTTAGATAGTAGAAGATCTCTAGCTATATTTGTATAGTATCATCGGGTACGCAAATTCTAAGTCTACGCGAGACTTTTTTATAAATATTTCTGTCATCATCATCATCATCATTTCAGCCGATAGACGTCCACTGCTGGACATAGGCCTCCCCCAAGGCGCGCCACTCAGACCGGTCCTGTGCCACTCGCATCCACAAGAAAGTCCTGGAGTGGCGTCCGCGAACCGGTAGACGAGCTGTCGGTAGGCCTCCAACAAGATGGAGTGACGACCTTGTAAAGGTCGCGGGAAATATTTCTGTGTATTCATATATTTACCAGCTTGTCGAAGGGAGCCATAACAGAGCCTTTAAGCCACATGGGGGCAGCCGCCACGTTCTGTTCCTTGGCGCTCTCATAAAAGTTGGGCCCGACTGACCCGTATTGTTCGCCGTCCACGTACATTGATATACCAGCTATGACAAAAAAAACATACTACTATTTTTTTTTCTGGACCCTTGGAGACTATACATCTCTAAGATCTTAGATTTAAGTTTAAGTTAGGGACTATACATCCCTTCAATGTAATTTTAGTACGTACATGTATATTTTATACATGTAATGTAAATTTTGAAAAAATGCCTTCTGCTTGATTTTGTTGCGGCGCTTCTTCTCAAGCAATGGGTATAGGAAGCGCTGGTAAATTCTTTTTCTGGCGTGTAAAAGTGCCCCTATGTGGCCAATTTGCTGAATAAATGATTGAATTGAATTGAATTGAATTGAATAAATGCAAAAGTAACTCTGTCTGTCTGTTACCTCTTCACGCTGCAACCGTTGGATCGATTTAGATCAAATTTGATATGGAGATAGTTCGAGTCCTCTGGAAGGACATAGGCTACTTTTTATTCCTGCTGCGGCTGAAGCTAATTACTATACTTATTTACATATTTCAGGAGCATGGTGTCACAAGGAGCAGGACCGAAGCTGTGATTTAACCTTCCAACTTTTATACAGAGGATCGGGGGTTCAAATCTCTTGGGAAAAATAGGTACGTTCTAGATGAAGTATCATTTATCATGTGTAGGTAGATATACCAATCGCATCTAAAGGGCCCTCGTCCACGGCGACTTTTTGTAGCTACTAACGCGCGTTAGTCGCATTTGCAACGCGCTACAGAAGCAACGCCAACGCGCTACAGAAGCGACGCCAACGCGCTACAAAAGCGATGCCAACGCACTACAGAAGCGATGCCAACGCGCTACAGAAGCAATGCCAACGCGCTACAGAAGCGACGCCATCGCGCTACAGAAGCAATACCAACGCGCTACAGAAGCGACGCCATCGCGCTACAGAAGCGACGCCAACGCGCTACAGAAGCAATGCCAACGCGCTACAGAAGCGACGCCATCGCGCTACAGAAGCAATACCAACGCGCTACAGAAGCGACGCCATCGCGCTACAGAAGCGACGCCAACGCGCTACAGAAGCGACGCCAACGCGCTACAGAAGCGACGCCATCGCGCTACAGAAGCGACGCCAACGCGCTACAGAAGCGACGCCATCGCGCTACAGAAGCAATACCAACGCGCTACAGAAGCGACGCCATCGCGCTACAGAAGCAATACCAACGCGCTACAGAAGCGACGCCATCGCGCTACAGAAGCGACGCCAACGCGCTACAGAAGCGACGCCAACGCGCTACAGAAGCGACGCCATCGCGCTACAGAAGCGACGCCAACGCGCTACAGAAGCGACGCCATCGCGCTACAGAAGCGACGCCAACGCGCTACAGAAGCAATGCCAACGCGCTACAGAAGCGACGCCATCGCGCTACAGAAGCAATACCAACGCGCTACAGAAGCGACGCCATCGCGCTACAGAAGCGACGCCAACGCGCTACAGAAGCGACGCCAACGCGCTACAGAAGCAATACCAACGCGCTACAGAAGCGACGCCATCGCGCTACAGAAGCGACGCCAACGCGCTACAGAAGCGACGCCATCGCGCTACAGAAGCAATACCAACGCGCTACAGAAGCGACGCCATCGCGCTACAGAAGCAATACCAACGCGCTACAGAAGCGACGCCATCGCGCTACAGAAGCAATACCAACGCGCTACAGAAGCGACGCCATCGCGCTACAGAAGCAATACCAACGCGCTACAGAAGCGACGCCATCGCGCTACAGAAGCGACGCCAACGCGCTACAGAAGCGACGCCAACGCGCTACAGAAGCGACGCCATCGCGCTACAGAAGCGACGCCAACGCGCTACAGAAGCAATGCCAACGCGCTACAGAAGCGACGCCATCGCGCTACAGAAGCAATACCAACGCGCTACAGAAGCGACGCCATCGCGCTACAGAAGCGACGCCAACGCGCTACAGAAGCGACGCCAACGCGCTACAGAAGCGACGCCATCGCGCTACAGAAGCGACGCCAACGCGCTACAGAAGCGACGCCATCGCGCTACAGAAGCAATACCAACGCGCTACAGAAGCGACGCCATCGCGCTACAGAAGCAATACCAACGCGCTACAGAAGCGACGCCATCGCGCTACAGAAGCGACGCCAACGCGCTACAGAAGCAATGCCAACGCGCTACAGAAGCGACGCCATCGCGCTACAGAAGCAATACCAACGCGCTACAGAAGCAATGCCAACGCGCTACAGAAGCGACGCCAACGCGCTACAGAAGCAATGCCAACGCGCTACAGAAGCGACGCCATCGCGCTACAGAAGCAATACCAACGCGCTACAGAAGCGACGCCATCGCGCTACAGAAGCGACGCCAACGCGCTACAGAAGCGACGCCAACGCGCTACAGAAGCGACGCCATCGCGCTACAGAAGCGACGCCAACGCGCTACAGAAGCGACGCCATCGCGCTACAGAAGCGACGCCAACGCGCTACAGAAGCGATGCCATCACGACTATATGTATCGATGCAAACGGGCGGCCGTGTCGGGAGCGCGATAACCCAATTCCACACAAGTGAAGTCGCGGACAGAAGCTAGTCCATACTAATATTATAAATATGCAAAAGCTTTCATAAATACATTGAAGCGTTTAGAATTTTGCAGGCCTGACGACTAAAATTTAATTTCTACTAATATCGTATAGATACTTACTAGGTGTCCACAATAAGGTGTAGTTATGGAATCCAGCGTTGTAATTGTCATATCCCACTTTTTGTTTCAAATGCATTGATCTGTAAACAAGTCAAATCACAAGTTGTTGACGAATAAACAAACATACTTTTAAAAATTAACCAAATCTTCTAATGTAACGATGCCGATAAAATTTGTAACATAGGAGCTTACGGGGGCGACAAATCGATCTAGCTAGGTCTCATGTTTAAGAAAATTCATTTTTCGGCTATTTTCACCCGAGCATGCTCGGTCGCCGTTACTTTACCTACTATGAGAGTACCTAAAGGCAGTTGCCGTCGTGGTGAATTGCAAGATCTAGGTAAATAGTTTTCAAACTAACGTTGTTCATTTAAACATCACAAGGTTCAAGAAAGGTAAAATCTGTTAAAGTACCTATAGGGCTCCGATTCGCTGATGATAGGGCCTCCGTAGAGCATCTTGGAGTATTGCTTGTTTCCCTTCACGCAGGCGACGCGGAGTATTCCGGAGGCATAGTTGTGTCCCCCGTACTCGGCGTCTCGAGGCTCCAGCTGGATTTCTAGAATTACCAAAAGGTAGCTTGTTGATAACCTCGTTATTTCTTACCATCGTCTACATACTAGAGAAATGGTGGCAAGAGACGCCTAGGCTAGGCATGTATTTGATTCCATGCAGGATAGTACTAATGTGGGATGCCACGCTTGTGTTAACACTGTGGTTTGAGGTGGAGGTTCGAAATTAACAATTACATGGGTCTCGATGCCGGGTATTATTTAGGAGGTCTTGGTGACGAGCCTTTGGTTCCAGCAGACACTTTGTCAAGGATGCCAATGTCAATAAGCGGCTGGTCGATATATATCGGCGAACCGAAAACCTGGCCGCATCGTCACTCAACGCCTTAATATTACTATTCGACGGAAATTCGTACTAATATTCTAAATGCGAAATTTATTCCGGAACAAATACAAATTTTGTATGGACCATTCAACGAATAAATTTTATCTGACGATTGAAAAATCAGCCCTAAGTCAGCTCTTCACGCATCAATCGCTGGATGGATATATTTAGATAGATAGATTAAATTCGGTATGGAGATTTCTTGAGACTCGAAGAAGGACATGCTACATTTTATCTCGGAATTACGCTTATTTCTGGCGGTAACGCTGTAACCAAAGTCCACGCTAATTTTTATGTACAGTATAGTTTTTTCGAATGCACAACCGACCATCCCCAACTTCTAATTGTTTAATTATTATCTTCAAGCATGGTTGTAAAGCTTGTAAAACTATAACGCGATCAGAAAGATGCCATCCTCACCGGGGTAAAGCCAGTCGCCCAGCGGCATCTTGGCGCTGACTTCAACCCTGCCAAACTTAAAGCTGAACTTCCTCTTGGTGGTGACCTTGGCCGTCATGATGGGCGGCAGGATGTAGGCCCCGCTGGACACTCGTGCGCACTCCGGCGTGTCCAGGACGCCGGTGCACCTTGGAAATTAAGGTTACTAGTCATGGTCAATATCCATAGTAATATTATGAATTCGAAAGCAACTCTGTCATATTGACACAATGTAGAAGGCGCGCGGATTAAGCAATAATAGACTCTACGTCAATGGCTTAAGTGCTTCACCGCGTTGTTGGGCTATACCATCTTACGCTGCAAGACCCAAGTCGCCGATGAAGCCCTGACAGCCGCTAAGCTAAAATGGGACGGGGCTGGTCACGTCCGCATGCCAGATATGCCCAATATATCAACTAATTTGGTCCCATTAGAGATGGCGGGAAGAACTGATATGCTTTACGCAAAGGCGTGGAAAAATGAGAGGGAGGCCTTTGCCCATCAGTGGGACACTACAACAGGCTATAAATATAATAAAAATAAATAACAATAACTCTGTCTGACAGAAAGACATATCTTTTTGTCTGTCCATTTGTGTGTGACCTCTTCAAGCTTCAACCACTGGACCTGTTTAAATGTAGTTTGGTATGGAGATCTCCATACCTCGAACTATCGATAGTTTGAGTCTCGAGGAAGAAAATATTTTTTACCCGAAAAAGCACATAGCTCCCGCGGGAACGTGATATCCGAATTCCACGCTGGAAAAGTCGCGGGCAGAAGCTGCTAAATCCATACCAATATTAATATAAATAAATGTGAAAGTGTGTTTGTTTGTTTGTCCTTTCTTCACGTCGAAACGACTAGATGGATTTGAATGAAATCTGGTATTGAGATAGTATGAAACCCTGGGTATAACATAGGCTACTTTTTATCCCGGGAAAATGGATGGATCCCGCGGGAACGCGATAATCGAATTCCACGCGGGAAAATTTACGGGCAGAAGCTGCTAATAAATAAATATGCCATTTTTGGCACACGGCTCATTCTGAACTTCGTCAGCGCTCATACCTGGAGGACAGATCCAGTGACTGCTGCACGAAGTCCTCCCCGTACTTGGACTCCAGGGTTATGGGCTTGATGATGAGCAGGCCGTCTCTCACGCGCAAGTTCCGGTCGTGGAGGTACACGTTGAAGGGATAATCCTGTGGGATGGAGATGGTGAAATTTGTATGAGATATAGGGAACCTTGATTTTCCCGAGGATTAAAATGATACATCGGTTTAAGCTGTGGTAGTCCAGTAAAAAGCCGTGGTGGCCTACTGGTTCGACCTACGGCCTCTCATGCCGAGGGTCGGCGGTTCGATTCCGGCTCGCAGCACTAAGTTTACTTATGTGCGAAAATTCTATTGAATTTACCACTGAGCTTTTCGGTGAAGGAAAACATGGTGAGGAAACCTGCACGCATCTGCGAAGTAATTCAAAGATGTGTGTGGAGGTCACCAATCCGAACTGGGCTCGCATGGGGACTATAGCCCAAAGCCTCCCAAGAGAAGGCCTGTGCCCAGCAGTGGGACGCAAATAGGCTGTAGTAGTAGTAGTAGCCCAGTGGTGTGAACTAATGTCTCGTCATACAAAGCGGGTCGGGATTTGAAAGCATACGCCTCCTTCGGGAAGCAAATGGACTTTATAGGGGATTCTATAGGGAACGACAAAACTTCACGGCGCTGAAAACGACCTTCAAATGTAGCCACTTAAAGTTCAGTTTCAAAACGGCGCCGTGACGTTTTGACCCTATAATTCCCTTTTCTTACCGAATGAGGTCCCAGGTTGCACGTACCTCTGAGTACCTTATACTTGTGTGTAATTTAATTTCAAATAACTTTTTAGAATAATGCAGCGTGCACATATCACTTCCTAGTAATGGGAGTAGATATCTACTCCCATTCTAGAAATCTAGGAAGATTAGGAATCTAGGTAGATTTCTAGGAAGTGATTTAATTTAACCCTGCTTGAGTTTGTTGCGGCGCTTCTTCTCAAGCAATGGGTCTAGGAAGCGCTGGTAATTTCTTTTTCTGACGTGTAAAAGTGCCCCTATGTGGCCAATTAGCGGAATAAATCATTGAATTCCCTAAGCCATAGTAGTAGTACTATTAAATATAGGTGTGCTAAAATCCTAATATTCATGTTCTTATTCTTATATCATATCAGAAATTCTGGAGAAATGTGGGCGCCACTTCTAGTCACTTTGCTAATTCGAGATCGAAACGGGTGGCCTGAAATAAATTTACTTTTACGTAGGGATATATTTCTTGGTATTTTTAGAAGTATTTTTTAAATAAGCTAATTGATTATACTTTCTTACGAAAATACAAAAAATCTGTCGTAGATTTTTTGATCACGAATTAGCGAACTTGACTAAAGAGTTTTTTTCTTCATATCAATTAGTATAGGCAAACGATCGCACAGCCCACCTGATGGCAAGTGGTCACTGCGCGCATGGACACCGAAATCCTATGATCCCCCATTAAGAAACCATTAAGATCTTGAATGTGTTGCCTACCCTGAGGCCTAAGATGGAATGCCTCTGTGCCAGTATTTATATTAGTTTTTGCTCAGTTTCGAAAAGATCCTGGATCTAGGTGGTCTATAGTAACTAGAATCCAGTTAATTAATTCTCACCGGTTGTCCAGGAAACTTGATCTCAGGCGTCCAGATATTGCTCTTTGTAATCCCAGAGTTGAAGTTGTCTTCAAACAGCAGCTGCCCTTTACAGACGAAGCCGGGAACAGACACAGTAGTCTCGGATATCGCGCAGGGCAACCCTGCTGGGGGCTGTTCGGTGGTCTGGGGGTTTTGGGGAGGGGTTTGGGTTACTGGGGGGCTGACGGGAGAGCTGGAGTTCACGGGGTTGCCGGCCTCGTCCACGTAACCTGGAGAAATTTTATTATGATGTCTGTTTAATGAGTAATTAATCTAGACACCTTTGGAGTTTAACTTAACTAAGATAAGGAGTAAAAATATGTACATTACTATAGCTTCTGCCCGCTACTTCGTCCGTATGTGGTATTCGGTTAGAGCATACTAACTTTCAACCCCCTTTTTTACCACCTCAAGGGTGGAATTTCCGAAAATCTTTCCTTAGCTGATGCCTAGTTTACAAAACAATTGGTAAACCAAGTTTGAGCTGTGCGTTGATTGATATGGTCAGTCAAGTCACCTTTGAATTTAAACTTCCGCATAACCTCGACTTAAAGTAGGTAAATTACTTATGTGTAAGTAGGCATCATGCTAAAACAATATACACAGTAAATAAGTATTGCGACTGGATTAAGCTATAATAGCTTCAATGTCAACGGCATTATGCTTTAACTACCTAGTTAAATAGACTAGATTCTTCGCCGCGTGCTATATTAATTGTCTTGAAGGAATCTTAATGTAGATATAGAAAAAATAGGCTCAGATATGATTCAAACCAAACGTTACCACGCAATACGTATTTAAGCAAGATATACCACCACCACAACAGCCTATTTACGTCCCACTGATGGCCACAGTCCTATCCTCTCATAAAATAAAATAAATAAATATCTTGGGACATTTCACACATATTGGCCTAGCCCCAAACAACGATATAAATACTTATATAGAGAAATACATACATACATATTTAAATACTAACATCCATGACTCAAGTACAAACATTCGTGTTCATCACACAAAGTTTGCCCCGAGCGGGACTCGAATCCGCGACCATCGGAACAGAAGGCAGGGTCACTACCAACTGGACCAATCCGGCCGTCAAACGAGAGGGTTTGGTTGGGCTACCGACCCCACGCGGCCCCAGTGCGGATCGGGGACTTCGCAGTTCGCACCCATCCTTGATTTACTATGCAGATGTGTGCAGGTTTCCTCGCGATGTTTTCCTTCGCCGTGGTAAATTCAAATTTAAGTAAACTCAGTGGTGCCAGCCGGGATCGAAACTCGACCCTCCGCATGCGAGTTGGTACGTCGAACCACTAGGCCACCACGGCTCAAGAAAAATATAGTCAGCGTTTATTACCAAGCTACCATCATCATCATCATTATTATTTCAGCCGAGATGTCCACTGCTGGACATAGGCCTTCCCCAAGGCGCGCCACGCCCACGCAGACCGGTCTTGTACCACTCGCATCCACCGCGTTCCCGCGACCTTTACTAGGTCGTCACTCCATCTTGTTGTAGGCCTACCGACAGCTCGTCTTTGGTATTACTGGTACCTATTACCTACTAACCTGTGACGGTCCATACCCCATCTTCCTGCCTATATCCCAGCCCGTCCTTCACCACGTAAGTCCAGAAGTAGATCTTGTCTCCCAGTTTCAGCTTTGCCTCTTTGTCTCTGAAGGTCCACCGTCCTTCCTTCGGCCTATTGATATCCCTGGACCACTGTCCCCCCTCAAGACCGTCCATTTCTTCGTTGAGTTTCCCATGGAAGGCGAATAAGGTGAAGCCGTCATCTGAAAGATGTCATTAAGGCGTGATTAGGGAAAAAGATCTAAAAATACTTCAGTTTTCCGGTTTACTTAGATGCTGGTAAATTCATTTTCTGACGCATAAAAGTGCCCCTTGATTGAATCGAATTTAATTGACGTCTTCTTAAGACTGAGGTTTACTTTAACTAATAGTTAAGTTAATAGTCATTTACCGTTGCACTGGCTTTTATTTTTCTAACGGGAAACATTGAACAATTTACATAAATAGGTAGATCACGAAAACAAGTTTTAAAGATAGGTAGATTGTATTGTATTCTAATAAGTAGATACAATTTAGAATAGTCTAATTTGTTAGTTCGTTTATATCTTAATGGAATAAACAAGAACAGAATTACTAAAGGACCAAGTATTATCTACGATGTTAAAATACAAGTTTCTATATGAAGTAGGTCTGGGTTAAGTAACTACCTACCTACTTGATATGCTTGTATGAGTGAGTTATATGTCTATGCCTTATAAAGTAAAGTATTTAAAGATGTGGTTCAGAAGTATCGTATATTTTAATTTTATATTAAAGACACCTACCAAAAGAGTCAATTTTGAATTAATTTAAAATTAGGAAAGTCTGGCATTGAAGGTATTAAAGTAATTAGTACCTGGAACTGAGACCCGCAATCCCTTGGGATATATAGCTTCTAGTTTAGCCGGAGGAACATCGTAGCAAACTGCAACACTCACAAACAAACACCCAAACAAAAACAACAACATTTCAATAAAATTACTAAACTAAAACGGACGAGTCCGCGCCCACCTGAGTTTAAACGAAGAATGACCACAATAAGTGGTTATTCCAATATGATCACCTTTCATACATCAATGCAATATCACGTTTATCCGCTTGCATACAGAGTTCGAATTATAATGGTCGTTCTGAGTCGCTTGGCCGGATCTCCTCACAATATGAACAGAGTATGCTAATGAAGATGGCTCACTTTGGCAAAAAACGCGTTATTAACTTGTTATTGTACCGACCGGTAATTAAGGTTGTATGTCAATTGAACGTTGAAATTTAGAAATATCCATTTTACTTATTTTATACTAGCTTCTGCTCGTGACTTCGCCCGCGTGGAATTCGGTTATCTTATATTCGGCTTTCCGGGATAAAAAGTAGCCTATGTCCTTTGCCGGGACCCCAATTAGCTCCATGCCAAATTTCATCCAAATCCGTCCAGCGGTTGAAGCGTGAAGAGGTAGCAGACAGACAGACAGACAGACAGAGTTACTTTCACTTTTATAATATTAGTATGGATTTCGTTAATTTGTAATCTATACGTATCTGTGTAGTTTTCTTACACTTTGATAACTATTTTCAAAATCATTTAACATGCCCGCCCCGATATCCGAACCAATATACCTCTATACTCCGTGATTCTTTGTGACCTGCTGTTGGCGAGTCTCCCTCATAGATGACTCTTGGACCCAGTGATATTTTCTAAGATAATCGAAACCTATTGAACAAATTCCTATTCCTACACTTTTTCTCTTCATTGCTTTATTTTAACGGCCAAAAGTGTAACCAATACTTTCGTTTCTAAAATATTTTAACCTGTTAATCTATTTATTGCAAGTGGGGAAGTACGGCCTTTTGGTTTGGGATCAAGTAAGAATAAAATATAAGTGCTTAGGTGAGTATGTAACGTGCGGAAAATATATTAATATACCATTTTCAAATAGAACGCTGTTAATTTTTGGGTGTTTGGATTTTCATCACTACTCATCATCATTTTGATTATGAAATTGATTTTTAACGAACGTCAATCTGCAAGGTTTTCGAAACATCTTGACTAGCCAAAAAAACATTTAATAACTACTTAACTAAAGTTTTTAGGGTCATAATAGGTATGACATAATGTTTATTATTATACTTAAACTTTACAATTTATCTATTATACTACCTACCAATAATAAGTCTGTAGAAGAAGTTTAGTAGCGTCTGAAACTTTAAAATTAAAAGAAACTATCAATTAGAGGGAACTATACCTATTTGTATACTGACACAAAATATCGATTTTTAGAAAAAAATACTGTAGGTATGTACCTATTGAGTATGTCCGGATTTAACTCGAAAACTACTGGACGGATTGCAACAAAACTTGGTATGGGGGTAGTTTATAACACAGGTTAACATATAGGCTACTTTTTATCCCGAAAAAAAAATGCATTGTTCCCGCGGGACTGCCACGCGGACGAAGTCGCGGCCAGAAGCTAGTTTATATCTAAATGTTTTGTTGGTCTGCTGCGTAAAACCCAGATATTATGCAAATTCCTATAATTGTACAGAGAATGTAGATAATTATGTTCGTATCTTACAAGCCATTAGCAAAATGATAACAGAAACAGAACTCTGGTCAATGACGTTAACCGGTCGAGAGCAACAAAGTTATCTATACTGGTGGACAAA
Organism: Aethes cnicana; assembly: GCA_963971205.1. Taxonomy (NCBI): domain Eukaryota; kingdom Metazoa; phylum Arthropoda; class Insecta; order Lepidoptera; family Tortricidae; genus Aethes; species Aethes cnicana. The sequence goes on from OZ020285.1 coordinate 2,132,407, forward strand.
ATTAGAACTAACGACGTTTCATACTAACCTCGTACCTCTCAGACGATAACAGCGCCATCTCAGCAGCATATAATAAGTTTGTTTAGCTTGTCTTGGTCAACAGAATGAGATTCAAACTATTTTGAAGCTCCGCTTAGTTTTAATAAGCCTCATATTTGGATGTTACATATTTAGCGCTTCGTGTGGATATTAGTAAGGAAAACTGATTTTATTATTCGCTAAAAGGGTTACTAGAGTCAAACAAAAAACTGAAGTTCTCAAAAATTATCTACGAAATCATCAAGATTAGGTTTAAATCAACCAAAATGTAAAATTCTCTCGTATAGGTGATTAGATGTCTAATTAAGAGAAATAAAACGTCAACATACTTAATTATAATTTCATCATTTAAGTATACCCGTAAGAAGTTAAGAGTTCTAAACAAAAAATACCAAAATAATAATAATAGTATCTAAACAAATAATATTAAATAATAATAAATAAATACATTTATTTCAAGTAATCAGAACTCATATGTGTTAGTAACAATTATTATTAATTAATCCTAAGTGTTAGTACTTATACAAGAGAAACTTAACCTAGTGGGACATGTAGTCCACAACAGTGAAGTAGATAAGGGCAGTCCAGTCTGTCCCCTATCATGCTCAGGATGGTGTTGGGGCTGGCCCGCACGCGGCTCACCAGGGACGCGGCCCGCCTGCGCATCGTGGCATAGAAGCAGTCGACTCTGGCCTCGGCAAACATCCCTGACGCACTACAGAATCGGGGCAGCCCGGAACGCGTTGTTGTATTGGACCCTTAGAGCCCCAAAACACTTTGCGTATAATGCCGCCATAGACTACAAGTGTACAGAGAGGTGCAATATTAAGGTTATACTTTTTCTACGCAGGTTACAATTTACGACAGGAAAGCCTTTAAGCATATACATTCTATGAATTTGAGCTTCACCTAAAATAAATGGAAACGTAGCTGCTACTGAATACAGAACCAGGGCCTATATTCGAAGTCTTAAATTGGGATCTCGCTGTTCCCTATAGGATCGCTCACGCGTCGCGTGAACTTTAAGAGGGTTTATCCCGAAAGTTGGCAACATCGCATATAGCTGGCAAATGTTTCGCTGTATTTATTAATTTCTCAATATTGCTGAATTAAAAAAGAAATTATCATTCTATGGTTGAATGACGCGTCTCGTTTTATATTTGTTGGTTAGGCATTCAAATGAGAAGATTACATTAAAATGCATGGAAAATGCGATGGAAAGTTTTCAAAAGATAGTACTTCCATAATCCTAAAAATTTCGTGTTCCTATGATAATTGTTGCAATAGAGCGATAAATCATGTTTTCATTCAGTAATATTCAGAAATTAATGAAAACAGCGAAATATTTGCCAGCTATTGGCGACGTTGCCAACTTTCGGAGTAAACCCTCTTAAGCAGCTAGATTTAAAGTTCAAATTGACGCGTGAGTGATTCTATAGGGAACAGCGAGATCCCTATTTAAGACTTCGAATATAAGCCCATACAAATTTGCCATGGGAAAATCTGCTGAAGGCTGCATAATTATATAATAGTTGCAAACTACCCACGCAGTAGCACCAGATAAGTTGTGCCCTTGAGCTAAAAGAAGACTTACCTATTTATCCAATTGATTGGCCACTTTGTAATCAAGATGTTCATACCGATGGCCAATCACAAAAAAGCAGTTGTACGGATTTTTTCTTAACGCGCCTGGCAACCCCAATCAATTGTGGCGTTATTTTTTAATGTCCCTGGCCAGTGTGAACATGGTCGTCGCGATGATCGGGCGGGCGTCTCTCTTACTCGCTTTCTGTCTCGCTCACTCCGCTGTCGCGCAGTACAAAATTCCAGATGTGAAAATTGAGGTCTTCAGCCCCAAAGGGTTCCGGGCGTCTATTCCGGGTAAGTCGAAACATGCTTTTGGAGCTTTTAATTCTGTTTTCGGACATAAAATAACTATAGTTTCTGCCCGCGTGGAATTCAGTTATCGCGTTCCCGCGGGAACTATGCATTTTCCAGGATTCAAAGTAGCCTATGTCCTTTCCCGGGACTCTAATTATCCCCATACCAAATTTCATCCAAATCGGTCCAGCGGTTGAAGCGTGAAGAGGTAACAAACAGACAGTCAGAGGCACTTTCGCATTTATAATATAGCTAGTAGCTTTAGCTTCTGCCCGCGACTTCGCCCGCGTGGAATTCGGTTATCGCGTTCCCGCGGGAACTATGCGTTTTTCCGGGATAAAAAGCAGCCTATGTCCTTTCCCGGGACCCCAACTATCTCCATGCCAAATTTCATCTCAATCGGTCCAGCGGTTGAAGCGTGAAGAGGTAACAGACAGACAGACAGACAGACAGAGTTACTTTCGCATTTATAATATTAACTAGCTTCTGCCCGCGACTTCGCCCGCGTGGAATTCGGTTATCGCGTTCCCGCGGGAACTATGCGTTTTTCCGGGATAAAAAGCAGCCTATGTCCTTTCCCGGGACCCCAACTATCTCCATGCCAAATTTCATCTCAATCAGTCCAGCGGTTGAAGCGTGAAGAGGTAACAGACAGACATACAGACAGAGTTACTTTCGCATTTATAATATTAATATGGATAATATGGATTATAGTATAGTATGGATATCAAGAATGCATTAACGTAGAGACGTGCAAAGGAACCCCAGTTTTTGTAAATTTGTCAAAGTTCCTAGTATTTATAAAAAAAATAGCCTAAGTTTAAAGTACATACCGTACTTTAAACTTTAAAAACCAGTAGGTACGAGAATATTTTTATTCAGCAGTGATATGCTGCGCGGTTTCTGCGGTTTCGCGACTTTGATCTCGCTTGATAAATAATTAATTTTTACAATTATTAGCAATTACAAAGTCTATCAATTCGATTTTCTGCGTTTTGAAAAGTGAGTAATTTTGGTGCGTAGCAGTGCTCGCACTGTTGTGTTCCGGTCGGGGGTTAAGGCAGCCGGTGAAATTTCTGGCACAGACGCATTCCATCTTAGGCCTCAGGGTAGGCAACGCATTCGAGATTTTAATGGTTTCTTAATGGGGATCATAGGATTTCGGTGTCCATGGACCGCAGTGATCACTCGTTTGCCTATATACCATTGACATCAAAACGTTACACCAGGAAAAAAAAGTAGGAACAAGGTGGAATAAGATATCTCCCATAAATAAAGCTAAAGGGAGTTCACTGAATGATATCAAGAGATCGATACATTTTTCCTCTTAAATATACGCTCTAAGTGGACTCCGGACTGGGGTCACGCGGGATTCCCTCATGTTTGCGACCGTCATGTTATATTTATAACAATGATGTCGAACTCCGAGGCGTATTTTAGAATAAGAATAATGATTATTTACCAGAGAAAAGATGCAGAATACAGTCATAGAAATAATAAGACAACAAGTTGGTTTAGGAAAGTTACAGGCAGCGGTTTCGGCACTAGACTCTGGGCCTGTATCGCGGAACCCAATGAAGACAATTCATTATTAATCTATCTAAACTACTACTACTACTACTACAGCCTATTTACCTCCCACTGCTGGGCACAGGCCTCCTCTCATCACGAGAGGGTTTGGGCTATAGTCCCCACGCGGGCCCATTGAGGATTGGGAACTTCACACACATCTTTGAATTACTTCGCAGATGCGTGCAGGTTTCCTCACGATGTTTTCCTTCACCGAAAAGCTCAGTGGTAAATTCAAATTGAATAGTAAATATAATATTTTAGAGCACTAACAAAAAAACAGGTTCAGGAAATATTTTATGATAGATAACACTGATAAATAAGTAGTAAGCAGTTAAGTAAATTACAGATTTACTGTTGTCAATAACTAAAAAGGTTAAAAACCTGCAGCCACAGTTTGGCCACAGCTTTGGCCGTCCGTTTGCGAAGCGGAAGACGACTACTTAGCAGTTTTTCTATGCAAAATTGAACTTTATATACGCCACTAGTATTGGATGGATGACCAAACGCAATACCTCTGCTGCTGATGTGTTTAAGTTTTGTTTCGAAGTCAAGTTCTGGAGTCCTGGGTTCCAATTGATCAGAAAATTTTAGGTACGACACGAAGAAACCAATGTTGATTGCGCTTGGATTTTGAAATGTTTTTTTGCTCGATGCGACTCTCGAGCAAAAAACCTATGATTCACCATCAGCATTTGCATGTCCACTGCTGGACATAGGCGTCTCACAAAGTTCGCCACTTGGATCGGGAAGTGAGCTGTCGGTAGGCCTCCAACAAGATGGACCGACGACTTGGCAAAGGCCGCGGGCATGCTGGACAAGGAAAATATAATAGGCACCCAAGAGATGCGAAAAACCAATATAACATTTGGAAAAGTTACGACGGGCCTCATAAGAAGGCTCAAAGGGTGACCCCAGAGGGTAATGGAGAGGGCTATGCTTGGGGTTTCACTGCGTGATAGAATCAGAAATGAGGATATCCGCAGTAGAACTATGGTCACCTAATTGGGCCGAAGAATTGCGAACCTTAAGTGGGCGGGGCGCATTGCTCGCGCGACTGATGGTCGATGGGGTCAGAAAGTTCTCGAGTGGCGTCCGCGAACCTGGGAGACGAGCTGTTAGTAGGCCTCCAACAAGATGGCGCTACGATCTTGTAAAGTGTAAAGGTTGCGGAAATGCGGTGGGTGCGAGTGGCACAAGACCGTTATGAATGCCGCGCCGTGGGGGAGGCCATTGTCCAACAGTGGACGTCTTTCGGCTGAAGTGATGATGATGATAAGTTGATTCATCGGCTACCAAATCGAGATAGATCAAAAGTAACTCAGCGTTCTTACCTTCCAGATGGGCCGAACATTGGTCTCTTCGTGTTCCAAGGCAACGTGAACCGGAAGATAGACACCAATGAACTTGGTGATATAGCGGGGGAGGCGATTTCGCCCGTCGACGGCCGCTGGGTGGTGGACCTGCCTGAAGTGACACTGACTGCTGGAGACGTCATCAAATACCACGTGTTCGTGTCTGTCAACAGCGCTGGGTATCTGCTGGACGGACAGGAGTATAAGGTCACAGGTTAGTGTAGTAGGAGTCTGTATTTATCGTTGGGTCTCAATATGTCCCTATTTATAAACTAACTAAATTCGTCCGCGTGGAATTCGTTAATAGCATGGAACGCGGGAACTATGCATTTTTCAGGGATAAATAATAGCCTCTATGTTGACCAGTGTAATAAACTACCCCCATACCAAATTTTGTTGCAACCCGTCCAGTAGTTTTCGAGTTAAATCCGGACATACCTACATACATACAGGCTTTTTTCTAAAAATCGTTGTTTTGTGTTCAGTATCATTTACCCCTCGACTTGATAGTTTCTTTTAATTTTCAAGTTTCACCCGCGACTTTCGACAGATTTATTATATAGGTACCAATAAGTATATAGAAATGCAATGAGACCCAAAGATTTTTTTGCAAGTATTTTATGTTGACACGCCAAGCTACATTAAACGTTAATTATATCTACTATTTGAATATGATCTTACTTCAAACTAGCGTTAAGTACCTACACGTGAATTGGTTATCACCAAAATTTCCACGTCGTTTAAAGGTCATTTTTATCGCAGGTCAGACTATGAATGAACATAACACTTCCTGTTCCTGATTACTAAAATTATTATTAATGTCTAGTGAATTTTTCATGCCTTATATAAATCCTTACCAAACCATCAGCAACAGACTAAGAACCTCCCACCGCTGTGCTGTATTATACATACATTTGAATAGTTTGATAATATACAGCCTGTATATTATCAAACTATTCAAATGTATGTATAATATACTAGCTGACCCCGCGGACTTCGTACCACCTTAAACCTCACGGAGCCCGAGACCTTTCCAACGAATGCAAAACCGTGGAAATCGGTTCGTGCGTTCTGGAGTTATAGCGTCAGGAAGGAAAACCTTTTTTTTATATAGTAGATAACCAAGCCGCGGTGGGCGTTTTTAGATTTTGTTAAATTTTTATGTATTTTTAAGCATTTATGAGTATTTTTAAGTATTTTAGTTATTTTTAAGTAGTTTTAATACTTGTTATGATTAATTTAAAAAAATCATACATTTGAATAGTAGTATGAAGAAGAAAAAAAAACTTTTGATCAAATTAGCAGTATGAGACTTAATAGAGGGGTTTAGTTTGGGGAAGATCTGTGTAAAACATTGATTTTGATTATCAATTTCGAAATCACCCAGTATTTGAAAAACTAAACCTACAATGTAGCAAGAAATGCTACTAATTTAATTATTTTGCAGTTAAATTGACGTTCTGCACATTTCTGGGACTATACAAATACAAATTCGTTTATTTTCCATATTGGCATGCAACATTCCTTAGTTTTAACAAATAATCATAGACATTTATGGAAAAAGGGTATGGGCACAGCTAATGCTGATTTTAAGCCCATCCGACGTCAATATTGATGGCAATTATGTTCCAGTTTTATAACAAACAATCAAAAGTGAGACTATTGTTTGGTTTAATTTCATTTGAATTATGAGTGTTGTACACGCCTGTAATAGGCTCACATATAAGAACGATGTTCCTAAAAATGTTAATTTTATCAATGTTTTATATGTACGCTGTTGGTGTGTCTTTTAAAATAAAATAAAAAATAAAATGCCGGGCTGCATAGGGCTCTATAGTCATAAACGGCGATGTGGAAAAATTCTAACCCACCAGCGCTGTAACAGGCATATAGGATATATGTTATGATTATGATCAATGATGATACTTATTATTTCCCTTCCAGACCTAGTGGAGTACTTCCCTCTCCCGTCGCATAACACGGTGACGACGACGCCGGCGCCGGCGGAGTGTCGCGCGACCGACACGACGCTGCGCTGGGGCCGCGCCTGCGCAGGCCAGACCCTCTTCGAGGAGAACTTCAACACGCTGCGGGACTCGCTGTGGCAAGTCGAGCAGTACATACCGAAGGAGCATTCTGTACGTAGAAAAAACAGTCCATATGTCAGATCAGAGCCCTAGTTTCTTCCCGGTCCTCCATTCTACTGTAGTTCCAGTACTTCCAGTTGAGCTAAGCGACTCGCTGTGGCAAGTCGAGCAGTACTTACATACCGAAGGAGCATCCTGTACGTAGAAAAAACAGTCCATATGTCAGATCAGAGCCCTAGTTTCTTCCCGGTCCTCCATTCTACTGTAGTTCCAGTACTTCCAGTTGAGCTAAGCGACTCGCTGTGGCAAGTCGAGCAGTACATACCGAAGGAGCATTCTGTACGTAGAAAAAACAGTCCATATGTCAGATCAGTGCCCTAGTTTCTTCCCGGTCCTCCATTCTACTGAAGTTCCAGTACTTCCAGTTGAGCTAAGTGACTCGCTGTAGCAAGTCGACCAGTAGGTACACACCGAAGGAGCATTCTGTACGTACGCCCTTCTAGACCTCTCAAGGCCCGATTCCTACGCCCACAAAACGGTTCCTTTTGGCTACGGAATGGTTAAAATTTGTCAGATTCTTTATGGAGCAAATTTCAAATTGTAACCATCCGTAGGAAAACGAGGTGTTTTGGGCCTTAGATTTTTTTCTTAAAGCCCACTATTTCTCGGAGTACCGCCGTCCAAATCTGCGACCTCGCCTTCACACATAAACCCGTAAGGGTTTCAGTGAACTGATATATTATGTACCTTTTGTGAATTACAAATACAAAATACAAATTCTTTATTTCCATAAAAGATACAAATATTTTACAATATGTCTGACCCCCACACTAGGCGTTGCCTGTCCCGTGTGGGCGATTGTACGGTTAACAAAAAGAGTTATCGGCTTACGTGACTTCTATTTGCTCAGTAACAAAAACCAAAAGAATAGTAAGAAAAACAAGGAAAGATAAAAACAAATTAAACATAAGAAAAAGGAAGTGGTAATTTAGTAAGTTCTTCTATGTGTATGTGTGTCTCTGTGTGTGTTGTGTGTGTTGTGTGTGTGTGTGTGTGTGTGTGTGTGTGTGTGTGTGTGTGTATGGGTGATTATGTGTTTGTCAGTGTACGTGTGTATCGGTGTTTATTTGACTTTTATTATGCTTTCGGATTCTTCATATGATAATTGAAACATATGGTTGAGTAGCAATTTTTTCGCATGAAATACAGAGAGTGCCTTGAAATTGTATAGCTTAATGAGTTTATTATATATTCGAGGATATAGAAAGATTTCAAAACGTTGCGCAAAAGAGGATTTCACTGCTGTAACAGGCAATTTGTATATCCGAAGTTTAAGCATTTTTTCATATTCATCTGACTTTAAAACAGACCTATGAACATATAATGCCACCCTCATCAAGAATAGACTTCTTACGCTCAGCACTCTTATGTCCCTGTAAATATTAACAGTAGGATACTTGATTGGCTTTCTTAGAGCTACCTTCAAGACCGCCCTTTGCGCCCTCTCTAACTTCAAGAGAGTAGTGGGACAAATGCCACCCCAAGCAAGTATACAATAATTGAGTATGGATTGCCCTAAAGTCACGTATATCAATTTCAAAATATCTTGTTCTGCTGATTCACGAAGCATTTTCATAGTGTGTATTAACTTTCTTACACGGCCCGATACAGCAGCAATATGGTCTCTAAAACTTAGTTTTTCGTCTATTTGGACCCCTAGATATTTAATGGAACCTGTGCGTGTGATGTAATTGCAGGTACAATTTGCTTTTGCTATACAGAGATTATTATGGATTTTAAGATGAATTTGTTGTTTGGGTGCTGAGGCTAACGTTTTGTGGAAGCATAAGAACTTTGTTTTGGAAGTGTTTAAGGTGAGGAGATTTTCCTTTAGCCATTTATCTATCATTGCAATACCAAGTTCAGCTTGAGTGTAAGCATCCTGCCATGTGTTTCCATGAAAAATGATAGCTGTATCGTCGGCGTAACACAGAATGTCAGCATTCTGAATGGGAATCTGAGCAATGTCGTTTATGTAAGTTAGAAAAAGAGTCGGTTAGAATTGTTTGGTATAAATAAAAAAAAAACATCAGCTCAACGTATGTCCTTGGGAAGAGAATTACGTTACGTAGAAAAAGAAGATCGGAATCGGATCAAAGAATTGGAGTTCTTCTTTCCCTCCCATAGGTACTAATTTTGTTTGACGGTGAAGATGCTACCAACCGTGTTAAGACAGCGAATAAACATAGCAGACGGTATAATTCAAAGATAACTTCGATACTCTCCGCGACGCGCTGTGGCAAGTCGAGCAATAAATACCGAAGGAGCATCCCGTACGTAGGCTTACTATTGAGGCTTATAAGATAGAACCTCAGATTAGAACCGTCTTTCTAGGCCTGTGGACAGAACTTCAATACTCGCAGGGTTGCCATATCTACTAAAGCCAGAGCCAAAATCTTAGTAGACCATCATTTTTACCAATGAGGCAAGCGCTAAGAAAATAACGATAAAAGATGAAGGTCTAGCAGTCCATGACTATTGTATGTAGGTTGTGTAACATAAGGATGTTATAGTCCGTATACAGGTTTACGCACATTAAGAAGGCGCGTGCATTAAGCAATAATAGGCTCTGCGCCAACGGCTTAAGTGCTTTGCCACGCGCTTTCTAAGTTGTGTCGTGCTATAGTTAGGTACTTTTTAAATCTAATATTCACTTAGATATGTTCCGTTTATTACATTTACTAGCTTCGGGCCGCGACTTCAGTAATAGCATTCCCGCGGGAACTAAGAGTTTTTCCGGGATAAAAGGTAGTCGGTATGTAGACCATTGTTATAAACTACCCCTATACCAAATTTGGTTGCAATCAGACCAGTAGTTTCCGAGTTAAATTCTGACATACATACATACATACATAACAGACAATTTTTATAAAAAAAAAATTTTCGTGTTGAGTATCGTTTATATCCCTCGCCTTGGTAGTTTCCTCTAATTTTCAAGTTTCAGAAGCGACTTCTGCTACAGACTTCTCTTGTAAAAACCATGGTTTGGCAATAAATGATATGAGTATTTGTAGTATAGATAACTTATTACATATTAGGGTGGGTCAAAAAACCTTTTTGTAAAATTATGACTTCTAATAGCGATAATTTGGTGTCAGTTGATGCTGGAAATACGCGTATAAAATATTATTGCAATCGGTATAGTATAACTGCCTCCGGATTAGGTTTAAAGTTTCGGTATTTTTAGTAAAAAGCTGATGTTTCAAAGATATCTAACTTATAAATATACATCATATAATTCTCCCAAAATAACTTTTATTTATATCACAATGATATATACTGATACAAAAAATACCAAAAATAAAAACTTCCACATAAAAAAGTATTTTCTTGTTGCATTTGAATTAAGTTTAAACCGCAAAGTGATGTTCAGTCATTTTGTTCTATTGTATTCTGCGACAACAAAGATGTGTTTCTGTGTTTTTTGAATAAACTATACTCAAAATGCTTTAAAATTTCTATATGTAGTGGTACATGTGACTTAAAAGATATTTATTCTTCCAATTTATGAAGAAGTAAGGACGTGCTGAGAGTGGTCGAGGTTTAGAAATTAAAATCAACAAAAACACAAAAAAGGAAACAAATTTCCAAGAACTGGTTGATATTGTTTCCGAAATTATGGAAGAAAACATCATTATCAATTTCATCACAGTTAGAGTGAAACAAATGCTGAAAACTTATCACCTAATATTAAAGGAAAAGTGAGAACTTGGTAATAAATCGTTGTTTGAAAGTATGTGAACATGAACATAGGCACCCCCCAGCCAGACAATTCCAGTTTAGAATTTTCGTCTGATACGGCAAGCGTATTATCATCCGTAGCAATAGACTTGGTAGCCGATCTCGAGCATGAACTCAGTCCGGGATTCACCCTTTGTACCACCAAGGCGGTACAAAATGTCAACTCGGAAGTCTAGTTCTTGCTTAAGGTCTGCATAATCATTACTACGGATCAAGACCAAGGGGCACAAATAATTGTTTAGGAGTGACACGCTCTGGGATGGGAGAGGACGATCGACTAGCCGCAACCGGTCGACCACAATCAGCCGGCTATGCAGCTCTGAGCCAATATAGGAAAGTAGGAGTGACGGGTATACTGTTGTCCGGATGAGCGTTGGTGCTTCCGATGAGTCTTGTTGGAGACGACGATGATGACTACTACTGTCAGCCTCACTCCATGGTTGACTTCCGAAGTTCCGTCCGACAGTTTTCTTGTGAACTTTCAACAGCGACTTCTGACTAATGCTTCCCATAATTGTACAGTTCCCGCAGTCCATTGAAGTCCTTGAACGTAGCACGTATTTCGCTCTACACAGAGATGGTAACGGCGCGACGTAAGGCTGGCTTTGGGTTTATTTGTGCAAGTTGTGCAGTTCCCGTCTTTCCTCGAAGTCCTTGAATGTTGCTCAAACGTCGCTCTATTTGAAGATGGTGGCGGGGCGGGGCGAGGCTGACTTCCGTAAATTCAGTTCCCGTAGTCCGTCGAATTCCTTGAACGTTGCTAGCACGTCGCTTTACTCGGAGGTGGTGGCGGGGATGAGTGAGGCTTGCTTCAAGTTAAGCAGTTCCCGTAGTCCGTTGAAGTGCTTGAACGTTGCTCGCATGACGCTCTACTCGGAGATGGTGGCGGGGAGGAGTGAGGCTTGCTTCAATTTATACAGTTCCCGTAGTTTGTCGAGTTCCTTGAACGTTGCTAGCACGTCGCTCTACTTGGAGATGGTGGCGGGGAGGAGTGATGCTTGCTTCAACTTGTGCTGATCCCGAAGTCCCTCGAGGCCCTTGAACGTTGCTCGCAAGTCGCTCTACTCGGAGCAGCAGTGCAGCGGTGGCAGGGCAGAGGCGAAGTTGACTTCAATTTATGCAGGTCCCGTAGTCCGTGGAAGTCCTTGAACGTTGCTCGCACGTCGCTTTACTCAGAGATGGTGGCGGGAAGGAGTGATGCTTGCTTCAAGTTATGCAGTTCCCGTAGTCCATGGAAGTCCTTGAACGTTGCTCGCATGTCGCTCTACTCGGAGATGGTGGCGGGGAGGAGTGATGCTTGTTCTTGTGCTGATCCCGAAGTCCCTCGCAGTCCTTGAACGTTGCTCGCAAGTCGCTCTACTCGGAGATTGTGGCGGGGCAGGGCCGACGCTGACTTCAATTTATGCAGTTCCCGTAGTCCGTCCGATTCCTTGAACGTTGCTCGCACGTCGCTTTACTCCGAGGTAGTGGCGGGGATGAGTGAGGTTTGCTTCAAGTCATGTAGTTCCCGTAGTCCGTGGAAGTCTTTGAACGTTGCTCGCATGTCGCTCTACTCGGGGACGGTGGCGTGGCGGGGAGGAGTGATGCTTGCTTTAGCTTGTGCTGATCCCGAAGTCCCTCGGAGTCCTTGAACGTTGCTCGCAAGTCGCTCTACTCGGAGATTGTGGCGGGGCAGGGGCGAGGCTGACTTCCATTTATGCAGTTCCCGTAGTTTGTCGAATTCCTTGAACGTTGCTCGCAGGTCGCTCTACTCGGAGATGGTGGCGAGGAGGAGTGTTGCTTGCTTCAACGTGTGCTGATCCCGAAGTCCCTCGAAGACCTTGAATGTTGCTCGCAAGTCGCTCTACTCGAAGATTGTGGCGGGGCAGGGGCAAGGCTGACTTCAATTTATACAGTTCCCGTAGTCTGACTTCAATTTATGCAGTTCCCGTAGTTTGTCGAATTCCTTGAACGTTGCTCGCAAGTCGCTTTACTCGGAGGTGGTGGTGGGGATGAGTAAGGCTTGCTTCAAGTTATGCAGTTCCCGTAGTCCGTTGAAGTCCTTGAACGTTGCTCGCATGACGCCCTACTCGGAGATGGTAGCGGGGAGGAGTGATGCTTGCTTCAATTTATACAGTTCCCGTAGTTTGTCGAGTTCCTTGAACGTTGCTAGCACGTCGCTCTACTCGGAGATGGTGGCGGGGAGGAGTGATGCTCGAAGTCCTTGAACGTTCCTCGTATGTCGCTCTACTCGGAAGGCGGCGCAGAGTGAGGTTGCCTTCAACTTGTGCTGATCCCAAAGTCCCTCGAAGGCCTTGAAAGTTGCTCGCATGTTGTTCTACTCGGAGATGTTGGTTTGCGTTCACCAGATCGCCTATTCCTCTCTTCTGCCAATGTGTGAGTTAAATTCACCAAGCACGATCAAGACTTTCGTTTTTTTTTAATTAAAATAAGTGACCCACGTTTGGTGTCGTTTCCTCCGGGCGTCCACATGTACCTAATTCCGGGAACCATGTTGACCTGTTTTCAAGTGGGTCTCTCATAAGCAAGCAACGTGAATATTATTTTTTGCCAACTTTGCGGTTTTTTGCTGGCGTCGCGGCTCTTCTTACGTTCCAAATCACAATATTGAGGCCGTCTAGTTTCTCTTCGTTTTTCTGATGTTGTGGATCTGGTCTGTGTGGTTTGCTGTGGAGGAAAGCTTAAAACTAAGATTTTTGACGATAAATAAATATAATATAATATAAATATGATAAAATAAATGAAAATGAATAATTTTTAGCTGTGATGTTTGTGGAAGAGTATCATCTACGATATATGAATTTACTTGTTTTACTTTAGTTTCGTCCAGTCCGTTTTAGTTCTTATTAAGTCGGGTTGTCAAGTTGTAGATAAGGACAAAGAGACCTTTGCGTCGCTTCTGCCCAAGTGCGACGCAGATGTTCGGGTCAACCATTGTTTGATGTTGGTGGTTTCGAAGAGACAGTGTTTGTGGAATTTGATTTTTTTATTATTGGTCGCCTATTTGGGAGAAAGTTTCAATATGGGGAATTCGAAGCCACAGCCACAGCAATATTTACAGGCCAACTGTTATTGTTATTTTGTATGACCACCCTAAGAATCAATTTAAATCCTTACCAATTGTGTAAATAGTCGGGGAGAGATTTCGTATTTCGCGCTCTTTTATATGCGTTATTCGCAACTGTTAGTAAAAGTATGTACATGGGGTTTTACGGTTAGTTATTTTATTGAAACTATGAGATTTATTGTTGCTACTTGACGTTCTAACGGTTATTGTTTAGCTATATGTTACATTATCATAGTTTGCATGCAGTCAGTTCTCCCGGCAGTAAAATCGTGCTCTAGACGGAAATTCTGAAACGATCTCACCGAGTGGGATGACTAGTTCTCGGTGGCGTGCATGGTTTTATCCTCCCTGGTCTCCGGAACGGCTCTCCTTCCGCCTGTTGTGACCAGGCTAACCCAGGCTTTCCGAATTTGTGTGGAAGCTTCGCGTAGTTGGCCACCTCCAAGGACAGGTTCCTGACAGGCACTATTTACTGACACTGACGCCACTTTCTCTTGAACACGTTTCACAGAAGAGAACGCACTTTCATTTATTATGTGTATACTAAAAAAAGGTAACAGTATTACGGGCAATCTACTTAAACAAATTCGACTGGCCTGCTCAAGAGAGGGACCCAAGCCACTTCACAAAAAAAAACGGTTCCCGGAACGACGCCTTTTTAGCAGATGTCGGAGCGGCCGACCGATCGCACCGCACGACCAACGCCGGCGGCGGGTGCCACGAGACCAAATCGTTGTTTGAAAGTATGTTGTGATAAAACCCAAAAAAAAGGCTTTTTCTGGGTCCGCAGGTAAACATGAATGCAGAAGTTTAATATGACCTTATTAACTGGCAAAATCTAGTCACGGGTCCATCTACCCTGAAGAAAATCTCTACCGAAGAGTATCGCTCATAGCTCGAGGACAGGACAGCAAAATGTTTTGTTTGCGTTTATCTTGGCCCACTCAAGCCCTTGAAAGGTCAGTAAAAACTATAACTGAAGCTTCAGGAAGTGAGTGCTGTGCTCAGAACCAGCTCTTGAGGGTTTCATCAAAGCCAAGATTCTCGTAATCTTAAGCCATAATGTGACAGCAATAGAAGTTATAAGAGAGTTCAAGTAAAGAATTTTGTGTAAAGTTAATAAGTACTTCATAACTGAAAAATATGCTTATATTTTAAAGATTAATTAAAATACACTATACTAATGTTAATTCCTATTACTTGCATCTATCTTACAATATAATAATAAAATTTTCAAACAATTTAAGAAAACATTGTTCTTTTCAACTTTTAAATTTTTCAAGGTCAATCCGGAGGCAATAGTTATTTGTTATGCAAGGCTGCAAAGTTGTTGTTTGCTGTGAGTGCGTGATTGAGACCCGAGTGAACGAAGGGTTCTAGGGTTGAACCACGAGCGAAGCGAGTGGTTCAAATATAGAATCCTGAGTGTAACGAGGGTTTCAAGGCACGAGACAGCAAACGACTTTGCTGCTGAGCGCAACACAAAATTTTTCACCTCACGCGCGATTTTTCGGGAAGAAGACTTAGTTCGGCGTCACGTACAGTTTGTGCTAACTCTGGAGGAGTTAAATTCGTATCTTCATCGCTAGAATCGCTTATATTTTCTTTATTACTTCGTATAGGTATTCTAAATTACAAAACCAGCAATCACAGATTAGAAGATATCCAGCAATCTAAAACTTTTTTTTTTATGTTTTTTTTTTCCGGAGGTTGCGTTCCAAATCACTCCTACTCGTACTTCAAGATTCAATTATTCATTGAATACATGTAAAATATACAAATATTTAAGTATTTTTGTGATAAAACATAGTGAAATAATGAAATACATCTGAAACGGTGTATTATTAATATAATTTTATTAATGATGATATTAAGTAAATTGAACCTTTATTTTAATAAAACTCTCACGACGAATTGCGTTTCAGAACGTATCGTTGTTTTTTTATTGTGACAGTGGCGTCATGCGTCGTTCGAATTTCAAAAACACTTTCCACGCTAGCGGATAAAAACAACTTTTGCGCTCGGATATCAAGCTGCAAACCGACCACTTTCGAGCCAGTGAGGTGAAAAAGATGTTTCCCAATTCGCACCAAATTTTATATATTACTTTTTTCAACCATAAGACACATTTTTATCGCTATTACATTTAAAAAGAAAAACTTTTTTTTTTCTCCATACAAGAGTGACCCACCCTATTACATATACATGTAATGAAAATCTAAATTTTGTACTAAGTATGTGGAAATTTTGAAAACAGGCCTCCTGCTTGAGTTTGTTGCGGCGCTTCTTCTCAAGCAATGGGTCTAGGAAGCGCTGGTAAATTCTTTTTCTGACGTGTTAAAGTGCCCCTATGTAGCCAATTCGCTGAATAAATGATTGAATTTGAATTAATTTGATACCCTCAGGAGCTTCCATACGTGTCGTACCAGAGCTCGGCGGTGACGGTGCAGGGCGGGAACCTGCGCATCACGCCGAGTCTTCAAGAGACCCAGCCCGGCTGGTCACATGACGACATGTACAATGGAGTCCTGCAATTAACCGGGTACTAATACAGCCTATTTGCGTCCCACTGCTGGGCACAGGCCTCCTCTCATCACGAGAGGGTTTGGGCTATAGTCCCCACGCGGGCCCAGTTCGGATTGGGGACTTCACACACATCTTTGAATTACTTCGCAGATGCGTTTTCCTTCACTGAAAAGCTCAGTGGTAAATTCAAATTGAATTTCGCACATAAGCAAACTTAGAGGTGCGAGCCGGAATCGAACCCCCGACCCTCAGCATGAGAGGCGGTAGGTCGAACCACTAGGCCACCACGGCTTATTAAACTAGGGTAAGTATTAGCAAAGACAAGAAATTCTATTAGACTGTCAATTTCCTTACATTACGGCGTACATCGGAAATAGCCAGGACGCTCCAACTTTTCATACTTCGCCTGTACAGCGCCATCTAGATGTTGCTCATGGAGTTCCAATTTATATGCAGGTTGAAAGGGGGCGACTAAAGATGTGTGGTAGACCACAACCATCGATTTTTAGAATTCTTTTCTGTCTGTCTGTTTCTTAGAGTTACTTAATCTCCGAAAGTACTGAACCGATTTGCATGTGGTTTTCGCAGTAGGATAGAGTATTATTTGGAACAACATATAAGCTATGTTTGATTAAAATGATGTCGGATGTCGGAAAGAAAAGTTATCGGCAATTTTATATTCCACGCAGACGAAGTCACGGCGGGGCGCAACTAGTGCTAATATAATTATACATTGCATTCACAAAATTCATTTAAATTATCTATAATGTAACACTAAAAAAAACTTTTATTTTTTTATAGTATAGTGAGTCACTCTTATTAGTTTTATTTCCAAAGGAATCTTGTATTTTCTAGGGTCACCGACATAGCCCGAATAATTGCGAACCTTGGCAGGGCCTATGTGCAGCTGTGGACGTCTATCGGCTGAAATGATGATGATGATTATTTTTTATGGCATTGACACCCTTTTTGAAAAGCTCCAAATTGTAGGGCAGAAGGAAAATCGCGGCAGGAAGTAGCTGGTACAATTGGGCCTCAGGCTGGTATAATGGGCTGTCTAACATGATATGACCCTCCGTTCCCTTCCAGATGCACAGAGTCCGCATCCTGCTCCAGACGGACGGAGGGGGCCAACATAATCCCCCCCATAGTGAGTGGGCGTGTCACCACCAGAACCAGGTTCGCGTTCACATACGGGACCATCACAGTGCGCGCCAAGCTGCCTCAAGGAGACTGGTTATACCCAGGTTCGTTACTGTCAAATCATCTCTGGAATGCGTCATCAGCCGTGGTGGCCTAGTGGTTCGACCTACCGCCTCTCATGCAGAGGGTCGGGGTCGATTGAGGGTCCGATTCCGGCTCGCACCTCTAAGTTTACTTATGTGCGAAATTCAATTTGAATTTACCACTGAGCTTTTCGGTGAAGTAAAACATCGTGAGGAAACCTGCACGCCTCTGCGAAGTAATTCAAAGATGTGTGTGAAGTTCCCGATCCGCACTGGGGCCCGCGTGGGGACTATAGCCCAAACCCTTTCGTGGTGAGAGGAGGCCTGTGCCCAGCAGTGGGACGCAAATAGGCTGAAGTAGTAAGTACAAGGAAAACTAGAAAAAAAACCGGCCAAGTGCGTGTCGGGCCACGCGCAAATTATAGGGTTCCGAAGTTGAGGATGCCCACAGTACCTTTCTAAGACTTATTAGCATCTAGCTAGCCTGTGGTATGACGTGCCCACCCGACGCCCCTGCCGTTCGAGAAAAATCATCATTATAAGTTGGTCAACTATTACTCGTAAGTTTGTACAGCCTACTTAGCTCTGATAGTTTTCCTTTCAACTACGTTATATATACCACAACCGTGATTTTTTTCAGCCATCCAAATACTACCATTTAGCTGGCAGGGGGGGGGGGACACGTGACTCTAACAAAAAATAGCACTTTAAAGCTTAATATTTCGCAAACGCATCACTTAATCAAAATAGGGTTTTAACAAACCCACAATATTTTTTCAAGACCTATTCAACGATATGCCGCACCATGGGGTACGCAAGAAAAAAAAATTACATCCCCACTTTACGAGTAGGGGAGGTACCCTATAAAAAAATATTTTTCAAAATTTTATTGTACCACTTTGTCAGCGTAACTAATATGCATATTCATGCCAAATTACAGCTCTCTAGACCTAAGCATCTCCGAGCAATAGTGCGGACAGACGGACGGACGGACGGACGGACGGACGGACGGACGGACGGACATGGCGAAACTATAAGGGTTCCTTGTGGACTTCGGAACCCTAAAAAACCGGCTAAGAGCCAGTCGGACTCGCTTATGTGAAGGGTGCCGTAGCTACCGAAATTCTTCCAAAATTATCCCGTAGTTAGATTCAGTACCTATCTCAAAAAACTACGCGACAGATTTTGTTCAAACCAATTTTAGCTTAAAGATTTTGTTGAATTCTATGTAAATAAATACCTACACAATTCTATGCAAAAACTTATTTAGGATATTTGATCGACTGGAAAGATGTGATCGATGGGTCACTGCGCAACAAAATCTATCATCAGTTTCACTAAAAACTGATACTACTTAATCTATGCAAGATAAATACACGACACGACATACATAACATACAAAACATACCTAGGTAGGTAGAACAGCAGCAGACATCTCTTCTTGTGGGATTTATAGGTATCGATTGTCACGCTCACGACCGTGTGAGCGCGTTTTTGATTCGGAACGATCATAAGCACGCTCACGGCGCCAACTCTAGTAACTGTCAAAACTAAGGAATCATATCCTGTCAATTACGGCCTTTGCCTTTCCCCTCTGGGAAAAATGGAAAAAGAAAAAAAAAACATATCCTGTCAAATGTATAGTCAAATGTCACTTTGACGTTTGCGCTCACAGCGCCCATGCCCCGCAGCGTGAGCACCAGGGCTTGTAACCGGTTAATTAAAAAAACCTCGAAATAGCCAAATAATTAGAATTATTTTATACTCTTTATGTGGAACTCTGAACTAGTGTATTTAGGTTATTACTTCGTATTATTTTATAGCCTTATTAAACATGAAATAGTAAACGAAAGAACGATAAGAAAACCGGTTTATTTGTATGGAGCATGTAACCGGTTTCAAGCCCTGGTGAGCACTGTGAGCGTCGATCGATGACGTCATCAATTTCCTGAACACTGAGCGCGCTCACAAAGTGTCCCGAAAAGCGCTGTGAGCGCGATTCGGAACGCACCCATAGATTTAGATTTCAAATATAATCTACTTACTTACAGTTTATTTTATACTAGCTTCTGCCCGCGACTTCGTCCGCGTGGAATTCGGTTATAGCGTTCCCGCGGGAATCGAGCGTGAAACTATAACAAATTATATACGAAAACCTTCCTCTTGGATCACTCTATCTATTTAAGAAAACGCATCAAAATCCGTTGCGTAGTTTTAAAGATCTAAGCATACATAGGGACAAACAGACAGCGAAGCGACTTTGTTTTATACTATGTAGTGATAAATAACTACACTCAACCGCAATGAAAACGGGTAATTTTTTTATGTAAAATCATATACAAAGTGACCCGTTTTCATTGCTGTTGACTGTATTTTCGCTCTCTCGTTGTTTAGCGATAAGACCGCCTGTTGTCACCCTTCCTTTGTTATTTGTGTTTACTTGTGTAATTGTTTTTTGGTGTTCAATAAAGTGAAAGAAAGAAAGAGAAAAAAGAAAACATTTATTCATGACATTACACAACACACACACAAAAGACAAAAAGAGCAACATTTATACAGAACAAAGGAAAAAATGTTGTGGCCTGTCACGAAATGGTGTCTGTATGAAAAGTGTGTTTGTATATATTTTAATTACATGGTATAAAACTAAAAACAAATACAATTAAAACTAATTACCTCTTTAAAAACAATTAATTAATAATAATAATACATAAACTAATTATAATAAGACATATGAAATGTAAATAATTTAAATTAAAGAAAACTATAGAAAAAACACCCCTTCCAAAAGTTCATTTCGCGGTATCGTATGGTGCCCATAACGCTGGCGGCGTTACCTCTCTGGATTAACGAAATCCTTTGCGAGAGGTAAGCGCCAGCCCTTGGGTCGCCGGTTTTGTCGATCAAGTGGGCCGACAACACCCTCATGAAAGCTTTCATGTCTGCCGACCAGGGACCCATGAGTCTCAACATTGTATTTTGTACTTAATTCATTAGAAATCCTCCTCGAGCCGCTGAGCAAGAAGTATGGCTATGGGCCTCTGAACTACAAGTCTGGGGTGATCAAGATTGCGTGCGCTCTCGGCAACGATAAGCTGTACGCTGGAAGGACCGACTATGGAAATACGGTAAATTCGACATCATCATCACCATAACCATCATCATCACTATCGTCGTCGTTAACATCACCATCATCATCATCACTACTGTTGCAAACTCCTTAGTCCTTTAACATTCTTCTAGCTTTGAATTTTGATACGATTCTCATTGTTTTTCTGTAGTCAGTGTGACAGAGAGAAAATACATCGTTTTGTGATTCGGATTTGGGGAGTTTATTCTCAATGGCCGTCACCCAAGATGGACGTTGTCGTTTGTTCAGTCTCTCCAATTTTATTTTATTAATCATTTACACCGTACATTTACCTTTATTACCGAACAACTTGCAAGTCTGTGGCCCTTACTTTGATATTGGCGAAGTGTCCAAGACAGAAGCCATTAATTTAGATAGAATATATAGATTCGGATTTGAGTTGCTTCTTTAACATGGTAGATTTTCACCGTTTTTCACTCATTTCATCACATTTTCCACTGCCCTCCATCGTCATTCGCTACAACTACATATCGCACCCCCAGTACAACACTGTACTAAGTCAAAATAAATATAAATACGCCGGCCGGTCTTCGTGGTATGCTCGGCAAATTTTTGTCGATTCAACTATATATTTTCAAGTAAATTTTGAGATTTTTTGATATAATACAGTGTTGTACTGGGGGTGCGATATACCGGCTAAGACGTCCACTCACGCAGATAGCCTTCCCTCAAGCAAGTTTCGCAGCCTATTAATGTAATTATCTATACTTAATATTATAAATGTGAAAGTGTGTTTGTTTGTTTGTCCTTCCTTCACGTCGCAACGAGTTTACCAATTTGGTTGAAATTTGGTAAGGAGATAGTTTGAGACCCGGGCAATAACATAGGGTACTTTCTATCCCGATATTTCTACGGGAATGGGTTTCCTACGGGTTCAAACCAGTTTTTTTAATACTTCTATAACTACAACTGTCTATATGTATAGTATAATCGTTGTACGCAGATTCTTAGCCTACGCGGGACGAAGTCGCCGTCGCGGAGTTCCGTATCCAGCAGTGGACGTCTTTCGGCTGAAATGATGATGGTGATGAAATGAAGGTCTTTTCTATTTCAGGTCCTGTACGGAGGACCAATCTTGGGATCGGAATGTCACGACGATTTGCTCACCACGAAATTGTCTCCCGGCAACAGTAGCTGGGTTGATGAATTCCACGTCTACTCTGTCAAGTGGACGAAAGGTACGATAAATTTACATAAATACTAATAGTACATTGTGTGTTAAGGGCGGTAAACGAAGAATTGTAGTCGAGAGCATTTATAACCCTGAAACCGAAGGTTGAGGGCTTTAAAAGGGCTCGAAACTGCAATTCCTATACCGCCCGTGATGCACACAATGTTAATATGATGCACAAAATGAAAATACAGGAAATATTCACAAGGACGACCTGTGAACTTGTGCCTGTAGGTTAATCGGCATCGCGAATAAACCTTTTTTGTTTATTTTTAAATATTCAATTCGTACTGGCCACTAACAATGGATGGTGCCGCCATTTAAGTAATTTAACCTTTTATTTGTATTATTTCGAAGAAAACAATTAAAAACAAATACATTACGGCCCGTGGACTCATAAGAAATCTCGAAAGCCCGTGGTCATAATCTGGGCCTTAGAGACCGCTTTGCCTGCCTGTAATGACACCGTTATCGAGCAAGTGTGATGAAAATACTATTAGATATCCAACCTATTCTACCGACGGGCCTCAGTATTACTGGAGACGAGGTATTCATATAGATTGACAATCTCCGTACATGGCGGCGGGTTATCGGAATATCTATCACAGCTAAGAAGGCTATACAAGTTTCCGGATCATAGTCGACCAACTGCAAGCAAGCAAAAATGCGTAGGTACGGAAAAGTAAAATTTCATTATACCGGCGTCGGGTGGACACGTCATACCGCAGCCTAGAGATCTTCTACTATCTAAAGCCCCGCGCCTTCACATTTCAAAACGTTTCAATGTATTTAAAAAGTACCACCAACACTCTCAACACATGTGTGCGTGCTGAGACAGCCTTCAACTATGCGTTGAGAGTGTGGTGGTGTTTTGTAAATAATAATAAAAAATTGAAGCGTTTTGAAACGTGAAGGCGCGGGACTTTAGATAGTAGAAGATCTCTAGCTACCTAAGATGCAGTCTTAGGGTGAGTTGATTCATGCATAGTTGACGGACTCCTGGTCGTTAAATATGGCCGCCGAGCTGTCATTCCATACAGAAACGTCATTTTATCCCATAGTAAAATATATAACGTTAACGTTAACTTTAACAGACGGTTTGAATCAACCTGCCCTTAAAAAGGCACTAAGGGCATCGTCAACGTCGGAACCCTATACATTGCGCGTGGCCCGACACGCACGTGGCCGGTTTCCTTATATATGATACGTGACTCTGTGGTAGAATTAAAAAGAAAGAGGGACTCATGATACTTGACAGTTATTTTCTGTCAAATCGAGCTTCGTCAAACGAAGGGATGAAAGAGATGTGGCGAGTTAAATGGCAGTTTGAGTCCCCTACGCAACCGTTCCGTTGTGCAGAGTTTCTCGGGCGTGGGTATGTTAAGCTGTGCTGTAAGTATAACGTCATCAATATCACCCTACTTCCCTGCCATCTGACCGTTTCTTACCCCAAGTTGACATGCTATAGTCGCAAGTATGGAGGGTTGAAGTAAAGGAGCGCAATCTTTGTAGTTCCAAAAGTGGACACCAAATCGGGTAGGTTAGGGGGCGCTGCGGTCGCCACAAGTGTCAAGCCAGGCGGATAGTCTGCAGTAGCGCCTTCAGATGGCGCTGCTGAGGCGAAAACGGTTGTGAGGAGAGTGTGTGTTTGTTTTGTTGCTTATCAAATCCGCTGGATACGTTTTCAACTGTTTCGCCATATAAGATTGCGCTCCTTACCAAGACACATTCCACACTCCATAGTCGCAAGTGCCTCAAAACTTTATTCTATCCTCAGATCGCATCAGCCTGTCCGTGGACGGGGTGGAGTGGGGCACAGCGCCGAAGCAGGGCCGGAGCGGGCTGCGCGACGGTTTGCACCATTCGTGCCAAGACGACGACGCGACAGGGTTAGCGCCGTTTGACGACCACGTGAGTCGATATGTCACAGTCAGTGTAGAGATTTACTACTATCTAAAGTCCCGCGCCTTCACATTTCAAAACGCTTCAATTTTTTTATTATTACTTAAAAAGCACCACCAAGACCCTCACCGCATAGTTGATGGCTGTCTCAGCACGCATACATGTGTTGAGAGTGTTGGTTGTGCTTTTTAAATACATTAAAGCGTTTTGAAATGTGAAGGCGCGGGACTTTAGATAGTAGAAGATCTCTACCTATGTGTCAGGTCCATGGATGGTAATAATACATCTGGAGCGAGTAGTGTCAATATCGAAACAAAAAAAAAGAGCTCAAAGAGCTCGTTCACAATTCAAAAATGGACTTAAAATATTGTCTTTATCTCACGTCATAATGTTAGATAAAAAGAGACAAGCCTTCACCTCCGCTTACCACCACGCACCTGGCCCAAAGCTTGGTCACCCTCCATGAGTGGAGCTTTATACTCATACTTACATTAAACCAAAAATATCATGTTTTTTGCAGTTCTACATCACCCTAGGGGTGGCAGCGGGTGGCGTGACAGAATTCTTGGACGGCTTACTCACAACGACCGGCTCAAAGCCCTGGACGAACCGGGGCTCGAAGTCAACCCTCAATTTCTGGAAGGACCTCAAAAACTGGCATTCGACCTGGAAACAACCGTCACTGCTCGTAGACTACGTCAAAGTTGTAGCGTTGTAAACTATAAGGCCGAGTTTTAGAGTAAAAGGTTTTACACCTACGTTTGATACTTTATTCCTTTTGGAAGTGACCGACCACCTACTTCTGTTACCTTCACCTGATTCAAGTCATGATTGATACAATAAAATACTTCGCCAGGTATGACAATCCGGTATTCTGTAGTTAGTGTGGGTGTCACCCTAATGTCATTCGCACTGCTGTGTGTTGCAAGTGGTGTATTAAAATAATCCCCGGCTCTCATGTATGCTGTGAGTGTTTCATTAAATTATTATGTTCATTTGTTTTTAACTCGTCCCATTGTGTGTGCTTAAACAAGTAAATGACAATTGTAATGCGCAAATAGTCTATTTTGCATTATAACGGCAGAAAATATGTCCTCCATTTTTGTTTTATTGCAATAAGGTGGCAACTCGACTTTCACGTTACGGTGACACGTCACCCGGATCGGCAGACCTTGTTTTCTCAGACCATGATTCTAGTAGTTACAAACCACCGTCATTATCATCTCTGCATTTTTATAGAGATAAGTATAAATGTGAGAATGTCCAGCAGTGGACGACTTTTGGCTGAAATGATGATGATGGTGATAAAATGTGGTTAAGACGCCATTAATTTTCGAGTGCATCTGAAATTATCACCAGTGCCAATGTTTTCTGTATTACAAGTTGATACAAGTAGAAATCATTAGTAAATCAACAATTTAGTGGAACAAAAAATGACGGCAATGCGGAATGATGGATGGATGATTCCCTCCCTCCTCCAGCCAATTATCCGCTACAAAATCATAGAATATTTAATAGTAGTACGTACAGAATGGCCACGAAATCACCCGCTTGAATCTAGCCCGCGCGCAATTCGCGCCCAACTCGCCTTACCGTCATTAGTTTCATCCGGAGATGGTGAGTGGATCATTGGTCCGCATAGTAGTATACACAGGAACCGGCGAACCGTCTGCCACTGCTTTTAGGGTTTTTGCATAAGAAGTGTCACCGTACTTCACGTCTTAAACGTTGTCATGTCGCTATCCTTTTTTAGACCAAAGGGTAAATAGGATAGCGATATCAGTAGCGCGGCAGCATCACTACAAAAAGTCACCGTGGGCGAGGGCCCTATGATCGTACAAAAAAATACCAAGATAAGTAGTCAATATCTTAAAAGGTGATAAATAAAAGATTAATTTCCATAATTATCTTTATTCATATCAATAATTTGCAACGTTCTACATACACTAGTGTCAGATGCTACGCCTTATTATCTACAGAGAGTCAATCTCTACACGTTATTCATTTAAATTATCAATAATCGCCAAGCGAGTACATAAACATGTTGACTATTGCTACGTTCAAAGTTGGTTTCAAGTTCAAGTCACCGCAACAAGTAGAGTAGAATGATGGTCACCACGAGCACAGAATATTTAATAGTACTATTATACAATGGCCGCGAATCACCCGCCAGAATCTGGCGTGCACGCAACTCACGCCCAACTCGCCTTACCGTCGTTTGTTTCATCCGGAGATGAGTTCACTCATTCGATCGATTCACCGATTCACTTATCCGTAGTGGTACACACACATTCACAAGTGTACAGACATCCTCGCACGCACACAGACGTCCTCACACGCAACATTGACACTTCATTCGAATGGTGTTCGAAATCGTGCGTTCATAGGCCGTGTCCGCCGTGTGCCGGCAATGAATCGACACTAGAAGCGCTTGGAGTCCTATGAGGTGCAATGTTGCCAATGGACAAGAATACGCAAAGCTCGACTCAGATGGCGCTGCAAACGCTTGACCCAAACCAAAACCCAAACACTGTAGCTGTCAAATTTTTACGGATTTTTTTGTTGTCACCGCAATTTTAATTTTGGTTCAGTTATTTTTGATGAAAATGAAGACATCCCAATGCAATTATACCTGCCCCAGATACATACCAAGTCTTTCGAAAATACGTGTCGTCCGTTCTAATTGCATCCTGGAACTGCACAGCGCGGCATTTTTTAATAATTAAAGTAAAAACAATAACAACAAATATTTCTCTATGTTATTGACAGATGGTTTGGGTCAAGCGATCGCAGCGCCCCTAGTGGCCAAATTATGCAGATTTCTTGTCCATTTAGCACATTATATGCCATATTACACGCTAAATCGGCAACACTTAGGTCTCCGGAACGTCACATGTCACAGTGACATTGACAATATTGTAATTAAATTTTTTGGGTTATATGGCTGACAATATTGTATGAAATGACTAAACTTTGACATTGACAGTCAACACCTTATGGATAGTGGCGCCAACTAGTGAGCTGAAATACGGTGGCCCACTCGGTAACAATATTGGTAGGTATCATGTAACAAACATCATACATGTAGCTACTTTCACGTCCTACTTGAGTAGCATAGCCTTGCCAATAAATAATTATGTGAATGAAAAATATAACTTCTCAGTTTTCCAAAGTTAATGCGTCACAAACCTTTTGTTTTATCTCTCTGGTTATAATATCTACATCGAGATGTAAGCATGAGTAATAAAAAAAAAATACCTGACTAAACCTGTTACTATTTTAAAAGAATGGAATGCATAATTGGTTAATATTAAAATGCACTGAAAATATGTGAAACTGGCCAATTTACAAATGCCAACCTAACAACAACGACTACTTCACATAAATCATGTCATAATACGAATTAGTGAGTTCAAATTAAAATGGCAAAGATTGACTAAGGGTTATTTAAGGCTCATTATAGGCCAATTTTATTGGAGTGAAATAATTTACAGTGTTGCTAGTTATCAAGAAATGGGATAAATATATAAAGTAATATATACCGACTCGTGGAAGTGAGGAAAAAGATGTTTCCTATGGAATATGACTTAAAAGCTTTTGACAAAGTTTTTGACAAGTGCCATGAACTTGTTAAGTGGAGTAAAGTGGTCTCCACTTTGTTTCAGAATTTGGATGGCTGGCACTGAATTTTTTACAAAATAATCATTCTCTAGATCTTCACTAGAACTGACATGCATTTGCGCAAGTTGCTGCTACTCGTACATCTCTTTCCTCACATCTAAAACCTGAATGAGAGTGAGTTAGGTTTCATCAGAGACATCATAGACTGTCAATCTCCTTACATTTCGGCGTACATCGGAAAAGCTGTGTATTGTTATTATGAGCAACATCCAGGGGAGTTTCACCTTACGTAACCTGTAAGATGATTTGAGGCGCCATCTAGGTGTTGCTCATGGAGTTCAAATTTATATACAGGCTACCTAGGCAGCGACATCTATTATCGCATTTAGGTAACACTAATTTCGGGCGCACGCTTATTCGTATGAAGGTTGACATATTCTAGCTTTACCTTACTTTTTCTATGGTTTCATATATTTAATTGTCTAAGAATACTCTTAACAATATTGAAGATATGACTGCATCACACTGACACTAAAAACTTTATACTACCATTAATACTTAAAAAAGAGCAGTTTGATACAAACAATAATTATACTATTTCAACCTTAAGACAGTATGGCGTCGGTCCGCCATTTTGTTGAAGATCAGCTCATGTACAAACTGTCAAAGTAACTATTATACAACATTATTTTTGTTAATGAAAATTGATTTTTTTTCAACACAATATTCCGATCGCTTTTTGTGTTATTAAATGTACCTTCATCACAGAATATTTAATAGTACTACATACAGAATGGCCACGGAATCACCCGCCTGAATCTAGCCGGTGCGCAACTCGCACCCAGCTCGCCTTACCGTCATTTGTTTCATACGGAGATGGAGAGTGGATCATTGGCCCGCGTAGTGGTACACACTCATTTACAAGTGTACAGACGTCCTCGCACGCAAACACGGACACTTCATTCGAATTTTGTTCGAAATCGTGCTTTTATAGGCCGTGTCCGCTGTGACATACTGTACAAGTTCATACATGAACTTATCCCTCTTAAAAAATAATAATCTGATAAACACTCTGCCACACACAAGCCAAGCAAGCAGTGTTCAATTGAATTAACTACTTATATTAAACACACCAGCACCATTCTTAGTCCACTGTGAACTTAGATTAGGACTGTTTATTTACTCGTCCATTTGCATAGTAAGAGATTTTTTTAAAGACAACTGTAAATAGACAGTCCTACTAATAAATATCACGGCACACTAGTTCCATACAAGTTCCGATACACTTCCCAAATACATATTTGAAATCTAACATTGTGTTTTTTTATGCATATAGCCGACAAATGAGCAGCCTATAGATAGTGTTTTGATAAGTGTCGAGACAAAGATTTCTGTTGGAGATAGAGTTTAGTTTATTTCAACACTCAGTTGTTGACCGGGTTTCAATTTATATATATGTATACGGTACCTACTGGAAAACGATATCACATCTCAATTAAGATAATAAGTAAATCGAAAAAATGTCCTAACCTTAACTATAGAAAACATTTTTAGAATATAGTGAAAAGCTCACATTGATATGAAACTTCCATTCATTCATTCTCACTAAAACATGGTCCACAGATTAAATAGAACTGCGAATTTACATGCTGGCTGGCAAGAGAACTCAACTCCCTTTTACACAATGAAAATAACAAGGACATAAACATTCATTTAGTTTTTAGACGACTGTCTCTACGAGTAATCACATAGCACTTTAAGCACTTTGAAAACATTTAACATCTAACAAACATAAATGTATGATTATAATTTATAATAATCGATAGATACATTACATAGATACTTACATATAAATAAATATTAAAAGTGCGTATTTCATTTCGTACTAGAAAAATCCTCATATAATTCGGAGGCTCATTCACACATTAATAAAAATGTTTTTTTTTATAAATTCCAAAATCAGTAGCCAGATAAATAACTTAATGGTCTTTCGAGGAGTATATATACACCTATATTACAAAAACAACCCTGACATGGATTAAATAAAATAGTACAGTTAGTTATTTTGTTTTGGTATACAATATAGATATATTTTCATGCAAACATGTATAAATGATAAAACATCATACACAAATTCAACTAAAGCATGCCACATTATAAAAAATACAATGAAAATAAATCTAACGAGCAAACAGTACAAAATCATATCTTAACTATTTCCTCAATCCCTTAGAAAAAAACATAAAAACACAAATTAAATTGCACTTAGAAATAAACTTAACAAAAATAAATTAAGTTAAAACTGGTTTTATAATTCGACGTGCCCTAAATACGAGACGAGGCATTTAAAAAAATTCGTAAGAAAAAATGAGTCTCGAAAATAAATAATGACGGTATGTAATATTATGAAACATTAACATTATACATCTTAGACTAACGAGTCCGATAGAGTTCGCCAAATAAAAATGCAGTTATACGTTAAAAAGGACAGGTGTCATACTGAAATACTTACTATTTATTTAAATATGATTTAAGAAAAAAAAAAGGGTCGTAATTATGGTGATTGACTAATCTCACCTTATACTGTACGTATTGAATTAATTTTAAACCAATGAGTTCCTTCCAATTTAGAATATAACTGCACTCAACCATAGCCTTTTCTAATCCTAACTAGGTATTCAAAACCGCTTTTTCAGAGGATGAAAAAGTTCCACCTAATTATTTCGTGTTTTAAAATAAAAACCCACTTTGAATAAAGGTTGAAAGCTAATAGTAGACAGATAATAGTCAGATGAAACATTTTAATCCTTGTGGTCTATTAAAACTAGTTCAATTGGGTATGATTTTGAAAATGTAATTTACTTTTCAAAAGTATACGTGACATAAGTTAATTGAATTCAAACTAGATTTACCTACCTATATTGAGAGGAATTTCTCTAATGAATAATTATCACTGGTACCTATTTCCAAACTACACTCAACAGCAATGAAAACGGGTCACTTTCCGTTTCCGTTTTCGTTGCTGTTGAGTGTACAATTGTACATGCTAATTCCGAAACATGAAATGAGATATGGCCATAAAAAGACTCTAATTGATTTATCTGTTTTAAAATTGAAACCTAATACTCAAGATAGAGTTTTAAATCAAACAAAACAAAATAAAATCACTTGGAACCTTACTATCAAGTCGAAAACCCTTGGATAAGCTTGCATCAACCAGAGCTACACAAAGTCAGACATAATATAATATACAGAAGAAAGCTTCAAAAATACTTAGAGTATAAGAATGAGGGTCACCGCGCAGATTAAAGATTTCATTCATTCATTCATTCAATGAATTCGCCGCTACAGGCGCTTGAGCCGCGTGAGGTGCAATTTTGCCAATTTAGCAAATTATGTGCCACGCCAACTGGCAACACTGAGGTCTCCGACCGAACGTCAAACGTCGCAGTGACATTGATACTACTGTATTTAATGACCACTTTGACATTGGGACTGGTGAGTTGGAATACGGTGATCCATTGAGCACTGAGCGTTGATAAAAGTTATCTTTTATGCAAATTACGATTTTCCCTGACGGTTGGATGTATTGGTCGTGAAAGGGGAACCCCCTTTCACGATACTCGATGGTTCAACCTTTGAGTACAGACTCATTAGCAGAGGCGATTTTTTGTCCCTGAATATTAATATACATGTACGATGTGAAACTGTGCGTCCATCCGCTTCGTCAGGTACGCACACTATCACACCACAAACGTACAGTAGCGACCAGGTATATGTGACCGAACAAGGGCGATCATAAATATCTGAACATGTGTAGAATAAGATCGTGTTCGGATATTTATGATAACCTTATTTGCTTCCATATATCTTACAATGGCGACTGTATACTTCTAACTACAACCAAACAAGGGCAGTCGAGGATTGTAAGAACTAAGCCTGATGATAACTCTTGGCTAATGCAAGCTATTCAAACTTAATTATTCAGATGCAATTTCTACTATTCTACTAATATTTCTTCGTCGCTATCCGCAGTTAAAGGTTCAGCGATCCATGTACTAAACAACTCAGTACTATCCATATTAGCTGTCCTATACAAATCCTTGGCATATTCATTCTCACTCCGACTTAAAAAGACATCGGATATTCTTAGAAACTGCACGGAATCTACACGCGACGAGGACGGTTGACATGTGTCAGTTTGATTCAAGTTTTGACTGCCTAGTTCACATGGGATGTTTGACTGACCTGGTGCGTCGACATTGACATTTTGACAGTGGTCTACTGCCCCTTGCGGTCCTCGTGTCATACGAAATCCAGGGCATCGTGAGACTTGCTCGCGAATTTGCCAAAAGACCGCTTCTTGAGAGATCGCTCGATGAGCTTCTTTATTTCGCTGACTATGAACACGCTTGACGTTAGGCAGACGAGGAAGAGGATATCTGGAAAAAAAATGGCTGTCTGTAAAGACGGTTTACGGACAATTCCTACCACTAAGTATCATCAGCAAAAACGCATTTTCTAAAGACTCGATTTGCATTTAATTACAATATTTCACGAGGATGAAGTCGCGGGCTAATAGCTGGTAACCTATACTAATTTAGTGTCCTAGATAAGGTATTGGAAATGTGTACCCACATCTGTTATTTGGTCATGAAATGGAAAAGTAGGTATGTTACATGAAATGTGCATTTAATAAGCTGTAATACGTTAAATAAGCGTAACGAAATTCGTAAACGAAGTTGTTAGAGGATAATAATAGTACATTACAGACCTAGGGCGGTGAATTCGTTAATGTCCCAGATCGCAGGTTTCTGTGGCCCGAACCGAAGATGAGGGCCATAAATATGCGATCTGGGGCTTTACGAATTACCGCCCGAGGTTTGTCAAAAGTTTTACGTCTTGCCTTGGCCAGGAAGTGAGATTTTCTCTCCGCGTAGCGGGCAGAAAATCCCACTTTATGGCCAAGGGTGATGTAAAAGAATTTATGATTGCAAAAAATACCTGCCTGTGTGAAAATGTTCATAAACATTTAAGACGAATGTATAATCTCTCAATATCCATGTGTAGCCGTTTAGGCTACATACAGAGCATGATGAAGAAATATACATACATACATACACTCGGAAAACATAGCTCTCTTTATGCGTCGGTATAAAAGGTGTACAGTCGAGTTCATTAATATGTGTACACTTTTGGACCTTATTACAACGTGGTAAGGTGCAAAAGTGTGTATATATTGGCGAACTCGACTGTACGTACACAACTATGGAACTGCGTGTGTTTCCCAATTCCTATAATCTTGGTGTATTCAAGTCTACAGTGAATAGGCATCTTCTGGGTAAGCCTGTTCCACCTTAGACCCTATCATTACTTTCCATCAGGTGTGATTAGGGCCAAACGCAAGCCCATTCGTAATAAAAAAAACTATGAAACTTGCATTTGCCTTAAGAGGGTTTATCCCGATAGTTGGCAACGTCGCATATAGCTGTCAAATGTTTCACTGTTTTTATTAATTTCTCAATATTACTGAATTAAAAAAGAACTTCTCATTCTATGGTTGAATGATGCGTCTCGTTTTATATTTGTTGGTTAGGCATTCAAATTATAAGATTACATTAAAATGCAAGGAAAATGCGATGGAAACTTTTCAAAAGACAGTACTTCCATAATCCTAAAAATTTCGTGTTCCTATGATAATTGTTGCAATCCATACTTAATGTTTTATTCAACCACAGAGCGATAATTCATTCAGTAATATTCAGAAATTAATGAAAACAGCGAAATATTTGACAGATATTTGCGACGTTGCCAACGTTCGGAGTAAACCCTCTTAACAAATTAAATAACTACATTTACAATGTTACTAGAAAGCCATACGTACCGTTTCCAGTGAGCGCTTCAGTTAAGAACACCCTCTGCAATGGCGGGAAGTACACGACCAACATTTGGCCAACCAGACTCAGGGTGACGGCCAACAGGAACATTTTGTTTGAGAACAGGCCGACTTGAAACACTGATTTCGTCTGCGAACGGCACGAGAGGGCGTTGAACATGTCGAACAGGACGAAACAGGTGAAGGTCATTGTGGTGTCACGTGGAGTTATCTTGTTGTCCGACATCTGTGGGAGAAAAAGACCAATTTTAAAAAAAATAGAAAGAGAAGGAAAAAGAAAGGGAAAGCATAAAGAGGTTACGCTCTACTACTACTACTACTACTTCAGCCTATTTGCGTCCCACTGTTGAGCACAAGCCTCGCTTCACGAGAGGGTTGGGCTACAATCCCCACGCGGGCCCAGTGCGGATTGGGGATTTCACACACATCTTTGAATTACTTCGCAGATGAGTGCAGGTTTCCTCGCGATGTTTTCCTTCACCGAAAAGCTCAGTGGTAAATTCAAATTGAATTTCGCACGTAAGTAAACTTAGAGATGCGAGCCGGAATCGAACCCCCGACCCTCGGCATGAGAGGCGGTAGGTCGAACCACTAGGCCACCACGGCTTTTTAATAATACATGCATAATACACCAATAGCATGAAAAACTAAAATTATTACGATGTAATTCAAGATGTCTGTGAAGTCCCAAATCCGCAATGGACTTGCGCGGACTACAGCCCAAACCCCCTGGGAGAAAGCATGTGCCCAGCAGTGGGCCGCAAATAGGCTCTTGTGTTGATGGAAGTCTGTCCTACTAACCTCTCTGTTGAACACCCAGAGCGTGCCAGCGATGATGATGGCAGCAGATAACAGCACGTTCAGCAACAACGAGCGGGATATGATGCGACGCGACGTGTCGCGTGGTCTGCGACGGACCACCTCGTGGTCCACCGGTTCGACCCCCAGCGACTGCGCGGGGGGACCTGTAGAATAGAGAGAAAAAAACATCGATCAACTTGGGTATAGGGTATTATACACCATTCAAGGAAAAATCGGGAAGTACTGATTCATGATAGATTATATAAAAATACTACCCAAAACATCGACTTTCAATGATAAAAATGCATTAATATTTTTATAATTACATTTATAAAATGTTGTTTTTTAATCTGTCCCAAAACGGTAGGCGCCATATTGTTAGCTGATGTGACGTCACTTCTACTGTAAACAAAGCGTTACAAGTAACCGTTTTAAGTTTAGAATTGACTTGTTTGGTTACTATGTACTTATATTTACTATCCTAGTGACGTCACAGACCAAACAAACATGGCGGCTAGCTTTTTAGCGCAAAATTGAAAATGAAAATTTTTAAAGTACTTTTTAATGTATTTATCCCATTCAGATAAACGAAATAAAAAATTCTTATGATTTAATCCGACATAAGGATCATTTAAAACCACATTTAAAAAAATGGTGTAAAACCCTGTTGGAGAGACATGTGTTGACGGGTTCAATAGAAGGGAAGAGTCCAAGAGGCCAGTGTCCTGCGCGCTGTGACGAGTCCCCTACGCCACCCTTCCCTTGTGCAGAGTTTCTCGGGCGTGCACTTTTCTAAGTTGTGCTGTATGACGTGATCAATATCACAGGGAGGATCGGGCACGAAGTTTACAAGCCATAGTAAATAATAATAATAAATATCTTGGGACATTTCACACATTGACCTGGCCTCAAACTAAACAAAGTTTGTACTATGGATGCTAGACAACGATATAAATACTTATATAGAGAAATACATACATAATATATAAATACTAACATCCCTGACTCGAGTACAAACATTCGTGTTCATCACACAAAGTTTGCCTCGAGCGGGACTCGAACCCGCGACCATCGGAACAGAAGGCAGGGTCACTACCAACTGGACCAATCTGGCCGTCAAAAGTATTAGGAGTCGTTCCGAATTACGCTCACAGTGCTTTGAGCGCGTTTCGGGACACTATGTGAGCGTGCTCACGGCGCTCAGGAAATTTAGAACGTCATCGATCGACGCTCACAGTACTCACGCTGCGGGGCATGGGCGCTGTCAGCGCAAACATCAAAGTAACATTTGTCATGATTCCCTAATAAAAAAAAATTTGACAGTTCCTAGACTTGGCGCCGTAAGCGTGCTTATGATCGTTCCGAATCAAAAACGCGCTCACAAGGTCGTGAAGGTGACAATCGATTCGGGACACTTATGAGCGATGTAAAACGCTGTGAGCATGGAGTGTGGAATGTGTCCTGGTAAGGAGCGCAATCTTATATGACGAAACAGTTGACAACGTATCCAGCGGATTTGATACGCAACAAAACAAAACACACTCTCCTCATTACCGTTTTCGCTGCGATTTCGTTTCAGCAGCGCCATCTGAAGGCGCTACTGCAGACTATCCGCCTAGGTGGCTTGACTGGAGTGGCGACCGCAGCGCCCCCAACCTACCCTTCCTACATTTGGTGTCCACTTTTGGAACTATAAAGATTGCGCTCCTTTACTTCAACCCTCCATAGCTGTGAGCGCTTTGAGCGGAGTATGGAAGAAGGAACCTGTAAAGTTTTCCTAAACCTAAGTGCCTGTTGTATTTTGTATTTTTTTTTCTCAGTCGTGGTGTGTGGCAATAAATGGATTTTTATTTATTTAGAAGTAATAATACTTACCGTCCATAATGATGTTGATCCACAGTATCTGCATGGCGTTGAGGGGGTTAGGTATGCCCATGAGCGTAGCGAGCGCGATGAGCGACAGGGCAGCGATCGACGTCGACAGTTGGAAGCGGACGAAGTTGCGGATGTTGTAGAATATGCATTTGCCCTCTTCTATTGCCGCGCTGGAAAAGAATAGATGAAATTTAAACAAAAAATTGTCGTCTGTAAAGTCGGTTTACGGGCGATAATATTATACGTGATAACGTTACGTAACGCGACAACGCTACTATTGCGTCATGTTTTTTCGTGCGCGCAGCCGGTGTTCATAAATTTATAAGACGTTATCACGCAATGTCGATGTCACTATATCACCCGGCTAAATCTAGCCGGCGCGCAACTCGCGCCCAACTCGCGCCCAACTCGCCCTTACCGTCATTTGTTTCATCCGGAGATGGAGAGTGGATCACTGGCCCGCGTAGTGGTACACACACATTTACAAGTGTACAGACGTCCTCGCACGCATACATTGACACTTCATTCGAATTGTGTTCGAAATCGTGCTTTTATAGGCCGTGTCCGCCGTATGGCGGTAGTTCCACTTACTAGTTAAGTCTTCCATGGGTGTCCATGGTCCGTAGTCCGTCGACCAAAGAGTAATAGTTGTACACTAGCGCTGTCGCCGTGCATACTGCCAATACTCACATGATGGTGGCGAAGTCGTTGTCGACTAGAATCATGTCGGCGGCCTCCTTACAGACATCAGTGCCGTTCCCCATGGCGATACCGATGTCGGCGCGTTTCAACGCCACGCCGTCATTCACGCCGTCACCTACAAAAACCATAATAAATGAATTTAAAAAAAATATTGGGACGTTCCACACAAATTGACCTAACCCCAAACTAAGCAAAGCTTGTACTATGAGTGCTAGATAACGATAAAATACGTAGACACATAATTATACGGAATGAAGCAATACGTTGTGACGATATTTTGCCCACAGAATCAGATATCGATTCTAAACATGACGACAGAGTCACTGGGATATTTATGGGGGAGTCGCTGGGATATTTATGGGGGAGTCACTGGGATATTAGTGGGGGAGTCGCTAGGATATTTGAGGTGGAGTCGCTGAGATATTTATAGGGGAGTCGCTAGGATATTTGTGGGGGAGTCGCTGGGATATGTGAGGGGGAATCGCTGGGATATTTGAAGGGGAGTCGCTGGGATATTTGTGGGAGAGTTACTGGGATATTTACGGGGGAGTCGCTGGGATATTTGTAGAGTAGTCGCTAGGATTTTGGTGGGAAAGTCGCTGGGATAATTTTTGGGGAGTCGCTGGGATAAATGTGGGGCAGTCGCTGGAATATTTGTGGGGGAATCACTAGGATATTTGTAGAGCAGTCGCTAGGATTTTGGTGGGGGAGACGCTGGGATATTTGCGGGGGAGTTGCTGGGATATTTATAGGGGTCGCTTGAATATTTATGAGGGTGTCACTGATTTATGGGGGAGTCACTGGGTATTTTAGGGGTCATTGGGATATTTATGGGGGAGTCGCTGGGATATTATTTGCTGTCATATTAGTGGGTGAGAGTGACTCACCCGTCATCCCGACGATGTTGCCCCGCCGCTGCAGCGACTTGACGATGGCTAGTTTGTGCTTGGGCGTGACCCGGTAGAACACGCTGACCGAGTCGATGGCTCGGTCGAGCTCGTCGTCGCACATCGCGTCCAATTGGTCACCGGATAGAGATTGTGAATGTAAGACGTCCAGGCCCACCATTTGAGCTGTAACAAAAATGTAAGTATTTTTTCAATGCCGGAAATTTTACGAGTGGTGTCTGCGAGCCGGGGGACGACTGTCGGTAGGCTAGTAGGGTCGCGGGAACCGGTTGAAGCGAGTAGCACAGGGCCGGTCTGAGTGGCGAGCCTTGGGGGAGGCCTTTGTTCAGCAGTGGACTCAAATTCAATCATTAATTCAGCAAATAAGTGCATGTTTTCTTTAAGGCAGTCAGCTTTACGAATAAAATAAAATAAATTGTCAAAATTTCATTTTTTAACATGTATATTTTATTAGCTAGTAAGAAAGTTATAAAAAATTAAAAGGAAACGTATTTATTTTCGTAAGTAGTAAATTTCACATTTAAAATTGAAATAAAAAAATACTACATTTACTTGTTTAAGTAAATGGCAATTGTAAAGCGCAAATAATTCATTTTGCATTATAACGGCAGCAAATATTTCCTTCATTTTTTTTTTATTGCAATAAAGAGGCAACTCGACTTTGACGTAAGGGTGACATGTCACCCGGACCTTGTTTTTAACCGACTTCGAAAAAAGGAGGAGGTTGTCAATTCTTCTGTGTTTTTTTTATTTTTATTTTTTGTATGTTCCGCGATTAATCCGTCAATTGTGAACCGATTTCGATGATTCTTTTTTTAATCTAACCTCCGGTTTAGTCCCATTTTAATTTGATTCAGTTCTGAAGGGATCCATGAAAAAATGAGGGAGCTCCTCAAAATTTGTTAGTACGTGTATGATTTTGGCATCAATCATCATCGTACCCAAGTTAAGAAATTGTAGTCGAAAACAAATTTTTTAATAAAAGAATAAAAACCGTCTTCAAACTCCGACAGCCTACAAAGTCGGTGTCAAGTGAACCGACCCAAAGCTGATGACAATCTGATAGTGAACTTGACACCGACT